>PTEX01000292.1:45529-118938 GCA_003342815.1 Eudromia elegans
AAAAAAAAAAAAAAAAAAAAAGAAGTCAGTCTGCTTTGCATTCCAAACAAGATGGATTGGGTTGCTAAATGCTATACTCTATCAATAGGATGAAATACGTACAAAATTTGTATTCCTTCTCTTTCCGTAGTGAAAGTATTATTCTAGTCACTGGATTTCCAGAAAATTTCGGATGGTGCCTTCAAAGTCTCACTTATGAAATGCATGATACTAATCTTAGACAGCTAAAATCTGCTCTACTGAAATGCAATCACTCCAAGAAAACTAGTTCTTTGATCTATCCAGCAGTCGAAATAGTAGGTATCATATAGGTAAAGCTAATTTTCTGACTGACTTTAGAGATAATATAAAAAGATAATAATACTTGTATTAAACAAAACAAAACAATACACTTTCAAATAGGAAATTTACTTTGTTGTATAGAACTATTACAAATTCACCTCTATTTATGAATTTTCTCTGAAATATGACCATGGACATTTAGATCTGGTATATAAAGTTTGCATTAAAAGAAATTGATATTATGTTAACATATTATCTGTAAAATTATTGATAAAATTTTATCTATTATTATCATATCTCTTGGAGTGGTGATCCGCAACACTTCTGTTGCTTCTTGAATCTCCTGCATATAAATTAAGTGCATTCATGATGCTATCTGTAGCAGAAGACTTCAATGCTAGCTTAGAAATTGAATAAAGTGTATTTGTGAAGATGTAAGATGTCTTCAAAATGGGGAAGAAAAAGTTTATTACAGCTCAGATAAGATTTCTCTAACTTTATCTGTGACCATACATTTTTCACGCTTTCATGAGCATATTTTCCATGCTCCAAATTATTTGTACTGTTTTTGTCTGATCTAACTACACCTCAAGCTTCTCTTTCCTAATACCTCTCAATACTCTTAATCTATAGGAGAAAATTGCTTGCCTTCTGTAACTTTAGCTGCCCTCTTATTTTCCTTTTTATTCCTTTTTTCCAAATTTTGCATTTTTTTTTTTTTTTTTTTGCAATGCAATTTGCAAATGCTAGATTCCAGAGAATGATCACATAGAAATATTTTTATTTTTACTTTTGGTCCTTTTTAATTGAAGCAGTCTTAGTTGTTTTTGAACTGAAAGCTCAAAAGTTGTTTTGAACTGAAAATCAAAAACTTTTCATTATAATAAACTATAATGGGGCATTTACATGACAGGAAAATTCTTTCAGTAATCTTTCAGTAATAGTATTCTAAATTCCTGATCCATCTTCACTAAATCTCTCATAATGCATTTCAACTTTGCAAGTTTGGATTTTTAATTTATTTATTTATTTATTTATTTATTTATTCTTTTCCATCAGTTTCCCTCTCAACACTGTCTTTCCTGCTTCTGCTTATTCTACATAGTTCCTTTATTGAACTCTGCTAATGAGCTATTCTCTCACTTCATGCACACAGAGAAATTACTAACCTACCTGTTAGTACCTGTTAGTATTTCTGTAGGTATTTCATAGTAGAAACATGCAGGAAATGCTGAGAAATTCTTACTGACTGGAGTTGCTAGTTAATATTACTTTCGAATTTGGTATTGATAATCTGCACAATTAAAATTCAGTCACTCTAATATATTCTTTTATATATATGTGTATATATATATCATAGAATCATAGAATCATAGAATCATAGAATGGCTAGGGTTGGAAAGGACCTGTAGAGGTCATCTAGTCCACCCCCCCCTGCACACGCAGGGTCCCCTAGAGCATGTGGCACAGGGTGATGTCCAGGCGGGTTTTGAAGATCTCCAGAGAAGGAGACTCCACCACCTCTCTGGGCAGCCTGTTCCAGTGCTCTGTCACCCTCACCGTTAAGAAATTCTTCCTCAAGTTCCTGTGGAACTTTTGGTGCCTCAATTTTTGGCCATTTCCCCTAGTTCTATCACTAGCCACCACTGAGAAGAGGCCAGCTCCCTCCTCCTCACTCCCTGTCTTGAGATATTTATATACATTGATCAGATCCCCTCTCAGTCTTCTCTTCTCCAGGCTGAAGAGGCCCAGCTCTCTCAGCCTTTCCTCATAGGGCAGATGTTCCAGGCCCCTAATCATCTTTGTGGCCCTGCGCTGGACTCTCTCTAGCAGCTCCACATCCCTCCTGCACTGGGGAGCCCAGAACTGCACACAGTACTCGAGGTGCGGCCTCACCAGGGCTGAGTAGAGAGGCAGAATCACCTCCCTCGACAAAATATACATATTTTGTAGTATTTCCATGTTAGTGGAGTTGTGTTGCTTGACATGAAAGGTTTTCAGTTTAGAATTAAAATTAAAATTTGCAAAAAGAATTTACTGGGCAGAGCTGCAGCATTATTTCAAAGGTCTCAAGGGAATGAACTACATTCCCAAGATTCCTTCACTTTTGTAGGCACTGCTTATGCCACAGTCTGCTAACTCTTCCTATACAACGTCACTCTCTTGAAAAGTTTCCCTGTTTGCAAAGGAGGTACTCAGAGCCTGGGATTATTTCTGTGGTTCAGGAGGGGTGTGGCAATTCCTACAGGATGCATCCACATCTCCATTCGGAGGAGGCTGGCATGAGGGCTGGCAGCCCATCCACTTCCTTGACCTCTGCCTCACCAGCACCACAGTTATTGCTCTGCTTTTGACAGAACTGGAGATAAATTTGAACTGGCTTCCCAATATATCACAAGGAAATCTGCTCAGGATGGAAATATTCAGAGTTTCTAGGCTCTGTTTCCTTTTCTACAGTGTAAAAAAATCAGTTCTTCAATGAACTATGAAATACAACAAGCCTCATTTTCTCAGGAGCAGCATAGATTTTTGACTGTCTTGCATTTTGAATCTATCAGTTCTCCTAAATCTGACATTCCGCCCCTGCCACCCCCCTAAATTCATCCCTGTCTTTTGCAAAACAATTTTTGAGAGTAACCTGCACCAGATTTTAGATGAGGCCTTCTTTTAAAAAAAGCTTTATAATAAACATATCAGTATAAAACAGCAGAAGTTCTCTGTCAGAGTAACATGCTAGTCTGGTGTCAGAGTGCTTTCAAAACTGAAAGTAGCTTTTGTGAAAACATAATTTCCTCTTCCTATCAGTGTTGCAAAAATGCAAGGAGGTAAGAGAATTGCAACAATAAAAATTTCAGCAACTTCTTTGCCTTGAAATTCATTGAATTGTCTCTGGTGGCATCAGTCAAAAAAGATCAGCCACTGTAATTTATTATTATCAGTTAGAAACAGTGAACACAAATAATCCTATTCTTTATTACAACATAAAAGCAAGGTAAACCAGTATCAAATCTGTTCTCCTATAGTGCTTTGCATTTTGAGAAAAGTATATTTTTATATAGTTCCCCAAAACATAAATGGATTTACTATAATTAGTAAACATAAGTTTACTAATTATAAATATGTGAAGCTGGATTTAATCTGGCTTTATTTATTTATTTATAATTATTACTTTGAAAATTCATATTCAGATCTGAGTGGAAATGGAAGTAGTCTGTGTGTCCACAAAAGAAGCTACAGGGAAACATGTACAAAGACAAGCAGTTGGTACTGCCCAAACAGATTTCTAAGTTTACTTTTTAGTCATTACAAACAGGAAGTTTAGTCTGCAGCTGAGCATAAATAACAAGACCAAGTAACTCAGCACAAAGCTGCAAACATAGCAGGGCTGTAAAACGTGAAACTAAAAAGCGCTTATACATAACAGCATAAACAAAACATTTGCATTCTCTCCTCAGTCAGAATGTAGTGCTTAACTGTCTCAGACAGTAGGAAACATAACCTCCTGTGTTCAAGATCTTTAAAATGCTAAATAATACCAAATATTATGTTCTTTCTAAATACATAGACTGTGTCATTTGGTGAGACATTATTTTTACTTAGTTTGAAACATGTTTAGATGAGTTTCATTTTCTGCTACAGAATGGTGTTTATTTGTATAAGTGTGTATGTGTTGTGTTGCTGTCAGCAATCTAGAAGAGAAATGCATATCTTTGCTTCCTGTTGCAGGCAGTCTTGACAACTACATGAAATGGGTAGAAATAGATACCCTCTGTGAACCTTATAAAAATTTTCTCCACTAGCTTAATAATGGCTTTATATTGTGGCTCAAAGTACCATTCTTGTATCTTGCTTTAACAGTATCCTTAGCTTTTCAATAATCAGAATATTTAAATAAAAAATACAGACTATAGGATGAAAATTAATTCCCCCAGAATTCCCCCCACTCCTGAAATTCCACAAAAAAAAATGGGTTGAGAAACATCCCCCTCCCCCTTTTTTTTTCCAATAACAAATGTTGATTTAATCTGCTCGTATAAAACTCAACATAGTAGAAACAATCCATGTCTTACAGATAATTTTAAAATACTTTTAAAAACTTGTTCTAAATCTCAATAACAGAAATTTACTGAGCTCAGGGAAAAGCTGAAGAGATCAATCTCAATCTGACAAAAGAAAAATTCTTTCATGCCTCAACTCAAACTTTGGTCAACCTGGGAAGGAAGGAGCAAAAATATGTCCTAAAGTAATTGATCTCAGATCACCATCTTCCCTTCAGGCTTTTGGTAACCGTAGGATTTATGCCTAAGATGAGTCATGAGGTTTGTCCAAGAGTAGGTCAGGAGGGCATGAGGAGAAGTTGGGAAAGGTCAATCCTTTTAACTCATTGCACAAAGTAAATAGTTTCTGTGCTATGTATTGATACAGAAATAAAAATGCTGAAGGAGAGAGAATTTTATGCTTCTAGATATATCTTTCAGATGAAGATATCCATTCTTTTCAGTTACTTTGCAGATCTCCATGTTGCCTTGGAAATCCATTGAGATGGACAATGTTTTCATGTAAATGTTTCATTCATGAAACAACTCTTCCCCCAGTTGTAGACTATAAATGGAATTTGGAATATTGCAGTTGGATTAAAAGAGGAGAAGTTCCCTATATTTCAATGTGATGACTCTTTTTTAAAGTTTGATCCCTTTCTGGATCTGTCATATTAATCACAAGGGAATTTTCCTTAATATTCAAGTTTAGGAAAAGTATTTCACTTTTGAAGCACTGCAGCTGGCCTTGGAAAGAGATAGATAATGGATGGATAATGGATAGCTAATAGATGGAAAATCAAATATCTGTGTCAAGAATAAACCCAAGTGACATCAGTTTTCTTTAACATCATCGTGTAATAAAAATCAGTAGTAGAAAGAGAACTCACAACAATCACAACAATCTTCCATATAGATAATTATATTTGGCTGGACTCTTAGTCTGTAAAGGCAAAGCATAAGTATGACAGATGGTGTCTGCCTCAGAGAATCCTCCTGACCTTTCTTACCATTTTATATTAAAATATCAGCTAAACAAATTTGTAAAGTAACTTCTCTCACCTCAAATGCAATCAAATGGTGTTCTTAATATATAGAGGTATGCTTGAAGGATTATAAATATGATATCAGGCAACGGAGAACTTCAGTAATTCATTCTTATCCAGAAAAAAGTATTATTAGCATGAGAACTGGCAATAATAATGAAATGTGTAGATCATCATCTGAGAATTAAATAGAATAGATAGAATAGAATATGCACTGAATGTAAAGAGGATGGGGCCAAATTCTTCTTAGTGGTAGCAGTGACAGAACAAAGTGTAGCGTGTGTAAGGAAGTTCCATCTCCACGTGAGGAAGAACTTCTTTCTTGTGAAGGTGACAGAGCCCTGGAATAGGCTGCCCAGAGAGGTGGTGGAGTCTCCGTCTCTGGAGATCTTCCAAACCCTCCTGGACCCCACCCTGTGCCAACCCCCCTGCACACGCAGGGTCCCCTAGAGCACGTGGCACAGGGTGATGTCCAGGCGGGTTTGAAAGATCTCCAGAGAAGGAGACTCCACCACCTCTCTGGGCAGCCTGTTCCAGGGCTCTGTCACCCTCACTGTTAAGAAATTCTTTCTCAAGTTCCTGTGGAACTTTTGGTGCCCCAATTTGTGGCCGTTTCCTCTAGTTCTATCACTGGCCACCACCGAGAAGAGGCCAGCCCCATCCTCCTCACTCCTTGTCTTGAGATATTTATATACATTAATCAGGTCTCCTCTCAGTCTTCTAATTATAGAGATGTCAGTTTTAATATGATGGTCATTTCAGCTCCAACTGAACTTAATTCAGGGGTGTGGAGGGGGGCAGAGAGAGTACAAAGGGTGTAAGAGCAGCACAAACCCCTTTTCCTCTTTATGGGATACCAAACTCAAAATTTTCTTGTAATGTCATCCTTTCCTCTGTTCTCCAAAAACTGAGTGCTGTTCAAGTAACTGAAAAGCTTCTGTCCAAATGTAAGTTGGAGAGAAAAAAATAGGAAGAAAAGGAAGCTCTTTTTACCTGAGAATAAAGCAAGGATCCTGGAAAGTAAAAAAGACATTTGTTTTTTGGATAATACTCTGAAAAATGACAGATATTAGATCTGATATGAGTATTTGAGGCTGACTCACAGCAAATATACTTCCTCTGAAAATAACACCCTCAGTTAATTATCCAGACAAAATTCAAAGAGATCTTAACGGAGTTAAGGAACGTATGAAGGACAGTAAGAAGATTTCAGTTGACTTTCCCTACATAGCTTGTTTTAAGTGTGTGTTTTCAAGTCCTATTTTATTTCTTTGCTTTCAAGTGCTGACAAACTTACCACCTTCAGTATTTCACTATTTCTGCAATTGAATTTGTCATTTGTCACTTCGAAAGATATTAACATCTTCTAGCCTGTAGGACTGGGAGATCTAGTGATGTTCCTCCACAAATGTGTTTGATGACAGCAGTTCTCTTCACTTTCATTATGTACAAGACAGCAACTCCCTGAAGAGTTGCAAAGAGCAAAGCAGGCCCTTAGAGAATTCCTATATTTTTCAAAATCTGTTTAAAGACTTAGAGAGAGAGAAAAAAAAAAGAAAGGTTATTGAATGAATTTAGTTCATTAGGTAAGCTGATACACTTTACGAAGAGGAAAGGTAGTGGAAAAAATCTAGAAACAATAGCTTTTACTTTCATTCTTGTATCCCTATTTAATGAAACATTACAGAGTTTCATTTGAAGATTTCACTTTACAGCAAAATTAATAAAAGGATTTATTCTTGTCATTTGTTTTAAAAATGTTGTGAATGATACTGGACTATTTTATTGTAATTGCTTAAGCTAGTAATGCTAATTCTAGTGGTTGTTTTTGCTTTTAAAAATGAAAGATATGAGCAAAACATCTGGCTTCTTGAAAACAGTGGACATCGATAGATTATTCACAGTTGGCATTTCTGCATATCCTGATTCACTTTATCTTTGGCTTCTGGCTGTCTGGCATAATATAGCAAAAATACAAAAGATGATTACAGAAAATATAAACTGTTTTATAATGCAGAGGATGCTGCACATACGGTTATGAAATGAGACTGACAAGAGGTTTCCTCAACAAGAATGTGTTGTTCTACGTCAGCCCCAGTTAAATGTCCAGGTATGTCTAGAAATGTACAATTCAAAGGCACTGGTAGGCTAAAATGAAAAATACATGGCGCTCTTATTTTGAAAAGAAAACATCAGTCTCACAAGCAAGTGGTCTCTCTAGTACAATGTTCTGAGACTGTCTTCTGTTTTTGTTACAATTGTTATATTCATCTAGTATCTTTTTGCACACCAAAAATAAAATTAGATATGCAAAAGTTTTGTTTTTTCTCCATTCAAATATCTAAGAAAGGCAATGGAATTTATAGAATATTTGAATAAAAAAAAAGAGATGCTGATTACCTACTTCAAAACCACATTTGGATTTTGGAGCAAAAGAGAAGAAGATCCAAAATCAGAGATGAAGGTAAATTGTATCCATCAGGCCACTTTTGTGTGATTCCTCCCTGCATGATTGACATATTACTGTGCGGTGATAAAAGATTTAACATGAAACCTACCTGAGTAGGGAACGTTAAATACAAAAAGAAATATCAATCTTTAAGAAAAATCAGAAAAATATAGTTTTGTTCATCAGAGAAAAAAAATACAGGACTTGCCACTGAGGATGACAAACATCTTATTTAAGCAAAAGTTTTTCTTGCAGATTTTAAAAATCAACAATCCATATTAAGAATTTAACATGAAATTAACAGCATTTATACTCCTTTTAGGAGTGATACTACTATCTGATACATTTTTCTCAAGACAGGGAGTGAGGAGGAGGGGGCTGGCCTCTTCTCAGTGGTGGCCAGTGATAGAACTAGGGGAAATGGCCAAAAATTGAGGCACCAAAAGTTCCACAGGAACTTGAGGAAGAATTTCTTAACGGTGAGGGTGACAGAGCCCTGGAACAGGCTGCCCAGAGAGGTGGTGGAGTCTCCTTCTCTGGAGATCTTCAAAACCCGCCTGGACATCACCCTGTGCCACATGCTCTAGGGGACCCTGCGTGTGCAGGGGGGTTGGACTAGATGACCTCTACAGGTCCCTTCCAACCCTAGCCATTCTATGATTCTATGATTTTAATGTCTTTTATGTTATATATTACTCATTTTCTTTCCTTAGTAGGGAGTGCCTGGGCCTTCACAATGAATCTTCCTTCTTTTTTATATATTATTTTTCTAGTCCTGTCTGATATTCATTCTGTTCCAGATGCTCATATACAAGCCTTTCCATCAAGTCATCCTGTGATAATACCTCATTTCTCTAATTTTTAATGGTCTTCTTGGCTTTATAGAGTTGCAAATGTAAAGCTAAAACAAATGAATAGATAGTATCTTTCTTCTTCTCTGTAATTTAGATTATGTAAACACATGATAAATATGACCTGCTAGAACTCTAATTCCATAGGGAATGGTACATCTTTTTTCTTTTCAAAGCAAGAGAGAGTTTAGAGTTTCTAATACCATCTCTCACTATCTTTCTGCATATTTTCAGACCACTCATATTAGCACTCATTTTCAATTTCCCATTCTGTAACATGAAAGATGACATTTACATTCCTCACAAAAGTGTTATGAAGATTGATTATTTAAGCTTGTGAGAGACTATGTAAGTACTAAGTATAAGTAATGTTGAAGGACATTGTTTACTTGTGTTTCTGTATTTTCTTGTGTTGATTTAATCAGTTGTGAAGTTTGGTACCTTTGTATGTCCAGAAAAGACATCAATAAATTATCTGGTATTACGAGCTAATACAACACCCTTTCTCCTGACAACAGTATCTCTTCCTATCTCTTCCTCCAGACAGTCAGAACACTAAACTACAAATTGTGTAATATGTCTCTGTTTGAAGAGATGGCATGACAGTCTTTGCATTGGAAATTAGAAATATCTAATAGAAGGAGAAGTGAAAGGTCATTAATACTTTAAAACAATTACTTTTCGTATCACCTAATTTTGTGGACAGTTTCAGTGCTGCAGCTGATAATTTAGGAAACCCTTTCTTGGTTTATTCTTGACAATGCTGAGTAATGGGTTAGATGGTTGCATGTGATAGAGTAGAATAGAGTACAGCTGCATTAGTCTAGTTGAAAAAAAAAAAGAAAAAAGAAAAAACTCATAAGTTCACCACAGAGGTGAATTTCTTTTAATCCCTAAATTTAAAATTAAAATTAGAATTATGATTAGATTTTTTATTTGTGCACTTAATTATGCAGAAGAGTGAATGTAGAAAAAAAAGTCTATTCACACGACTTCATAACGAAACATTTTTGTAACTTTTTGTAATAATCTAAAATTGGAACTTTTTATCTAGTTTACAGTAATCTGTATCTCCTAATGCTAATTATGTCTCTGTTTACATTGTAAAATCTTCTGTGAGATGCTTTAGTTTCAACAAATTGCAATTTTCAAAGAAAAAAATCTACTTCTATTAATGACTGAACCAAACTCTTTCTAGGTCATGAGAGAGGAGATTACAGCAAAATAATACAGCAGCATGATGTGGAGGTGCTGCTTATAAGTGATAAATTGCAAAGTGCTGCAGTATCTTTGAAGGAAAGAAGGGAGGTAATTTCAGCAAACATAAGTTGCATAAGCAAGTCTCAGATAATGAAAAACAAATCAATAACCTGGAAGGAAAATAAAGTATGTCAGAGAAATTCCTACTTTTCCAAATACAGATAAAAAATATGATCAACATGCAGAAAATATGAAAACTCAAAAAAAAAAATGTACATATTCAGGATATCCATGCAACTAAAATGTCTGATTAAATTAATTTCTGTAAAGAGATGACTGCAATCTCTGATGCAGTGCACTGACTACTGTCTCTTGAATCCCAAGAGCTCTTCTGAAGAGGAGGAATGATAACAGGGTACCAGCTGAGAACAAAATCTCTCCTTTAGTTAACGCTATTGAGAACGTGTGAACCTGGTATGAAATACTATAAATATGCCAATATAAATTAGAAACAAGAAATCCAAAATAGTTATATCACTCTAAATTTGAGTAATCAAAGTACCATCCATTTAGATTCTTCTTTCCCCAGGTTAGACATGAATCTATATTGTTTTTGACTAACTTTGAACCAAACAGTTACTTCTTCTGTCGTATGCACCCAAGTTATCTCCAGTGGACATCTTACAATACAGATAAATATGATGTGGAAACACCAGGAAAATGTTTCCCTTTCATTTGGGATATCGGGAAAATGTTTCCCTTTCATTTTTATCCCCTTGAGGATTCAAATTCTATGAAAAAGAAAAAAGAAAAAAAAAAAAGGCAATAAAGACTAAAAACTTTCTTTTTAGCAATGACATACACTAAATGATATAAAGAGCCTTTGGAAATATTTATATTCTGGTTTTGTCAATAACTGGAAGCATCTTGTGTA
The DNA here is from genome assembly GCA_003342815.1 of Eudromia elegans. Classification (NCBI taxonomy): domain Eukaryota; kingdom Metazoa; phylum Chordata; class Aves; order Tinamiformes; family Tinamidae; genus Eudromia; species Eudromia elegans. Next base: position 56,329 of record PTEX01000292.1, read on the forward strand.
CACATGTAGATCTTAGTGCAAGTGTAAATCTGGTCGGAGTTATTTGTTGAAGTGACACCTTATTCCACGGCAATGTCTGCCAGACCAGATATTAATTAATATGCATTGTCCAAAACATCTGAATTTCAAATAATAACTGAATCTTGACTGTAAAGAGTTTTCACATTGCTTCTGTTGCTAAGGGAACGACTTTTCTGTTGCTCATAATGGTCACATGAATCCTAATCTTTAGTGGCTTTTGTGAAAGAGAGGAAGAGTAGCAGAAGATGAATAATAATCACCAGTGAAAGATGGGAAAATACCTGAATTGTGTTTTATCTTTTAAAAACACTGTATCTTCTTGCTGGAGAGGAGGAAGAAATAGTTTTCATTTTCTCAGGCAAAGAGCCACAGTTTTCATTTTGTACGCTTAGCTCTGACTGTTGCAAAATTGAATGAAGTTAATGGAAGGTTTTTGTCTTATTTTTCTTGAACATTTTGATCTCTCCCTTGCACCTAGTAATTACAAAAATATTCAGATTGTCAACTCCTCCTTTTTATATATATAAATATATATATGCAAATGAGGTTAAAGTTTGTACTTAGAGTTCTCCTACCCCTTTGTTTTTTGGGGAAGAAAAGCAAATAAAGATTTTTTTTCAAAAAGCAAATAAAATCAAGCAGTATAGGTTTGATAAGTAATCATTATTATTTGTTGGGGAACAGGCTGGCACTGCACCCCAATAAGTGGGTGCGCAGGGCAAGAACCTGACAGGGTGGCCCCCTGATGGTTCTGTATATAGTTAATGTTAAGTTGGAACCTTAAGTGGGTGTGGGGGAATCAACAGGGTCTGGAGGGTTCCAGAATGTTCGTGCGGGTATAGTCATGTAGCGGGTCATTGTCACACACTGGCCAATCCAGTGTGTGGGAACCGTGTGTGATGGGGAAGCGTCCTATGAGGGTTGGAGGAGGGCCCGCCTCCAACCAAACATTTTCCTTCCTCCTGATGTTACCTTGTATAAAACCCTCGAGCGCCCAGGAATAAATGGTTTGTTGCTGGTTCGATTCTGCGTCTCTTGGTGTCTTGCTTGCTCTGTGTGCGAGTGTGGGCGAAAGCTGTGTGAGTGTGGCGCGAACCCCCCTTACCCTTCTGTTCTATCCCTCTTTTCCTTCCCTGCCTTATACTCCCTTCCTGAAGACCTGCTGTGGTACCCCACTGAAAAGGAAGACCAGCGGAAAGGCACCTTCCTCTGTTGGCCTTTTGGGCTTACGGGGCCCAGCTCCTCGCAGCAGTTCACCTTTTGGAGGCCGGGTGAGACGCAGGTGGGCTGCTTCATGGGGGGCCTCACCCGCAATTATTACATATTAAATAGTTTTACGAATTTGGTATCTATTTCTCTTTTTTCTGTAGGAGTCACAGACATTGAGTAAGACTGTGTTTTATTTTTGTTACACTAACAGTTATGTACAGTGAAAAACATGATATTTTCATGAAGGATCTCCTTAAGGCCAAAGACATAGATAAAGATAAAACTTGTCAAAATTTCTATTAAAACTGTGTTGAATAGAAACATTGTTTTCACATCAGTAGTTTTGTATAGACTAACTTACTTTCAATTCTTTTTTTTTTTTTTTTTCCCCAGGCATTTTTTCTTCAAATTAGGACATATAGTAATAAAAAGATGTTGCAATTTGTAGTAATCTGAAGAATTTTGCATCTTTTCAATGATAAGCTTGTAACTTTTTATTTTGGACACGATTATGACATTGTGATCTCTGTCCAAGACCATTCCCACATGTCAATTAAATTCTTAACTTTGGAGGTGGAAGAGAAAGCACCTTGTTTTTAAGTGGTGCTTAACACAAGCAGCACATTACAGTGCTGGTCCAGGAATACATTTGCAGTGACTTACTGTTTGGAGGTTATGTCTTTTAAAGTTTGTTCTTTAAATACTATTTTAAGTGCTATAACTAACTAAAGCATAGACATTTTAGCTAGCTAACTAGCTAAACTGAACTAAGTAAACTGGTTCAACTTAAACTGAATTAAGTGAAACTGGTTATTTTATTTGTGGAGATACAATTAATGACACAATGCTTTTGTTGTTTGTTTCCTTTAATGGGAACCCATCTCTCAGTCTAATAAAGTTTACACTCCTGGTTCATCCAGCTAGACTGTTTTTTTCCAGTTTTTGGACTGAAGTTGGCCCTGGTTGACAAAATAAAGGTCAAAGGCTTTGGCTGTTGACTATAAAGATATCAGTGTGTAGGAAGCAGCAAGAGACAAAATCTATAAAGATTTGATCAGCTGAGCTGATGGTCAGTTTTGGCAGAAGTACAAACGGGTGCATTTGTCTTAAATTAATTTACTTGCAATTTTTAAAAGTTCTAAGTTTTTAGACTTATCAGATCCTGCAGAATTCTACCAGTACAAGAAATATGAATATAAAAACTTTAAAATAAAAAGGGCTTAAATATTTTAATTGGAAGCTTTATCAAGCTTAGGAAAAGGAAGAGGAAGCATCATGCCTCAGCTAATAGGAGCTAGTCTTAGTGAGAAATTCCATATATATTTGTTTTTAAGACTGCTAGGCTGAAGGTTAGCAAGGATATTTAGGTACTGCTTAGGTGTTACCTAAATTTTGAAATTAAAATTGCATTTTGTTGCTATGTTGTTGTTTGGAGAAAATTTTATTATAAATTTTGTTTATATTTTGTAAAATCTATGCAAACATTATAAAATACTACAAAGGTAGCACACACTAAAGACATATGAAGAAATTAATACTTCTTCACCTCCCACTCTTCTGGTCTTACTAGCAATATGAAAACCAAATTTGGAAGGCATCTTTTACTTCAAAATTATTTCCCTCTTTGTGCCATTAGTAATGAATTTTAACAGCCTTGTCATTCCTGGGTGATCCAAATATAGAAATATGATAAGAATTTGGAGGTGTCAGATTTGCTTGAAATGGTTCTTAAATGAGATGGATTAATAAAATTTGTAAGTATAACAGGGAACTTGCTGTGGTGTTATAGGCAATGAATTTTTGATGTGCTCAGTGCATTGCACATGTTTTAAAAATGTGTTGTTACTGTAGATTATAGATGATGTTGTAGAAGAAAGCCAAAATTATAGCAGCTGGTTTTTCCTATGAAATTGCTGAAGAAGTTAGCCACCTAACAAATCTTCTTTTTCTGACTGTTATTAAAGGAGAATTGGATTAGATTGCTGCAATAATTGAACAACAGGTAGCTTGGGAGTTTTTGGTAGATTTCTTTCTTTCTTTTTTTGTTTTTTTAATCACTTTTCAGATTATAGATAATGGAATAGGTAATGTTTCAGAGAAAGGAAACCATTTCATAAACTGGCATTTTCATTGCATTGACAAAATGTGTTGACCAGTGGTCAAGCTACTAAACCTAAAGAACTTACTGGGAAAAAGAAAAGAAAAGGAAAAAAAAAAAAAGAGAAGATACACATTGGTTTCTATTTTGGAAAATAGGGTAGATTATCCAATCTTTCATGTATGAAAGATCTGTGAGCCCTAAATTAGGCTGAACAAAGATTCAAATGTTTTAACATAGTAGACCTCAAATGCCATGAAGACAACTCCTGATAGTAAAGGTCAACAGATTGCACAGAGTGTGAATTCAGAGGCAGTCTGGAGGAAAAGGGCATAATGAAGCCCTTGACAGTGTCTAATATGAAGAACAATGACATCTAGAATTAAATTTTCTTAATAAAGAAAAAGAAATAGAAAACATTTTGACAGTAATTTTTGAACTAAAGTTCTAAATGAGATAAAATTTATTTCTATTCAAGACCTATTTTTTCTTAAATGAAGAAGCTTCCTCTCCCTTCCCTTCCCTTCCACTTCTGGCTAGGTAAATGGTACATTAATAGAAGAATGCTTTAATCCTAATTCATGAATTGTCTTCTTGTTATTTTCTTTTGATTGTTTTATAGTTTTCTTTTTTTTAAAATTTACCACATTCTTTTTTTACTCTACTGCTCAATATCCTTGTAGTTGCATTTATACAGCTTCTTGCTATACTGTATCCTTTGCATTGACTGTCCTGAAAAGTAATAGGAGTCAAAGAAAGAACATTACTTAATGCCTTTGAGGACGTGATATTTTTGTAAATGTCATTTTGGTGCCAGTGAATCAGCATTTTTCCAGCATTGAAATGCCATTGCTGAAACTACCACATATGTATGGATTACTTCAAACGGTGGGGATTCAGCACTGTGAAAGAAGATAATGCCTCCATAAGCATGCAATGGATTCCTGCTAACACTCTGAACAAAATAATTTTTACAAAACATTGAGAATTATGGTTTGGAGGTGTCACAAGGTGAAATATGTGAGATGAAAGAGGATTTTAAATAAACACTTTAAATTGACTTTAGTGGGAGATGAATACCTACCAGATGAGAGTCTGTGTATGAGTTTGGTACAGAAGACCCTCAGAGAACAGCATTGAAGTTGACTCTGCTGTGTCACTCTGCTACTACTTGTTGATGCTGGGTATAGTGTATTTTTTCTCACATTGCGATAATGTCTTGAGTTTTTATTACCTCTTACAGAAATGTATCTTGAAGGCCAATCAAAGTCAAAGCTGAGCATTTAAACAAGTAGCTATAACTTTGAAAAGGGAAAAGGCAATCTAAATACAGTTTTAGCATGTAGTCTTCTACCTAAAAGGAGAAGATTTGAGGCAGAAAATGTGTATTAGATATGAATAAGCCAAGAAAAGGATTAGGGCCTGATAAATTTCGCAGTTTTATGTTTGTTATGAAACTGTAACCACTAAAAGTAGCACCAGATAGACTCAACTATGTCAGTTCTACTCTGCTCAGTTTTCTATTTTTTTAACCAAGTGTACTGTTTCTTTAGAAGTTATGCTCGGTAAGAAGCAAATACAAAAGAGAGGTTTTTTTTTTTGTTTGTTTGTTTTTTGTTGGGCTTTTTTTTGTTTGTTTGTTTGTTTGTTTTCCCTGAAAAATAAGCCAAATTGGCTTTGTTGGGAGTTGAAATAATACTGTTCTACTGTTCTGCATGTGCAAAGAAGCTGTTCATTTATCACAGAGAGTTACATGTTCCTCCAATATATCACAAATCAAAGTTTGGTTTTGAGAAGATGATACTTACAAATATAATGGATCTATATAATGGGACAGAGAGGTCATAGGCCTGTGCAGTGGGAACTCCCTGTAGTTAGTCATATTGTGTGTTATACATGACATGACTGTAATTTGGACTGTAAAGAGTTTAAGGGCTTAAGTCTATAAATGTGTCCTGTAGGACCTACATTGATTGAAGTTCTCCCAAATGTTCAAGAGAAATTTTTGCTTGTCTCTCCAAGAATTTATTTTCATAGTATAGAGCAGTGTCTCGAGGTATTATTTTGAGGTATTCTACTTATTTGTTATTTTGATTACAGATATTTTGTCAGAAGAAGGTCTCATAGAAAACTTAGCAGGCCATTGGATAAGATTCTCCACTTAAATATCTGAGAGTTTATTCCACGACACAGATCTTAAAGTTTTGAAATCAAAACATTTCCATCCTCCTTTACTTAGTTTTATGCAAGTGTGAGAAACAGACGCTATAAACTGATCTAGACGTTATGAAGATAAACCTTTTTCTAGTATGACTGCTCTATGCACCTTTATTAATTCTATTTATTCTTAAATATGTTGACTTGGCTTTATAGTCTAATTGCCTTTGGATTTTTCTTGTCCAAAATTAAGCTTAGTTCACTGTTAATGCACACTTGCATGATATTTATAACAATTAAAATATGTTACCACATTTCATGAGCACCAAATCCCACTAAATTTGAAACAGGCTCTCTCAGTTTTTGCATTACATCCACTAATAAAATCTACTAGTACATTTAATGCAAAATACCAGAATTAAGTCACTGAAATACTTCAGCCACTGTAAATATTGGAATGGATAGCCATAGCTTACTACTAGTTCCTGACTAGTTTGCTATTAGTTTTACTATTAGTTATTAGCATTGCAGAGTGCTTACTATTCTATACTCATTATTACCCAAATGTACCCTTTCACTGCTACTGAGATTATTCATTTTGATATATATGAAGAAATCTTAGTCATTTTTTCATAGAAATTTGGTATCCCTTTTAATCTTTTAATCAAACTCTCCAGGCAACCTATTTCCAGAGTATAACTATTGTTAGGACTGGAAAATTTCCCAAAGTCAGACCCAAATTTCACCTGTTATTGTTCAAGCCTGATAATTTTAATCATTCCCAACATAAAAAAACTGGGAAATGAATTGTCTCCCTTTCAAGGGCCTAGCTGATAATTAAATATAGGTTTTCTAAATTAGCAAACTTAATTCAGTCCTTGCTTATATATTGTTGATTATTGTGTTTCTTCTCGTCTTCAATTGTCTCACAATATCTATGAAGTATCAAAATACAATATGTCACAGAGTCACAAGGAAGCTGTAAGTTTATACTTAAACATTTTCTACAAATTTTTCTAAACTAAACTATTGTTCTTTTTTTCTTTTTTTTTTTCTATTAGCAAAATACTGTTAATTCATGGTCTAGTTTTGATCTGTTCTCATTTCTGTTCTCCTCTTGAGTTCCTTTTCTGCGCAGATGCTGCCTACACAATCATTCTGACCTTATCTTTCTGCAGCGGATTTCTCCTGCCTAAATATTGTACTCAACCATTTTGAATGGTATTTATTCTCTAGGAAAAGAGAATTGCATTCTATGTTTCTTTGTTATGGTTCATGTGAATTCACAACACACTTTTTTCAGAACTAATAGTTTGTCAGCATAATGCTTATAAAATGTCATGCACAAATTATCTTTTGCATCCTAATAAAACTCAGAGAGACTAGGTCAAATCTTTCTATGTTTTCTCTCTTTCAACAAACTATTCAGGTATTCTTCAATTAGGATTTCCAAAGAACTTTGCAACCCAACCTGTTGCATTTCATGTAGTGTATATCTTGCTTAGGAAGATGTCATGTGGAGTTATTTCAAAGGCCTTAGAAATATTAGGATTACTGTTTCTTCCTCGGATTACAAGTCCTATTCTTTTGTTGTCATGCACTCCACTTAAATTTAATTCTTGTAGGACTTTAGTGGGAAATTTTGCCTCACCAACCACTATGTTGGAGACAGCTGGTTATGGTTATGCAAACTGGTTATAATCTGTATATATAAATCCAGTGTAAGTAATTTTATGAATGGCAAGTTATGTACACACAATGAAGCTTATAAAATGAATCTAAATATTTCTTAATCCAAATACCAAAAATATTATTCTTCACAACAAGATTTAGTTAAACCTGTAGGGAAATGCATTACATTGCATCTAACTTTAGATAACTAAAATGTAGCATACACATCTAACCTACTGATCTGAGCTCTCATTAGTTTCTGTGGAGAAAGAGACTGCAGCAGCGTGATTCCTGTAACCCCTTTTAGAAGTCTATTTTAGGATGAGATGAATTGCAACCTTTCAGAAGCCCTTTCCCTTTATTGACCATAAAGGAAGTTTGGAGAATTAACCCAAATGTAAATTTGTATAGATCAATCCTACTTTGTCTTTGGATAAAGTATGCATTGTTTGTTCAGACTCTGAGTCTTAAGACCTTCAAAGTGAGATCTTAGACATGGGTTTGGTGAGAGCAAGGTCTAACCTTGGTAATGAATACCAAGTGCACAGGCAAAAAGGGAGAATTGAATCTGAATGATCTCAACAATATCAATCTGACTAAAGCTATTACACAGGGTGAGACAAAACTAGGTAGAATTATTTGATTTTCATTACTTTATTCTTTGTTTTCATATATGCAAATACATAGTTTTATGCTATCTATATTTTAGATTTTATTTATAAATGTTTAATTTTAATCTAACCAATCTGCAGTAAGAACGATTTCAGGAAATTGGTGGATGTATTCTATTTTCTCAAGACAGCAGTCTCCAGAATAGAGACCTAAAGACATTAAGATTACCATTATATATTTTCCAGGCATCCAGAAGGTAATAAGCTAGGTTTCCATTTACCTTGGCAGACTAGTTTGAGAATTGGTAATACTGAAGAAGAAACAGTTTTTGGTAACCAGCACTAGCTAATGAAAGATCCGTGAAAAGATATATATAATCTGTCATAGACAGCAACTGGAGGAAAATAAACTGTAAAAAATGAGATTTTTACTTTGGAAAACTAATACGGTTTGTATTCATATGAACCATCACTGGGTAAGTCTAGCTAGGCTTAGGTTGAGTAACTGTTGGTAATATCTGAACCAAATTATTGTCCTACGGTTTTTAATACAAACTTGTCTTTAATTGAAACACAATATAGTTTCTCTTACAAATATGGAAAATGTATTTTAGCAAAATTAAACAGAAAGTAATAAATTTTGTTTGTTGTTATTTTTAAAGTTAAATTACTGTTGAGAAAGAGACTTATTTGAAATTAATGGTACTTACCTTTCTTACAGATGTCTTGCAGTTTTCTCCGTGACCTGTGTATATGTATCAGTTAAATCTCAAAAGTCTTTTCTCCTTTTCTGGTCTATAATCTTTGAATTGCCTGGATTTTTAATTTAGATGAGTTTAGTTTAATTTTTAAGTTTAAGTTTTAGACTTAGTGACACTCCTATGTCTTGTAACCCACTTTTTTTTTCTTTTTGAAACAGGACTTGAAGTCATCACTTTTATTCACAATTTAAAAGATCAATAAAGTAATCTTCATTTTAAAATTATTTTAATCTTGTTTTACATTCATCTATGATTATCAGTTTCTCAAGAAAAGCTGATACTTATTAGCTAGTAACAATGTAGGGTGGGTTTTTTGGAAATTAAAACAATATTTGTCCTGCATTTGATGCATCTTTTGCATAGCTGGATAGTAGGTTGCATAAATGTTTTAACTGTAACTCAGTTTGCTATTCATTAAGGATTTCTTATTTTTTATTTTTTTTTATCCATCTTCTGTTAGAAAATGTTAACTACCTTTTTACAATTCTACCTATCTTAATATATTATTTAAGTTTCAATTCTAAAAAGAAAACAACACACAAATACTTCATCTCTTCAGGTCTATTTAATTATTATCCGTTTTCTTCTCTTAAGAAATCAATGGGATGCCTGTACTTAGTAAGTTGATAAGCAACTGTAAATAAATATAATTTCATGCAATCAACCAGATTTAGTGGAAAAAGAAAATCCAGAATCTATTTGGCCAACACATCTGAATGCTGGTAATTTCTGTTGACTCATGAAGATTTCAGAAAAAGTTAATAGTAATATTTTGCATCTAGTTTTACCTTGAAATGAAAATAGAATCCTGAGAAAATTTGAAGGACCTCAGAAAGTCTCTAGTTGTGCTCTCAGCTGGATCAGCTGTGAGGCTAGACTAGGTTTTTCATGGTTTTGTCCCATTGGATCTTGAAAATATGGAAGGTAGAAGTTATTCAGCGATAAAAATACAGAAACATTAAGGTTGGAAAGGACCTTTAGAGATCATCTAATCCAAACTTCCTGCACACACAGAGTCATCTAGAGCATGTGGTACAGTATTGCGATTAAACTGGTCTTCAAGATCTCCAGAGAAGAAGACTCCACCACCTCTCTCGGCAACCTGTTCCAGGGCTCTGTCACCCTCACCATCAATAATTTTTTCCTGAAGTTCCTATGGAACTTTTGATGGTTCAGTTTGTGGCTGTTTCCTCTAGTCCTTTTGCTGTCCACCACTGAGAAGAGGTCGGCCTCATCCTCCTCATTCCCTCCCTTAAAATACTTACAAACACTGATCAGGTCCCCTCTCAACCTTCTCCTCTCCAGGCTGAACAGACCCAGCTCTCTCAGCCTTTCCTCATAGGACAGAGGTTCCAGGCCCCTAATCATCTTCGTAGCCCTGCACTGGACTCTCTCCAGCAGCTCCACGTCCCTCCTGCACTGGGGAGCCCAGAACTGCACACAGTACTGAAGGTGCGGCTTCACCAGGGCTGCGTAGAGGGGCAGAATCACCTCCCTCGACCTGCTGGAGACGCTCTGCTTAATGCACCCCAGGATCCCATTGGCTTTCTTGGCCACAAGGGCACACTGCTGCCTCATGGTCAACCTGTCGTCCACCGTGACGCTCAGGTCCCTCTCTGCGGGGCTGCTCTCCAGAAGGTCAATCCCCAGCCTGTACGCATGTCTGGGGTTATTCATCCCCAGATGCAGGACCCTGCACTTACCCTCGAACTTCATGAGGTTACTCATCGCCCAGTTGCCCAGTCTGTCCAGGTCCCTCTGGATGACAGCACAGCCCTCAGGGCTATCAGCTGCTCCTCCCAGTTTGGTATCATTGGCAAGTTTGCTGAGGGAGCACTCCATCCCTTCATCCAGGTCATTGATGAATTAATTGAACAGGATTGGGCCAAGGACTGACAGCTGGACTCTGACCCACTGATCACCACTCTCTGAGCTCTGCCATGCAGCCAGTTCCTAATCCACTTCACCATCCACTCATCTAACCTGTACTTGTGGAGCTTGCCCAAGAGAATGTTATGAGGGACAGTGTCAAAAACCTTGCTGAAGTGCAGATAGATGACATCCACTGCTCTGCTCTCACCTATCTCGCTAGTCATTCCATCATGGAAGTCTATCAGTTAGTTAAGCAGTTTTGAGGAAATTATGCATCTCCTTTCAGTGAGCTATACTCTTGATGAGAAACATGATCTGAGCAAAAGGGGACAGGATTTCTGTCAGGATTATCATAATATATTTTTAAGTAGGAGTGGTAATCTTTATGGAAAAACGTGTTTATATAGGACTATAAGTAACCCTATCACTGACATTTTAATTTTCTGGATATCTGTCATCAAAGCATGTTGAAAAGAGAAAGAAGGTAATAAATTATTTTAATAAGTCCATAATAGTGACGAAAATGTCATTTTTATTAATCACAGCTTTTATTTCATTAGCAAAATCTTCCTTTTTTAGAAGTGTTATGAATATTCTAAACTAAGTATTCATCTGATAGCCATGCTCTATTAAAATTGGGAGTTTGCTAAGTGTATGGATTTATGATACTAAATTTATGAAGGTTATCATAATTGAGATGGTTAGTGCAAAAGGAAAAATACCTCTATCAAACATCTTCAAGGTTATCAGTGTGAAAAATTCAGTATATAGAGCTACGATTTGAAAATTGTGTAATATAAGTTATTAATCAAAAAAAGGACTTTGCTTATTTTGTTTTTTAAAGACAAACAATACTGTATTCTATTTCTACCATGAGATAATCTTGAAAAAACATGTACATAGAAAATTACATGAGTCTGCTGGCTTCATATCTGTTGGATCTTTTCTATTTTGAAAAGGTTATTCCTTAATGAGATTACAAAATGTTGCATTGATGAATTTTTTTTTGAACATTGCTTTTGTATCACATACTTGAGTGCTTAACAGAAAGAAGAGGGGAAATACTTTAGATATTTATATGAATTTCTTGCTAGTGTGGTCAGATCAACTTCATTTTATTGTGATTTTCATATTGTAGAAGACTACATATAAATTCTGGCAATGGACCATGTAAGCTCTAAAATGGGTTAATTTTATATTGAGTGTGAATTAATCATTTTACTGTTTCCCAGGCTAATTATAATTTTTACTATATAACTTGATTAATTTCTCCTCTTTTGTTCTTCTCCTGTAATTGTCAAGAGAATGAGTTATCATGGAGTACTAGTAATTCTGATATAGTTTATGAATTAAGGTAGTAGAACTTTGATCCTTTCGATATTCTATGCTCTGGTTGGCTATACCACCATGAGATATATTACTGACTATCATTTGGGATCCATAAAGCTCTGTAAAAATTTCCCATTTCCAGTTCTGTGTTTTACCCTTAGGAAAGAATATCTTAAAAATGACTAGAGCAGATAAAATAGCAGAATTGGCTGACAAATGGACTAAAATTTGTGTAGTCTCTTAAGGGTGAACTGTCTCTGTTGGTCATAGACTGTACTAAGAAAGAGCGCCTTCCCCCCCTCCCCCTCCCCACTCCCGACTGAGATTTAGCTGCCTCTCATGGTACTCCTACCTAACTATGAGCCGACAAAACCATCATCATCATACGTCTCTGGATTTATTAAGTCTTAAGCAGTCCAAAGCCATTTTCTTTACAAGCACAATTAAGGAGGAACTAGCTGAGAATACCTAACAGGAAAAGCACGCTTGTGGCAAGAGGAAACAAGAGAGAGTTACTTTCTTATATGTTGAGTGCACGAGCTACAATCCAAGACAAACTATCCTAAAATTTCATTAATCTGGTGACAAAAATTTACTTTAAAGGTAAATTTAACTTAAATGTCTATATAGTTTGGGAGTAACTGAAACTGTGTTTTCCCAGGGCCCCATAAAAAGAAATTATTACTAAAATTTCAATTTATCATACACCTGCAGAAAATTAGGAAACTTGGGTATAACATAATTAAATAGTACAACTGGATATTTGCTAAATGTTCTGCATTGGTGCTCTCTCAGCTTCATTGTTGCTTCTTCGGCAATAGAAAGTCTACCTTTCACTGTAATAAAAAGTAGACAGTTATAGGGTAAAACATCTTCATTCAGTTTTGCCAACTTCATTTTTCTGATGGGACTGCAGACAAGAGAGGCCATAACTTTGTGAAAAAAAATATGCATTGCATGTATGCTAGGAATCAAATACCAACATAAGGCCAGCCATCTATTTTTGTGCTTTTATACTCTAGAAACTGCAGTCTGAAAATGGATCCTTTTTCCTCACCTGTTCTGCTACAGGTTAAAGGAGCTTACATTGACATGAGACTTTTCTTTTTCGGAAATATGGAATATGGGCACAGATTGGCCTTTATTTGTAGCAACTAGGTCATGGAAAACACCCCATACTTCTCCTCCTGTTAGGTGCCAATTCCTTACCATCTAGCTTCCTGAGGTAAATAGACAATCACATTCCTTTGTATATTGCCTTTGTATGCATGTAGTTTCACTCTTTAGTCATAGTATTATTAGTAATATTAGTAGAAATATTTCTAAAATAAAAATAGAGAAAAATAATTTTAAGATGGCTTGCAGATTTTCACAACTTGTTAGAGCAGCAATATAATTTGCATCCCCTGAAATTCACTATAGGAAGATAGAGAATTAATCATCTGGAGCACAGGAAAATAAAAAAAAAATCAAGACTACATAACTATTATTACCATGTTTATTTTCACAATTCAAGCTAGTTATGACTGCTCTGCTTATATGAAACTTAAGTATTCTTGTGAAAGGAACAAATTAAATCTACTCACCCTGCAGTCTTCTGCAGGATTCTATACTTTTATCATGTTCCCTTGGTCCTGGCTGCACCAAGATTGTTTTCCTACCATTGCATTGTGCGATAATTTATTCACTTCTAAGAAGTTCATCTGTTAGGCTTTTTTTTCCCAATATATTCTACTGCCTTTAGGTGACTCCCCTATTTACTATGATACAAACAAAACACCATTTTTGGAACATAAAATTTCAAATATCTCTATAGCTTTTGACAAAAAATCTACAAGTGTTACTTAGAGCTACAGTCTTTACATCTTGTAGAAAGAAATACATGCTTATTAGAATTTACTGTATATTTGTTTAGGTTTTTATATTATTTACAGTTGTGAAAAGTTTTACTTTCTAGATGAACTTCCTGCTTGCCTCTTGATTTCATGCAAAAATGGTTTCAGCTGAAAAAATTCTCAAATCAATCATGTGGCACAGTGTGGTGTACTGCTGGTACAGCAGTTTAAACCCATCTCTCCTACATTCCAGATGCTCTGTTTATATATATTTTTTTCTTGAAATACAATAAGTGTTTTATCTCTCATTGAGATGCAGATACCAATATACTGAATTTTCAATTTGTTGAGGAATGGAAAAATGGTGTCCTCATTCAAATCTAATTTCACTTTATTTTGAAATGTAAACATAAAAAATCATTCCATTTATAAGTTTTGTCTGTGTTTGCTGTTTCAGTGGGCTAAGATTATTCTGAAAACCTAATGAATATTGCCACATAAAGATTTTCTTTTTTGATACTGTGCAGCAAATCTCGCTATCAAGAACTGAATGTCCAAATAAGAGAAAGAGGAGTCCTAAAACTTCATTTGAATAAAGGGAGAGTCCACCGGGCATATCCCTGTGGGGTCTCTCAAAGTGCTGGAGGTCGCAGCCCCCCTTTTATCCTACTTGCCTGCTGAGCTAGCCCTCTCCTTTTCCCCATTCGCCAAGGTACTCAGGAGTCACAGGATTCCCATCCGCCTGCACAAAACTCCTGCCTCCTGCCAGCTCATGTTCCCTCAGGTTCACCTCAGGTTCCCTGACTTCTTTGTCCCCCTCACTCCTGGCTCCGCTCAGTCTCCCCCCTGCATTTTCTCCTTTGTCCTGCTCATCAATGAGACTGTCGAGGAACTCCCTTATTTGTAAAGACACAAACTTGTGTGTTCCGCTCAATACCGATTTCAACAGAAGTCTTACTTGCCACCTTCCCACTGCTTTCTGTTGCCTAGCTGCATGGTGACACTGGCCTCAACAGTACTGTTTTCTAGTGAGCCCTGAAGCTAAAGTATCTCTCCATTAGTAGAGCCATTTAGGCTGTGATTTGGTGCCTTTGTCTTACAATGTCATTATCAGTGTTGATCCATATCTATTTCTGAAAAAAGGTTGGCTAGATCTGGAAGAGTAATGTTTGAGGATGTCAGTTTGTCACTTCTACGGAAGTATAGATTCTAAGATTTTTATCTTTAAAAATAAATCCATCACTTCTGATGGAGATTTTTTTTTTGCATTTGGTTGACTGCTGTGCATCTGATAGTGAATAGATTTAATTTGACCTGACAGTTGGAAATCTGGGCTTCTTGTGAGGCTGAGAGCAAGCAGGAACCCTTCATGACTGGCATGGGCAGATGAAATAAGGCTGAAACATTCATGATTAAGGTTTGGGGGACAAGGAAGCATTGCTCTTGGTCAGCATCTGGCATTTCTCTGCACAGGTTTTTGGCTATTGGTACCAGTTGGCTGTGGAAATATTCACTTTGTTGAGGTGTAAGGAAATTTGGGAGAATTTCTATCCTTAGGTAGATTTCACCTTCCCTTCCCAGTTTCCGTACCTAAATTCTATTTTTTTTTTCTGGTCTTTAAAATTGACTAAGATATATTGTATTTGTGGCTGAGCATTCTGTAAAATTGTATGCTAGTTTCCCTGCAAAGTAAATTGTTAATGTAATTATACTCTGAATGACCTCAGATATTTGGTTTATGTTGCCTATTTTCCTTATCTATGAAATTAAGTCTATATAATGATGCAATGGATACTTTAATTTAACAAGCAGATGATTTTTGATTTTAAAGCTAAATATCTCATTTCAGTTTTGGATTCTAGATGCAAGAGATGTGTATGAATCAATATAATGAATTCATAAAGCTGTATGCTGGATGTTGGCCTTGTATGTATAAGAATGGGTCATCATTTAGTAAGAGCATGGAGAGCACAGATGTAACATGAGGGTGTTTTGAGCTGTGAATAGTTATATCAATCTCACCAAAGCAGAAAAAAAAAAAAAAGCTCATAATTCTTGGAGAGAGGGGTTATAGCATCTCGCTTTCCCTGCATAAGTTTTGTTAATATAATGTAGTTTTGATGAATACAAGACATTGTGTACACTCCAACATCATTTTGATGTGTTTGTTGTGGTACATCCTAATATTTCCATGCACAGAGGACATGTATGTCCAGATTATTTGCAGCATATTTAAGTGTAGTGGTAAGAGGATTTGCCCTTTGCTGTCAGTGAGATGTTCCATTATGATTCATGTAACTAAAAGCAGCCAGGCAGGGAGTAGATTGAGGGCCCCATTGCTCCCAAATAAGGTATAAAAGAGCTTGTGGTTTAAGCAGATAAGGTATAAACAAGAGCTTGTGGTTTAAGTTAAAACCCACTTAAGATGATGAAGACTGGGAGCCTTCATTCCTTGCCCACCAGAAGGAGTGCCAAGGACCACCACGACCAGCTGATGCAGGCCCAGAAAGAAACTCCTTATGCAATTACCAGGAAACCAAACAAGGTGAGGACTTCCATGAAACAAGGCGAGGACTTCCAGTGTTCTTACCCTATAAAAGGAAGTTGTAACTGGCACTTGGCACGTGTATTGATGGAGCAGTGACTCCCTGCACGCCCAGTGCTGTTTGCTTGTCTTATATTAATAAAACTATATTCGCCCTGGAATGACATTGGGCTCAATTTTTATAATATGTCTGTTCACAGAATTCACCTGAAAACATGTTCACAGAATTCACCTGAAAACAAAAATATCCTGTGGTACCTCCACATACAGCAAAAACATACTAATATCACCATCTGGTAGTTTGGCACTTCTTATAGGACATCATTTGTCTAATTGTTCCTTTTTAATTAAATACTACTTATACCAGCTGACTGTGAGGAGAATCTAAATTAACTGAGAGCCTTGTAGTGAAATTAAATCTGATTATTATACAATTGTTGAATATTTAATTATTTCCTCTCCTAAAATTATTTATTCATTCAAATACAGTACTCCTAAGAAATTAATGAATTTATGTTTTTTAATGTTTTAACTTTAGTGAAATAAAAGATTTGTTTGAACTAATTACTGTTTAAGAAATTTACTGAGCTAAAATGTTAGAGGGTTTTTTTTACAAAATAAACTCGAAATTTTAAAGAGCTGTTAGAATGTTAATATCTTTCTTGCAGGAAAATTTGCTAACAGCTATTTTGTATTGCATGGTCAAGCAAAACCCAGCATGTTCTTCTACGTGGTGATTCATACCACTAAAAGGTGCAAAATAGAGGCAGTGAAAGCATGCTAAATGCCATGAAAGGGGTGTTACTCTCTTCTATATTTGTATATGTGTTTATATGGTTATAAACATATGTATGTGTATTTTTGATGTGTATGTGTATGTGTTTGTGTGTAAGATAATGTCTGCGCTTCCAGGTGCCCCCCACATACACTGTGCTCTCTTATACTACTGTTATACTCTTACCCTACTATTACAGATATCAAGACTACAGATGGAAAAGAGGCACACATTCACAAACTATTTCAAATATGGATAAACAAATTTTGAAAATGTATTTTTGTTTGAAATGTTAGAGTAAGAAGCAAACAAGTGTACACGAAGGTAAAAGGTCAACTTTTGGTCTTGTCTGTGTGCAATTCTGATCTAGAATTCATAGTGTGGAGATCAAGAGGTTGTATGTAGTCTATTATGGAACAAAAGTCTCCATCCAACTGTATTTTGAAACCATTTCTAAAGCCGAAGACTATCTTAGCTTTTATAGGGACTATAATTTATCAAATGCATCCATGCATTTGAAGATTCACTTTGTAACTTTCTATTTCTGCATGAGAAGTAAGCAGTAACATTTTGAGAGGTGGTGATATGAGAGAATTTACAGCTTAGCAGTGCAGGTTAAAACTGTACCACTTTTAGCATAATCTTTGGTAAGACTGCTCAACTTCAGAACTGATAACCCATTAACCCATTAGTCACTGCAAAGTCCATCTGTTGTCCTGACTACTGTGGGAAGAAGGGGATAGAGCTAAAGGACTGTTGTGTTGAATATTGCTGACCACTTTGCAAATCCTATCTTCCTTATGAAATTACCTGGGATATTCATTTCATATGTTGAAGTGTTTTCTATTAGGTTTGGGTGTTTATTTTTGCCATTGTAAAGCTTGTGTAGCAAATGTAATTTTATCAGTGGTCAGCATCGTAGTTACAAACAAAAAATATGAGTTTGCATAAAATTAGGGAGTATTTAGGAAGTTATTTACTTAGAAAAGGTTGCCATCTAACAAATACAAATATTTTCTACAATTATTCAGTAACAGTAAATCTGTTGGAAGTTGGCGAATATACTTTAATAGACTAATAATACTCAGTCTTTCTGAATGAGTAATCAGCAGGCTGGTAATCAATTTTGGAAACTTTTAACTCTAGATCACTGTGATAAGTGGTATTAACAGTGACTGAAAATCCTTGCTGTATTAAACTGTGCAAATTGAGTTGTTGGATTAATCTTTGTTTGGAGTGGATTGAAATAGTACTTACCTTTGCCAGAAATTATACTTTTATTAATATTTTAGCAAAGAGATTAGTGTTTAATGGGAAATGGGAACTACCTTATTGTGGGAACTGCACTCCCCGTTCAAAGAGGGAATATGACATAAAAGTATTGGGCTGGACAGGGAAAGCTCCATGAGGAGGGAGGCGTGATTAAATCAGCAGGGCTAGAAGGTGACCTTGGAGCTGAATTTTGAATAGAATAAGGAAACGAGATTTGCCAAGGCAAAAGGTTTTACCAAGTTTCAGAAATGTGACTCTGAAAAGACATGACTCTGGACAACATCTTTTTCTCTGTGGGAAGACAGAAGTTGTATTCCTGTAATATTCTTATGCAGACAGATATTAAGCCCTAGTTGGATGAAAGGATCTAGAGAAAGATCCATATTGAATATGATATTCAGATGATGTCAATGAGTGTCAGATAAATGAAAAGAGCGAAAGAGGTTACCAGGAAAGAAAAAGAAAGAAAAAGATTAAGAACTCCATTTTAGCCTTTTCAAGCCTGAGGTGATAGCTAGAGGTACAGACATGTCAAAGAGAAAAAGATTTTATTTTGGAAAATAACATCTATGATGAGGCATGTTTCTTTGCTTGTAAGCTTTTGCATTTGCAGGGTTTAGCACGAGCAGCTAATTTTTGACCTTTTAAACAAAAGTAGGTTTTGAAAGAGTGGTATGAATAAATCAAAACTTGGAATATCTAATGCAGTAATGTGACACAGAGATTTTAGGGGCCTGAGTTCAGGATGGTCACATAATCTATGTCTGGAAAAATGAAGGTTGACAGGGCAGACTAAGTAAGCGCTGATAAAACCCTTACAGCACAGCATATTGTGACTTAACATGTTCAGCATATGCCATCCTTTTTTCACAAGGGATTTTACTCTTGTATCTTTTTATTATTTTCTGTGTCAATAAGACTTTACACCATTTCTTTTGAATATTAATTAGATCTTTTAGTAGTACTTTCCTTTGTACTCGCAAGAATTATGCAATCTGAATATTTTATGATATTTAGTATTCTATCAAAACTGAAAATTATTTTGAACCAAATTTTTACCTCTTGCAACAAAAGTCAAGCTTAAGTCAAGCTCTGTGATATCATTCATTATAATGCACTCAAGTATCAATGTCTGTATTTAAATCAATATTTGAGTTATTCCCTTATCTGTGTCTACAATTTACATGAGATACATAGACATAGTTTGCACTGACATAAAGGAAGTGGATATTTGGTGTAGGCATTAAATGTCTGGGAGTCCTTAACAACATCAGTAGTGATAAGACTTAAGTGAGCTCCAAGACAGAGCTGCACAGAGTTGCTAAAACATGCATATGTTCTGGCAAATCGTATGAGACAGCTGAAAATAAATCCTTTCCAACAAACTGGCTTCTGAGATCTGTGTACAAAGTCAGGGTAAGGAAACCTTGTGACCTGTGCAGCTGGCTTAAAATATAGTTGCAGACATGACTAGTCTTAAGGATGACAGAACTGCAAAATGTGGGCACTCGGTGCAATGCTGGAGGCAGACACAGGGTAACTGTAGTACTTCTGATAGCTCAAGTTGTTACTGCTGAGTGCCTGGGACTAGGATGTAGCGCCTCATATCTCAATTTGCTTCTGATACTTTCAGGAAGAAAAATACCAAAGTGTGTTTTCATTAATTGTTATTAATTTCTATTTGTACAATTTGCAGAGCTGTAAACACCTGCACTCTATTATTTCAGGCATCACATGCCTCTTTTTTATAATTCTCTTCCTCAGGAACTTCGTAATTGCAAACATGAGGCAGAGGTCAGAAATAAACATGAAGATGATGTAGGGCACTTCTGAAATACATAGAATAGGAATTTACATTCACAAATCATGGTAGCGAAAATAAGGGGTGTTCTGCACAGCTGTGGCAATTTACCTTTCTATGATAGTCTGTGAACAAATTTTAACTAACTCAATAAACAACATTCAGAAGTCTTACTCTTGCATCCTGATGCATCTTTAGATAGAATTACGAGTGGATAGCTTGGCTCATCTGAAGCTTAAAGCAACATTTGCTTAATTATTCCAATTCAGATGTACACTACTTATTTCAGCATTCTGTGAATTGATTTTAAATTAAAGTATGATCTGGTAAAAGAGGGAATAGTACAAAAGGATTACTTATTCTATTTTCTCCAACCATCTAGTGTCATTTCATTTTTCTTCAAACAAGGTAAACATATTAGTTTTGTATTTTTCATTCAAGTCATGAGAGAAATTTAGGGAAACTATGTATCTTAACTCCAGGGCCTATTTATTCTTGACAAATCCATTAAGTAATTAATGTTAATAGGAGATACACACACACACAGGAGGTGAAATATGCATCAGCCATCTTCACTTTGATGGAGAATTAGGAGTGTAAGCAGCCACACAGAATTGTTGTATGGGACAATTTCATCTCAGAAAATCTCCAGGTTGTACAGCAACATTCAGATATTTGCAGATGTGATTTTCTATTTAGAAAAAAGAATGACAGCTATTCCCAGATTTCTGGATATGTGCAACCAGAATTCTGGGTATGTGCAAAGGTTTTTACTTGCTCTTTCACACCATAATTGAATCATTATTGTTAGAAAAGACCTTCAGGATCATCAAGGCCAACCATAATCCCTTCAACACTGCTGGTTAAACTGTGTCCTTAAGTGGCTCATCTACACGTTTCTTGAACACTGTCAGGGACAGTGACTCCAACGCTTCTCTCGGCAGCCTCTGCCAAGGCTTCACCACTCTTTCTATGTAGATTTTTTCCTCGTACAACTTAAGGCCATGTTCTCTTGTCCAAATGGTAGTTATTCTACCAAGAGAAGAGATCAACCCCTGCCTCACTACGACCTCCTGCAGTTGTGCAGAGCAATAAGGTCTCCCCTGGGTCTTCTCTTCTCCAGACTGAACAGCCCCAGCGCCCTCAGCCGCTCCTCGTGAGGTCTGAGCTCCAGCCCCTTCCCAGCTTCGCCGCCCTTCTCTGGACTCGCTCCAGCACCTCCATGTCCATCCTGTAAGGAGGGACCCCAAACGGAACCATAGGGTTCACATAGTGTTAACATACGTTGGAATTCAGTTGTTTTGAAGAAAATATTTAATCTTTTTAAGAGATTAACAGGATATTTTCAGAGGCTACATATATCTGTAAGATAAATGAAGCATTTTTAGAGAATGGAATACTCTTATTCCTCCACAAGGATTATTACCACGATGTTAGTTCTATTGCAAGCACCATTATTAAAATAATAATAATAATCTTACTTTATTCACTCAAGGCAAGTCTTGTTGAATTATCTTGCAAAAAATGTCAAAGATTCCACCTAAAACTCTCACAGACTTTATTTTTCAGTAGCTTTTTGCTTGAGTAGGTTTGTTTCAGTTCTGCTGTGTGCATTTTACCTGTGAGAAAATGGTTCATATGCTGCTGTTTCTCTCATGCACTGCTATAATTTACATTGTATGTGTATCAGCAGTTTCTGCATACTTACTCAAGCACAGTTCTCCCTATTAGTAGACTTTTTTGCTTGTATTTCAGTACATTTTTCAGCACATGGAAATATGAATGTCAGTTATTGGTTTGTGTATGTGACTATAAAGCATTTTTGAGGGCTCATATTTTCAAAATAAATACAACAGGTAATATTTCAGAATGTTTTATACTTTCATCTTTGGGAAGGATCCATGTATTGAGCAGAGTGGGAGAAATTCTTAGTCACAGATGAGAAGACACCTTTGTAATTCTGTTCCTATGAGGCTATTATATGTGGCTAGCCTTCTGGCACAAGTTTGCTGAGGAGAAATGGTGACTTTTCAGGCTAATAAAGCAAACCAAAACTGGTTAGGTCTCTGTACTTTACAGGCGTTCTTTTCTACTTTGGGGTTTATTATGATACAGAATATCAGTCTCTGTGGCAGAGTAATTCCAGGAGACTTGTATACATAAGGAAATCTCTCCTGATTATCGTGCTTACTGTACAAATGTTTATCATCAACTGAAGAGAATCCTTGATTGGTTATACTCCGTATAACATGCCTCCTGGCCTACAGGAAATCTGTACTCATGTGTGTAACTATCTAAATATTTTAAATAATTTATTCTTGAATCTCAGAATCAATGCCTGGCAGACTATTTGAACTTTTTAATGGCATTTACTTTGGCCCAAGAGAGGAACAATGGAAAGGAACAGTAGAAATCAGAAACAGTTGTTTCAGAAATTAAGAAAACAAGCTTTAAAGCACTTAAAAATGTAACATTATTACACATTAAAATTAAAATTTTAGAAGAATATGATGAGAAATCGTATACTTGTATCTGAAGTTTGATAGTAATATTACAAGGGATGCTTTCTTAAAAGACATTACAGTTTGTTTTGGTAATTGGCAAGCTATTTATGTTGACAGTTTTCTGTTACTTTTAATGCTAAAACATGTTCGCAGCTGAACAAATGAAGACAAATACCAGTTTCTCATAGACATTTTAGTTTTTACAAAACAAAACATGCCAGTAGACAGAGACTGTTTGTATCTTTTAATGCATTTTTTTCATAAATATCAACATCTACTCCAGCACCAATCAGTAAAATCAAATTATTATTGATTTCAGAGTTCACAGCTTTAACAAATAATACAAGAGTAATTTTGCAATACCTGCTAGATTCACAAATATGAATGAACCCAATGTCATATGCTGAGACAGGATCAGAGATCAGGTTTGGCTGACTTAATTTTAGTTTTTGCCTTTTACAATACTGAGATTACACCACATAAAGAATTTGAATAGACATTAAACTGAAATTAGAATCTGTAGTATTCTTTGTTTCGCTATGTTTTTTAATCAGAAAAACAATAAATAAATAGATTCACAAATACTGAAAAATTTTTACCGCACAAATTCCATGTAAAAATGTTTGATTATTTTCCTCAGTCACAACTTTTGAACAGAATATAATAAAGCAGATATAGGTAATAAAGTATAGTAAAATGCCCTTTTATATTATTTTGTGAAAGCACTGAAGGAAAGCAGTGCTTCCCTTATTTGAACATCTGTTCTCAGAACAGAGATTGGAGAATCCTGGTTACCTTGCATTCTGGGTTGCCTTTTAGGCATGTACAAAAAAACCCCCTAAGGCTCATCCTCATTCATGACATCAATTGTTTCAACATGTTAGATGGAGGATATAAATAACAGGATTTTTTTTTTCTGAAGAGAATATGCACAAGAATTAATATTTCAATCCAGTTATATAGAAGGTGCCTTTAGAGAAAAAAAAAAAAAAAAGGTGGCATGGCATGGCATTCCCTTCATGGCCAACTTGGGTAATGAACTTTTTATTTCATAGATAATTTTGTTATATATAATCTGAAAAGTTGTTAGATCTTGACCTAGCAATTTGGTGGTAGTCCATCTTAATGTTCTGGAATACTCTCTACCATGTTATGTCTATCAGAATTCTGCATTTTCCTCCAGAAATGCTCACTGATTCATATATATTTATTTCTATCTATATACCTTTGTCTTTCTATGATTCTGTTAAGTTTTTGAATGCATCTCAGGTTCTTAACAGGACTTTAGGTATTCAAAAAGAACTTTCTTTAAAAGACCTTCAATATGTTAACAGTGATGAATGTTTAGGGCTGAGATATATCTTTAAGATATCCTACACTGAGGGTTTTCTTCTCTTAAAATAGCATTAGAGGTTCAGTTTGGTTTGACTTTTAACACTTTATGTATCTTAGTATCTCTCTAATCTCTTACTGTATTCCTATATTTCATTGCTGGGTTATCTTTATATTCTGTTCTCCCTACTGCATATAACTCTCAACCACAGCAGAATCATTCTGTTAGAATGGGAAAATTATGACCAAATCTGCCTGCTGTGAAAAAAAAACAGACAAAAGAGAGAATTTGAAGGCAGAAAAGGCAGAGAACAAGCTGCTAGTAAAGCAAGAAGGTTTTTTTTTTTTAAAAAAAGGCAAAAAGCAGACGAATGAGGAACAAAAAAGGAGGGAAAAGCTTATATTCAAATGTGCAATTTTTGGTTGGTGCATGTGCTTAGGAGATTTCTGTAATGATGAGTCAGCTTATTATTTGTCATCAGAACATGATTACTATTGCTGCTTCTCATGTTTCATGCTTTTTTTTTTTTTTCCCCCTTTTGCATTCTATTGCTGAACTTTGTTTGTGAAACTCAGAGCCACAGGCTAGCAGTCTATAACACACTTGGGAAAAAAAAAAAAAAAAAAAAGGCTCTGCCCCCCACAGGTTTTGACTACTTTAGAACATCAGTCAAAATGCCTGTAAAGAAGCCAAGTGTCAGTTTTGACTGACAGTCTGAGAAAACGGAGAATAGAAGCCAAGAGGCTTTAAGCAGTGCTCCTTGCTACTTCACTGATAAAAAGAAAAACTCATGGGAGACATGGAGACTGCGGGAATATTACCTGTAGTCTTGTATCACTTCCCAGTCTTCACCCATTCAGCTGACTGTCATGCTGTAGCACAAAGTTGCATGGGGAGTGAGAGCAAAGATTGTGTGCCTCAAAGCCTGGGCTCTGGATAATATAAAGTTTGCAAAGAAGCTGGAAGATATAAGCAAAGGAAATCGATGTATGTGGTGCACACTGATATAACAGGAAGTTGAGTTATTTATGTTGAGGGAACCAATTTCTTTTTCTTTCCTTCCTCTGATTAAAAAGTCTGATTTCTGTAATGGTACAATGGCTATATTTATGTACCATTTGGCTGTCCTGTGTGGTGCCACTTTCACTGATACATATTTGCAATTAGAATCAAAGTAGGCTACTTTCAAAGGCTACTTTACATATATACATATATATTTAATATAGATATCAATATAATTTGGTTTTGTTGTTGTTCTGTTTTATGGTGCAGTGAGACTTACTTCAACAGCAAAACAAAGAATGAGTAGGGGAATCATTTTCTTATGTATTCTGATGTCAATTTTGATGTCAAATATCATGAGGTCACTGATATTACAACTAGGCATATATGTATAAATCACAATGGAACTAGTACAGCAAATATAGAAAGCATTATAAATCCTTTGAGAATTCAATTCTTATGTTGATGCATGATACCTAGTGGAATTTAGTATTTGCTAATAAGAAATCAAAATGTCACCTTGCCTTTAATAGAAAGGATGAAAAGTCATTGCTGTTATATCTGAAAATTTCATTTTCAATGCTGAACATCATTACTGTTTTTGTAAGATTTGGAAAAAAACAACTTTCTTGGGAAATTCAGCCAAATAAGTTATGTAGATGTCAATAAATCAGGGACTCCTGTTCCTAAATTTTAGATACCTGTCTTCTAAAGGGACAATTTGAAAAGTGCAACTAATATATTAAAAATTTTAAATAGGATTCTTTTTAACTGAAAATATGCATTATGTATGAATTAAAGTGTTCAAAGGAGATCTTCAGTGTGATTTGAATCATTTTCTAGAAGCCAGTTAGAATCTGGCCTGCATTTTCTGTTTGTTTGTTTGTTTGAGAGAACATCAGGGTTTCAGAGAAAATCAAGGTTTGCTAACTGACTTTTCAATAGCTTTGTTATTTCTTCTAGTGTGGTAGGGTGACAGCATCACCCATGACTGTTTCCCAAGGAGATGGGCTTCTGCTGTTGTCAGTCTTTTGACCAAGCTTACGTCTTAGCTACATGCTGCCCTGAAGGCAAAGAAAAGGCACTCTTCATGCCTTGACTTGAAGTTGGGCCACTCCAGCAGAAAAATAAAATATACACAGTGTAAGAGAATAGGTGAAAGAAATCCAAGCTTCTGCTTACAATCTCTCTGAAAAGGAATATTATGCTGAGATTTGTATCTCTCAGGCCAGCTAGCCTGAATTTCACACTAAGCACTCACTGCGTAGAGGCAGAGGCAGCAGCAGCCTTCTCTTGGCAGATGGGGAATATGATGGCAACATTTCTCTAGACTTAAGTGGGGAGACTTACATACAGGTCTCTAGATAGATAGACACATCACCATTATAGATTTTTTTTAAATGCCAGAAAAAGAAATTCTTTTCTTTTTTCTTTTTCTTTCTTTCTTTTTTTCTTTTCTTTTTTTTTTTTTTTATTTTATTTTTTTTTTAATTTGAGGTTGGAAGAGTCCAAGCTCAAGCTGGTGCAGAGTTCCTAAATACTTACAGAATGGACCAGGTGCTTTCACTGGTAGATGACTCTTGTATAATTATCTTGATTTGCAGAGTTGGACATGAGTGCCTTTCAAATTCATGATCTCCCTACTCCCTATAATATGAGAGAAACACTTATGTTTGTGGAAAGTGTTATTTGATGGAAATACTTTGCTACTTTGCTAAGCCCTTGAATGTATTACTAAAGAAGGTGGTGTGCATCTCAGAGATAAAAAAAAAAAAAAAAAAAAGGTTCAGAAAATAGAAGCAGCTATGCAAACATTTCTGTAGTTCTGCAAGCAGTTTAAGAAAATTCTGAAACATATGGTCATTTCATCCGATAGTTTTCAACTCCATGAACCTCCATTTTACTTACTCTTTTGCTCCACAATTACTGCTGAAAACCATTGACAAAGTTAAACCAGCTCCAAGAGGAAACAATGGAAATGTTATAGAGAAAGCAGCTTCTTAGGAAAATGGAAATATTGTCTTTAGAATAGCTATTGTAGATGGAACCCTAAAAGAGGGATGACTCATTATTATCAAACAAATTAGAAGCTTAGTCATTCTGAGAGTGGTAAAAAGAAAAAAAAATTGAATTTTATCATTAAAAAAAAGTCTAGCTCAGTAATGTTACTATTCTGTGAAAAGGGTAATCACACTTTATACATTGTGCTGCCATTATAATTGGACATTTGCTTGAACAGGAGAAAAAAAAAAACGCTCTGGAATTAAGTATCAAGCCAAAGACCTTCTGTAAAATGCTTCCTTGGTTAACTTACATGTTTTCATGCCCTCAACATTTCTATATTCACACAGAGATCTTAATAATACCTGTTAAGATACCCATTGAAATATCAGCACTGAACTTCTGGAGAAATTTAGTAGCTGGGGCTTCCTTTAGATTCACTGTAGACTTGGCTGGATGAGCTTGTGCAGCACTTATTCACTCTAGTAATTAGACTGCCGTTTCTGCATAGAGAAGTACTACAAGGAGAAAAGTTTTTGGGCTTTTGAGTTTCACAGACTTTTCTGTTAGACAAGCAATGATACATGGGAAACTTGTTTCTGGTCTTCTAGTCTCAAGAGTTCTCTACTGGCCACAAAGTCTTTTGATTTCCAGGTCTATTTCCTGTATACTTTATTTATTTATTTGTTTATGTCTCAATCTGTAAACTTTCCCTTCCTCTTGCTAATTCTGTGAGCATATAATGCATATGTGTTCACTGTGTGACTGTGATGACTAATCTTAGAGATCAGCTGTCTTGTAGTTTCTAGAGAATCAACTAAAATAAGTGCAGCACTTTTGGGAATCACAGTTTTGTTGACCTTGAAGATGAAAGAAATTCCTTCATAATAGAGGTGAGATACCTCCAAGTGAGCTACCTCACTCCATTCATTCATTAAATAAATAAATAAATAAATAAATAATAAATAAATAAATAAATAAATAAAATGAGAAGAATTATTTTGTTATGTTTAAATTAAAGATAGAGAGGGAAATGGTGCCATATCCTTTCTTTCAGACATTTCTTTTTCATGTACATTTGCAAAATTATTCTTCCCTGGTACTGGTAATGGATAATTTTAGAAAAGAATATATTAGTTACTTTAGTCTTTAAACTAAAAGTATCAATTTCACTTATATTTCATTTTTGACATTTAACCATTTTTTTCATTTTTCTTCTTTTCCATTCATACCGCATATAATAATTTCTTGCATGTTTTGTTTCAAGATAAAAAGCAATTTATATAGCATACAGTTTCTACATGTAAGTAATGCCTGTAAAACAAGTTGAATAGAACATGCAATAGAAAAAAAATACTCTTAAAGCAAGGCTAGTTGTATATTTCAGCAATGTCTCAAGCAGATTCCATTTAGAGTATTTTTCAATCTCAATTATTCATCAGTCTTCCTCCTCCAGAAACCTGTGCTCCTCTGTTTCTATGATAGAATACGACAGTGTCATTTTAAAATTATGTATTTAATCTCTGTTGTCAGCCAGCCCATAATTTAGAAATGGCAAGCATCTTTGAAGACTAGCAGCCCTGAACACTCCCCTATGAAATAGATGTTCAAAGCTTTGTGTTTAAATTATTTCAAGTATTCTAGAATGGGACTTAATCTGTAACAAGAGGTCAATAGAGACACTTGCTGAAAAACCTATACCTTTATCTTGATTAATTTACATTCCTTTAAAAGCCCTTTTCTCTAATTATTTTAATTATAAATGTACACAAACATTTCTGTTTTTCTTACTGCAAGTCCTTACAGTAATGGCATTTAAAGTATGAGCCAGGATTGCTTCTGGAGAGCAGTAGCACAAGTCTATATTTACTTGTGGAACAAGGTAAGCTTAAGAATCCTTAAAATATTGCAGAATTCTAGAGGAAAAAAAAAAGGTTATAAAAGTTATAAGTATATATTTCTACCCTCTATATTCAATTTTCACGAGGATAATCCTAGAATCGAGGGGAAGACTGTAAATATTATAAATTTTAATAACATCCTCTCTTAGTGATATCTGACAAAACAATGTAAAGATCCTGTAAATGTGGAAAGGGAAAAGTGAACAGCTTTAACAAAATCATAAAAATACAGTGAAGATCTTTTTACAGTATCAGCTTTAAAATGAGTTTGCTGTAAGGGAGATGAATTTTAATCATGTTAGTCATTTTTACTAATAGCTTCTCTAAGTTGTTATAATATAATTGTCTAT
The DNA here is from genome assembly GCA_003342815.1 of Eudromia elegans. Lineage (NCBI taxonomy): Eukaryota > Metazoa > Chordata > Aves > Tinamiformes > Tinamidae > Eudromia > Eudromia elegans. Next base: position 85,377 of record PTEX01000292.1, read on the forward strand.
AAAATAGATAAGCAAAAGCAGATATATTTAATTGCAAAAATATGGCAGGTACTTAGACTAATAACTGAATTAGTTAATCTATCTATCTTGGACATTTAAATGGTTTCCATTACTGCATTGCCTGTTCACCTCATAATTAACACCCTTTTACTCACAAAGGTCTGAAACACGAGGAAGTATCAGTATCTGTACTTTTTTAAAAAAAAAAGGGTGAAAGAACTAGAACTGAAGACCCAGGCCTATGGCTTTATTTGTGCTTAAATGTTAGGTGGTAAAATGCCATAGTGGATGAGCAGATGTGAGGAAGCTGAGCCTTGCTCTGGGAATTGCTTCTCTTCCCCTTATAAATGAGTCACTACCCAGAATACAGAATATTTTCAGGGAGGTATGATGGGAGCACAGACTGCCACATCATCCTTACATCCTTGCAACATCATCCTCTATTTCTCACCAATAAGTAGTCTTAAACATTTATTTTCTCTTTTTCACAATAGAATAAATTAAGAAACTCCTCTCCACCATCCAAAACCAGCCTGTGAAATAGATTTGGCAAAGGCAGATTCCTTGTGTTTTCTACTTCTGGGGAAAATGCTTCAGCCTTCAGGTTAAGGTATAACGTGAAAGGTGGGCTACCACAGCGGGTGCAGTTTGAAAAGGATGTTGTGGTCACAAATAAATCTAGTGGATCATTAAGTCCATTATATGTGCATTAGACTCTGGTTACAACTGTTCTCCTTAGGAAGCAGCAGAGTAAATTCTTTTGATTATGGAGCTTAGTCAGGCCTGAGGAAAACCATTTTGACACTCAACATTGAAAACAGATAGAGTTTTTTAAGCAAAGGTGATTCTAGGACTAGTTGGAGACTGAATTTTGTAGCTCTGAATTTTGGTAGGCAACAACTATTTCATAAACCTTTCACAGCTACCTTTTGATGTGGCCCAAAATGGCTGAATTTTGTTATGGAAAGTTGTGCCAGCAGAGGAAGTGAACCTGCTAATCTCTTATCGGACTTAGTAAAGTGATCATATCGGATCATATCGGATTTAGTAAAGTGATCATAAATACAAAGAATACATAGATTCCCTTTTAGCTATGATTTAAATGCCATATGGGGACATCTAAACTTATACATCTGTTCTGAAAATATTTGTCTAGATTTTGGAGGGTATATTTTCTAGTACCATTCTGTTTTCAATGCCTCAGTCTACTTATATGAGAGGACTCCCATTGATACTTGTGTGACTGATACTGGGACAAGGAAAGCATAGACCTCATATGCAAGAGGGTTTGTTTTACTTGTGTGCAAATTTTCTGGACTTCTGGCATTAAGTATCATGTGGGGTAAAAAATAATACATCATTGAAATATCAAGTACTGTGGAATTTTGAAATCTAATCTATATAAAGTTTTCATTAATTGTCAACTACTTCTTTTCTGTATACCCATTAAAAACAACAAACAAGTTTTATTCATCTGGAGTTACAAAACAGAGTTCATTACTTTGTCTCAATATAAAGTCCCAGTTTTTAATTATCCCTATTTCCCATGTAGATTATATGAGAAATAGAAAGCTTATCATTTGCATTCAGAAAGTGCATGATGAAGTTGCTTTTCAAAACAAAGCAAAGCAAGCTGAATACTTAATTTGGTTCTATCACATTATTAAGGCATGGAAAAGCAAAAGAGGAATAACTATAAAAAGTATTGACTGTGACACACATGAAATTAGTGCCTGATCATGAACAACATACAAATGGATAAGCAATTGCACTAGTGTTCAACATGGACTACAACTTTCTTAATTCTTCCTTAAGAATTCTTTTCAAGGACTTCATAAAACTAAAATACACCAATTTTTCTATTCTCTGATGATCAGATATGGAATAAGGAGTGGGCAGTGCTCTAGCCATGTATTACACTGATGGCACTTAAAGTTCATAAAGAGAAGTCAGGAAATTTCCCAGCTTTTTCAAGAAAGTGCTTAGTGTCTTTCACTGTGTCGCCATCTATTTGTGGGCTCCGAATTCAATAAAATTGGAGAGTTTCTACAGTTTGGGGTAAGGGACATACACTGTTGGATGGAATAGTCACTTGAATAACTTAAAGCTAAATCTAGCAGCTGAAACTGCTTTTCTGTATTGTATCTCAGGAAACTCTGCCCCAAGCCTTTTCCATTGTATTCTTCTAAAATGATAAATAAGACCAAAACTTTGCCAGATTGATTTTTCATGTAGGATACCACTACAGTGCTTTCCAACATCAGGTTGCTCCCGTCAGTTTGTCATTTGCTCCACATTTCCGTAAAATCTGCATGTTTCCTTTACTTGCTTAGCTTTTAACTGCAGTAGCAGTATTGCTGATATCAGCAGGAGCATGCACAGCTCAGTCAAGGTTATGTTACAGCCAAATCATTCTCTTCTGCAAGAAAAACACTGAAAGAGATCAATATTAAGCCTTGATTTGTGGAAAAGCCAAAGCATTATCTACTGTTTCAGAAGGGATAAATGACAGTACAGAAGGCCTAACGGGTATAATCTTCCTTGTAATTGCATCAAGTGTGAGGATCTGAAGGGAATCTTGATTCCCAGTGTAAAATACGGATTCATAGCCCCTCAGTGCTCCTTAGAGACATCCCTCCCCTTAACCATGTAGAAGGCTTAGTGGTTGTTCCACTGCTGTCTTCCTTGTTGCATTTTAGTTCTTGCTTCAAGGAACATAAATGTTTGTAATCAGAAGTTAATGCTGCTTTAAGCAAACTGCAGTGGGAGTGTAGCAGGAGCTCTTTGTGTGTATAGGGAAGCACTTCCTGGAGGATGAGGAGAAAGATAAGTTTACCGTGGCATAAGCATTGAGTACTAGAGCAAAAAACGTGATATTATGTATATTAAACCAACTTGTTAATTTTTTTTTTGTTGTTTTTTTAAAAGTGTGAGAAAAGTCTCAGAAGGAGGCAAGAAGAAAGAATAATAGCTGCAGAACCTGCTAGGCACATTTGATTCATTAGCATCTTGTTTATCATACCAAGACTTTGAGATGTTGTGTCTCATGAGACTTCCCCAGAGATCAAACATAGAAATACATAATTCCCATGGATCTTTCATTCTCAAACAAGAGTTGGTCTGGGTTCTTAATGCAGTATTCAGGACAAAGGGCAGCCTAAATAAGTGAGTGAATTTGTCAAGCCATGTGTATGATAATAAAAGAGCACAAAAAGAATTTATTCTTTTTGGTTTTGTATAAAACAGAATCATACAAGACAATTGCTCATTTTACATTCAGCGTGAGACAGCTTTGGCAAAGGCCTGATTGTTTCCTGGTATGGAAGGGGAGAAGTACTCCTGCAGCTGCTAATCTTGCTGTCACTGCTCATTTCCCAAACCTTTTTTCCCCCTCACAGTCTGTGGTGTACATTGAAATAAAGGCAGATCATCTACTTTTCACATACCTACAAAAACATTCTGCTCCTTCAAGAGATCATGGCCATATGTTGTAGCAGTGGCAGTCTTCTCTGTGGCACTGCCGTAATAAGAGCTGCACATAATATCATATAATGCTTATACTGCTAAACCATAAATAAGAAAAACTAAATATGGAGCCTGGAGACTATTCAAGCTGGATATTCTATGTATATAATCTCTATTGGTCTGCAACAAACGAATGAGGTTGTTAGGTACAAATAAAATAATGTGATTTCCCCTTTCATTAAAAAAAAACTATCTCAAATAAAATAAAAATATCTCAAGCTAAAAAAAAAGAGAGAAAAATAGAAGCAAATTCATTTTCCTTGCCTTTAGAAAAGTGTGTGTATGCCTAATACATTGAACAATGTCAACAACAGTTAACCTACAGTATGTAGAGTCTGACCCTGGTCTCTAAAATCTTATCTGGATCAATGAAACATTGGTTATTTGTAGCTTACCCTAAGTGCTGACAGTGCAGGTGAGACCTGCCCATTCAGTTCAGAGATATTTGCGTTTTTGAGAAAGCTGAGTCACATATTTATGACCTTGTTCAAGTTGCTCAAGTCTGTTTACTGCCTTTCTTCTTCCATATTATCTCTCTGTTACACATTGCTGCAACAAAGCACTAGATTTGTATCCTAATGCAGTCACAGATTCTGTTGGCAAAAGAACAATTTCACACAAATTAAGATAGGGAAGCCATATTACATGGCTTTTTCTCCTAACATTGAGAAAATCAAACTTGTATAAGTTATATCTCATGTTGTATAGCATCTGAGTCCTTTTCTTCTTTCCACTAAACAGTCAGACTTTTAGCATGAAACGATTGTGTATAATTAAAGTCTAATAGTTTGCAGTCTTTTTGTATGGTTTTAAGAAAAAAGGTACATAAACAACTTACTCGTCTTTACTGTGATAATGTTTTTACTTCAAGGAGGATTTTCTTTTGCAAAGAGAAATAAAAAATAGGCTTATTATGGCACTATAGTTTCTTCCTATAGTCTGTCTATGATTTTTTGGCCTGGAAACCATGGCTTGATATACAAAGAGGGCTAGGCTAGATCTGCTTAAACAGGTGCAGACAGACCTGAGCTGCAGTTCTTATCCTTTGGTAGGCAGACACAAGATAGCTCCAGGCTGGATGCTTTGTAGTCTTATTTGCATCAGCCTGTGTAGACATATCCTTGGGCAGAATGAAAACACACAACTCCACATCTAACTTTCCGGTGCCAAAAAGCTGCAGATTTCAGACAGCTAAGCTCCCTATCTGCTGCATAGAAAGAGTTCATAACGAATAGGACTCATAGCAACCAGAGAGCTCTAGACAAAGCCGCCTGAGTTAACCTGTGTGAAGCACTAGACTAAGAGAATTATTTGAATATTCTATTGCTATTGAAAGCTCAATAGGTTGACTGTGTGCTAGATGCCATATCTATATCAAACTGTGAGACACAGCTCAGAGCCTTCCTCAGGATTTACTTGCCTCCTTTGGAAAATAGATTTTTTTTCTTTATTTGAAAGAGCTTCTAGAATTTCTTGAGTTTTGAGTCATCATCCAGTGTGTGATTCAGTTACGGGCTCCCTAATGTCCCTGGAGATTCAAATCCTTGTTTCCAAATCTAACACAACCACATAAAACCCAGGAGGGGAATTATCTGGATCCTTTATTTTTGTCCTTTGGCTTTCATTCCATTCCTAACTTCCTTACTTATACTGCAAACACCTCTCTGATGAATCTTAACAATTTGTTTCTTTGACCGCATTGGAGGCTTATAGTAAGCTCACAGCTGTCTGATTCAACTAAGTCCTCTTTATTCTCAATTGTTTTCAAATTAAGAACTCATAGCTTATAGCTGCATTTATCGTTGTTGGTATCAGTCATAAAAATACACTTTATATACTTTTTACCATTGTTTATTGTTTAACTGTTATTCTTTAGCACAGTCATCTTGTGTTTTGTGTATGATTTAGTAGTCCTTTCCTACAAAGGCAATATTTTCCTAAACATATCCCCAATCACCAGCCTTTCCTATTCATAATATTTGCACTGTAGTTATTACCCAATATATCAAACAGAATTCAATCTTTAATGTAAAATTGACCTTAGTACCTTTTTGAACTTCCAGTTGCCTTCTTCTCTTATTCATTGCCACATACTCTTTGCTAAGCTCCATCTTTTCTACCTTAGCACACATCTTAACTGTATCATACTGTCAGATGCATTCTGTGTCTAAGATGTAATGTGCTTCCTTCTTTTACGAAGAAATCAATATCAAAAAGAGCTATGAAATTAACCTGGCATGATCTACGGTAGGTAAATCCATGTTACTCTTTATGCCCTCAACATTACCTTTCACTCTCCATTTCTTTAATAATTTCTCCTTCAAATTTTGCTGAACGTAGGATCAAAGCAATAAAGGTAGTTTACTGTCAAGTCCTACGGTTGCAAACTTTTTGTTATCTTTTTCTTTTTTTTACTTACATATTTTTCTTGGCATGGGACACTTATTACAAATGTTTACTATTACTATGTGAGACTTATTATAAATGTTTACTTATTCTCCAGTGCCCTATTCTAAAATTATGACTTCCAGTGCAGGAACCCATGGTTTACAAACTGTGTCCTGAATAGGAAGCAGAATTTATGAATGTGAATGGAGAAGATTCAGGGTGTTTTTACCAAATCTCTGAAAAACTGCCTCCTACAGTTTCACTGCTTCATTCTGGGAAGATTTCTGGAGCAATCCTGGTGGAGAAGCAGGATCCTGCCAATACCTCATGCTGTCTCTCAGACTCATGGTTGCAAAATCGATGGATCAACTCCCCCAATCCTAGGGAATGGATTCTTAAATGGGTTTATCTTCTGGATGAACTGAGATGCTTCTGAATTATACATTGTCTGAGAAGAAATAGAATTTTCATTCCTAATGAAATTAGAATTGGGTGTAATATTTCATAAAAGTTGTTTTTCACAAACAGCTTATTTTTCCCTTCTTCTTCTTTAATCCAAACAGCCTGAAGAGGAACTTACAGCTTTGCAATCAGTAGACAAACTGTACTATTCTGCCCTCACTGTCAAAAGCAATAGTGTTTTTGATAGGTATACTGACTGTAGGCATACTGTCTTCATTTTTGATATTTTTTTTTCTCTATGCTAGCCTTATTAGAACCATCGATCCTTACAAAAATATGCTAAGAAATATCACGTGAACATGAGTTTTATTTGACCTTACATGCAGCTAAGAAGATTCCAAATTTTGCAATTAATATATCTTATGTAACAAGGCAGAGAGGTTCTTTGTCTGTTCCTTTAATTTTAATTTATGTTTGCTTTTGTGCATTTTTGCTCTCTGCAGTCTAATTCTTATGAGGGTATTGTTCTGCGGGTTTGCTAGCAATGCTGGAAAGCAAATTTTACACGCTACTACAACAGTCTGCTTTGTACTGAAGGATATGATATGTTCCAGCTGTGATATATGACTAGATTGCTGCAAAGAGAAACCCGTAATACCATTAGAACTGCAGCAGGTGGCACTAGAAGGAGGGTTAACCAGGGCCATCAGGAGGAGATCAAGAAAACAGAAATAAATAGGAAAAAAGCAACAGGAATTTTTAAAATCTCTGTATGTTTCTTTCTATTCTTCTGCATTAAAGATAAGTGATCAGAGTATTTTGGATTTAGAAAACATAGGCTTGATGGAAGGGGATCAGTGAAAGAAGAGATGCAGAAGGTAATGAGTGAATAGATAATTTTACAGTTTGGCAGTTTGTTTCTGAGGACTTCACAGGGAATGAAGCTTTTACTGGGGAGCATTAGAATAAATCTTTGCATCAAGTCTGTATAGGTGCTGGTGACCTCATCTGCATTTCACAAACAAATATTCTATTATTCTATTTGTTATTAAAGTATAGTGAATACCTATGATATGCTGAAAATGAAAGTAATTTTTCTTTTGTAAAATTGGCTTATTGACAGAGCAGTAAGTGCTACTACTATGCTACAGCTGACTACAGTCCTATGTTTTTATCATCATTTTAAATTGCCTTACAATTAATAAGCACATTGGAGTTGTACCAGGAGTGTAGTTAGCATAAATTTAAAAGTGCTTTCTCTTTATAGGAAAAAAGTCACAAGTAGGAGAATTTTGAAGGAGAATTACATTTCTCCAAGTCTGAGTAAAAAGGGGGAGGGGAACTCTATAAGTGGAGGTTGGCAATACCCAAATCTAATTATTTTTTGATAAAGACAAATTTTGCAGATGATTTAACTTGAAGATCAAGCTTTATTAAAGTAAGACAGCCATTATTTCAGAGAATGTGCATGATGCATATATGCAAATCATGCCAAGAAAGGTCCTGACAATGAGGCACAGTGGGGAAATTTTTTATTTCCAAGGAAGTATAAAGTGAGTAAGGTTTTTGGCATGCAGCAAAATTTTAAAGAACAAGAGATGAGAAATAAATCATGGAAACAGTGAGGCAAATAAAAGGGGGTGTAGGAAGAGTAATTATAAGTGATGTATGTAGCCACCTGGAAATGGAGAAGACTTGCCCAAGTCCAACAAAGGGTGTCACGGAAGTTAATGATGAAACTGGGCTATAGCTTGGACTGGGCTAAAAGGGAGAGAAGGGGAAACGGTGATACTGCAATAGAAAGAACACTGTCTGAGTAGAAGCATTTCACTCATGTAGGAGGAAGATGTGTAATGATGAAAAGTCAGAGAGGAAGTTCTGGTATTCTAGATGAGTGAAACCAAGCAAAGTCAGACACTTTCTAGGTACCACGGATTCATCCTTGGATGAAGAAGGTGATTAACATGATATTCCTGATACATGTTTTTCTATAAAGTTTTGTCTACACACAAACATCCATACATATTTTGGCATATTATTTTGTTGTATCAATAAATCTAGCTTTCTGTATTTATAAATGTAGATTATATCAATTTGTATATTTACTTGAAATTCAGACAAAAATGCTATGACCCCTCACTGTCAGATGTGACTTTCTGGTGACTCTCAGCTATTTTATAAGACACATATTTACTCATAATGGCACTGGCAATTTGATAGAATTTGCATTACATTACCAGAATAAAAATTCTTCCTAATTCAAAGCCCTAGGGCTCTTAGAGCTAATCTGACAGCCCTTGCCAAGATTTTTATGATATTTGTCCTATTTTTATACATTAAATTTTGTCTAACTGCAGAGATTAGGACTCTCTGATGGGTTATTCTTTAGAACTGGGAAACAGCAGAAGGAATATTTTTCTGTTCATATCCATTTAGTCAGAAGGTCAATATTAATACATGGATCTAAATGACAATGAAATCCGGCTTATAGGCAGGATATTCTATGGTTGAACTCTTGAAGGAAATGTAAACATCTAAGGAGAGAATTTTGAGATGCAGAAGGCCAATTCATCCATGCTTTCTTTAATATAGCTTGTCTGTGCTTCTTTTCTTCAAATAAAATTTATATGGGAACTAGGAAGGCAGGGCACATGATATATTGCTATTTTAGCTTCTCATGAATCTTGTTTTTGCCCAATATAGCCATTTAGAAATAGGCTTGTTTAACTGATCTGATATGCTATTTTAAATGGAATGGACCCAAAAGTTGCATTAAGCACCTTTCAAAATATATTGTTTAGTATTTCTGGTTTTGATATTTTGCCCAAGCCGAGGTTATGTTTTTGTAAAACCTGCATTAGTGTGGCTGAAGCAGTAGGAAATGAAAAGGCTTCTTATTCTTCCCTCTCTGCTTGAATCAGAGGATTGATCAGGGGATCAAGGGCAGTTGCTTTAAACAAGCAACTGAAGTTCAGAAGCCATGGGGGTTAATCCACCTTTCCTCTCTGTTCCACTAGTGTTTCTGACATCAAATTGTTCTACATGACAAATTGCATTAAAGTATATAATCTCTGCAACATGCAGGAATGAAACTCTGAATTATACTAAAAGTATTTTCTAGTGGCTGACCCATTGGGTGCAAGGACCTCTTCTTGTTTCTAGGCTTCAGAGCTCTCTGAAGTAGGAGGATAAATTTTGGGCCACGTGGCTCAATTTGCAAGTATTAAGTGGGCTGTTTATGCACCTCAGAGTGAATGCCTTTATTTATCATTTCAGTAGATTCTGACAAAATCTAACGACAGTCCATACAGCAGCATCTCTACAGAATCAGGACTGATGGAAGGACTGATACAGGTCTTTAGTACAGTGTTAGTACGATTTTTTAGTTCTCATGCATGTTAAGGAAGTCCCTAATAAAGAGCTTATTGGAAGGCTGTTTCTTTTCTGTAGTTACCATTCACAGCAATTTAGCCCATCTTGTAGACATGCTTAATGACCTAAAATTTCTCTGAAGATTTTTCTGAAATGAAATATTTGCACTTATGTTGCAAGCACTAGGACAGATAAAAGGGCTTCCACTTGGTAAAAGGACAGAAATGGTGTTCTCTGTTCACATTTAGGGGCCTACAGTTTTCTGAGAAAGCCCGACACAATATTATGTTTATAGAAAAATGTGTCCTTTGATAGGATATGATAGGATAAGAATGTAATTATTTAATGTTCTTCTTATTAACAATAAAGCTGACCTGGGAAATTCATGGTGCATTTTGCATTCAGTCCTATGCTCACTTTGTAAGCAAAGGTACCAGGCTTTTCCACTGGTAAGCATGGGATCTCTACTGCATTTAAAATCTGTTCATTCAAAAATGCAGAACTTACAATGCTTCAGCAGCACAAAGTGGGCAAAATTACCATGATCAGAAAATATGAGGAGCGACTGCATGCACAGCTAATTCCTCCCATTCTCTCCCCTCCCTTCTTCCCTCCCTCCCGACTTAAAAGCTAATGGAAAGGCGCTGGTGGCAGCGAGCACCCTCCAAGCGCCTTGGCGCTCGTGTGCTGCCTGCTCTGTCTTATTGTCTGGCTTTCATCTCAGCCTCCCGTTTCCTACCTGTCACCGCCAGGGGTGTCCAGGACACGCGAGGAGAGAGCGGTGCCGTACCAGCTGGGTGAGTGATTGAGCCCGAGTGATGCTCTGAAACCAGAGGAGAGGCTCCTGCTGCTGCTCTTCGGGGATTGCTGCTGTCAGGGCGAGCGGCAGAGGTGGAGGTGGTCACGCGCCCGTGAGGAGATGCGGAAGGCTTCGGACTGAGGTGTGCGGCTGCTGGGAAACACGGCAAGGAGCGAGAGGTAGCGCAAAGAGGAGGTGAGAGCAGAGGACTGAAGTGCAGAGCGGCTGTTTCCTAATACTCTCTTTCGGGTGCCTCTGCGAATGTGAACATGGATTCTGCTGCTGAAATTCTCCTGAAGCTGCTGGCTGTCATAGCTGTTCATAGCTGGAGCACACAAGTGGCAGGGAATAAATGTAAGTATGGCATATGGTTTAAAAACTCAAACCAGAGTGTTTTGAAAACTTCTGGTGTATTTTATCTGCCTTTAGAATAAATATTATTCTTCAGATAAAAGCTTAGTGCCTGAAAATCATAACAGCAAGTTACTAAGCTGAAAATGTGCCAAAATCCCTCTAAAGAATTTTGTTACAAGCCTACGTACAGCATATTGCCTCTAAAGCTTGTATTCTAGGACCATCTGAAAGAAACATTTTACTAAGGAAATGCATTTTAATTTTTGTTTTGTCTTATTAATGCTTCATTTTCCAAGGAATTACATTTTACTGGAAAATTGCTGGCAAGTTTCTATTGTGTACTGCATCAGCTTGGTTTTTAGCAATTTGTAATTTTTGCAGGTTGGTATTTGCATCTCTGAATTAAGCTGGCATTAAAATAACTCTGACGAATATTGCTGTGCACTTCAAGAGCAGTACAAATGTAACTGGAAAATGTGTAGAGTGAGACTTTATGGGCTCTTTATTGCTTGCTTAGGGAATAATGTTAATGCATGACTAAAGAAGCAAACTCTATCAGTTCTACCAGAAAGTTTTTAAAAAATGAGTAAATCATATTTAGCCAGTAGGGTGGTATGGAAAGGGGAAAAAAAAAAAAAAAAAAAAGAAGTGATTACTGTGTTTAAGAGAATGTGCCCTCTAGGAGCAAATCTGATGTATGCACTAAAATCTCTGGTTTCAGTGCTGTGTTACATTAAGATATTTATATTAGGGGAAAAGATGTTTTCAAGATTTTTCTTACTCAGGAATTGTTCTGAGGTATGCTCATTCCATTTCAGCTTTATCAAGCTGAATTTTATTTATGTACATGTAGCTGAATAGTTCCCTAAATGCCAGATGCTCATAACCTGAACTGAGCATCATTTTCTCCCTTTCCTGCTGAAGCACTAGCCATGCATCACAAATTCCTGCCTATACATAAGATTTCTCCCTACACAGGCAGAAACAGTGCCTATATAGGGAGAAAGTGAGTGATAGAGTGAGTGGGAATGATCAGGAATAACCTTATAGCCTGGCAGCCAAGGATAGCTCCGTGGAAACATTTGGGTAATGACAGGGAAGTTTGAAGTGCTGGGTGGATCTATAGCCCAGGGTTTTGAATATGGATGGTTTGTAAACTAAATATGCTCCCATGAGCCAGCCGTTCACATTGCAGCACCAAAATGATCTTGTGCTGTCATTCAGTAATGATATCTCATTTGATACTCAAGTGCAGAGAGTAGCCCTAAACATGAATACTAAGTTCCTCTTGTAAAACACTCTGCTGCAATCCAGCCTCAGCTTTAATTCTCTTCATCATTCTGCATTGTGCAGTTTATGAATACATCCATTTTCACAAGACCATGATAATTGAATTGCACATTAATAGCATTTGGCACTATGCATGAAACTAAATCAGTCGCTTATAGGAAGGCATATTAAAGCATTGCAAAAAAGACTTGCGGCACACAACAAAGCAATAAAGCACTAGAGGTCACTCTTACAATTTAGGAAACGGGGTTTGAGGAAAAGAACCAAGCTTCTCCCCAATACAAAATTATAAAGGATAAAACAAATCAGATATGAAATACAATTACCACTGTGTTTTTTTTTTCCTCAAATATACCTAAAGAAAAGAAAAAAACTAATTAGACTATCAAACGGAAAACCTGTTTATTTTTTTCTGCATTGATAAATATGTAGTATTTTTATCTGAGAATAAGCTCTAACTCCTATTCAAAACACCCATACAAATTGACAAAATAAGTATTCTTCTGTTGTTATAGACAAGGATACTGATGTAGGAACAGTAAATTAAAAGACAAGTGTGGGGACATTTAAATTAAGGAGGAAGTGTCATCATCTGAACTAGATGAGTTTGACTCAGCTAGTGTGGTTTTCTCCCTTTTACTGTTTAATCTAGAAAAATACTCTTTTCTTTTCAGATGAGAAAATTTAGTCGGGAGGGTTTGTATGTTTCTAAAATTATGATATTCATCTCAAGTCTCAAGATATGAATTAAGCTACTATACTGGGTGTCATAAAATGACCTCAGGAAGAATGATTTGCCTCAAGTACTGATTACAGCAAATACAATACATGTAGCAGCCACTATATGACAACTTCAGTTCACTTTATTTCTTTCTTTTTAAGCAGTTTGCCTACTTTTCAGTAGGCAGTCCTACTATTGGTATCAATATATTTAATATGTCTGCAAGAGCAGGTAAAGTTCAGTTTACTCTTATGAATTTTGATGTTTAGATTGTAGAATAGGCTGTCAATCACTGATGAAAATAAAGTGATATTTTTATTTTTCTTCTAAAGTAATATACCTTCTTCCTAATATTATGATTTTCTAAAATATCAAATACTGCAAACTTCACTTTTTTCTTTGCCTTTATCCAGACCAAGTCCTAGTAAAAAAAAAACCACTAATAAAGGTGAAAAATATTTCACCTTGAAGTGTCAATGTTACTAACCTTTCTCTCTTTTTTTTTTTTTTGGATCAAAGATTGATTTATTTAGAATTATTATTTTAAAGGATCTGCAGTATTCCTCCTTTGAGTAAAAAGACTGTAAACTTCTTAAGTTATCTGAAGATGACAAGTCCTATCATTTTGAATATAAAAAATTTTGTTTTGTTTTGTTTTGTTTGTTTGTGTTTTGTTTCCTTTCCTGAAGAAAAACATTGACATTTCCTACCAAGACAGGTAATGATTGTTGCTGAAAACTCACATCTTTTGAAAGTTCTGTTGTAGTGCTGCTTCATGTTAACTGTTTCTTATGCTTTCTTCCTCCCAAGGAATTACACTTCCAAAGCAGCTGAAAGACATTTGAAATACATGGCCAAGAGTAAGAAAGTATATAAGGTCAAATGTGAGTTTTAAAAGAAGGATCAAAGCGGGAACTCTTGTAAAGTTTTTTTTTCGCTGGAGCTGGCAAAGAGTTTTATTTTATTGGGAGCTGGCTCTACTACTATAAATCAGCAAGTCACTAAATCAGCCTTTGAGAACTTGCCAGAAATTGGCACTCTAATAGGTGCAGTCTTTTTTCTGAAACTCTCTAAAATTGAAGTGTTGCACAAAACATAATTAAACCTTCTACACACTTTAACTCAACTGTGACTAAAAATTATTAAGGATCATTTTGGCAGTCAGTGGAAATAAAGGCAGCAAATTAGGGTCTTTTCATGTAAATTCTCACCTCTTTATACCTATTTCTCTTTGTAATGCTTTACATTTTTACAAACTCTTTTATTTTCTCAATTCAGACTTTTTATTTGTGCCACAATGATTGTAAGTTCTATAAACCCAGAAATGTTTATTATTGTTATTATATCTCTGGGACTTAATCCTAATGTTAATGCACCTCTTCTGAAGCTGACCGAGAATGAATGTTAATGGTACTCAGACTTTTTGTATAAAGGATTCAGTGATCACATAACTTGATTACATTATTGGATGCAAGTTATTGTACAAGTAATATCCCCAGGAAGGAGATTACTTACAGTTGTAACTTCCTTTAGAAAATTATTTTAGAAATTCATTCTGATATTAATCACCATTACAGAAGAGAACTGTAGACTCTTTATTTGATAACTTCATTATTATAATAAATTCATTATAATAAAATGTTATTTCTCACAAAAAACTTACATTAAAATGTAGGTTTTTTTATTGTTAGCCTTTGGCTGATGTGAAGTGTTGGAGAAGATATAATAGAAATGTCCTTAAATTTCTTTTAGCCTCATTAATATTTGTCTTTTGTTTATTTTATCTATATTCCCTCTGAGGTAACGACTTAGACGCCATCAGAGATCAGGCTATCTCTGGGTAATTATTTAGATGAATAAAATATTACAGACATCTCCAGTATATTTTTCCTGGTTTTAGTACAGTAACATCAAAAGCTTGTATTAAGGGACACCACATCAATATCAGTGGAAATATCTATCAACATTTATTTCACTCTTTCAAGGCTGAGAATTCACATGAAGGCCTTGGGTCTGTTACACTGAATATAATCCATAATTTGCATCCTATTGTTCTTGCTTTACAGACTCCTATAAGCAAATTTGTCCCTGGGCTCAGTCAGCAGAATGGACAGAGCAGATTTGTTCACTTTGATGGATATCAAATTGATGGATAGTGACAAGCAAGTAGTCACAATCTCAAAGTAGCAAAGAGTCAGTTTATAAAGAAAATGCTGTTTGTTGGGTGTGAGATATTTTATGCATGGTTACATTTGCATTGTGCCTTAATATTTGCATTGTGCACTAGAATTCACTATATTTTAGTTCAGGTACCACTTGCCAGTCAGGAGTTACAAAGCTATCATTATCTTGCTCACATCTTAATAATACCATAGTCATGACCTTCCTACTTTCTTGCAGTGCAAGTAAATATAAATGTATATCCATATGGATCAATAAAAAAGACAAACTTTAACCTGTCTTATCCAGTTACATATATATGACAAATAATGCATACTTGTATGACTACCCACAATGTATAAAATGTTTGTTTAGTATTTGTTCTGAATGGTTCCATTCAGCAGTAGAGAGTACACACAAAATACTTGTAATGCGTCATATACTCATATATCTTATACAATGTATTTGCCGTTATTCTGCCTATGAATTCATTTTCTGTACAAATTTTAGCATCCAAAACTTAACAGCAGCTTCTGAAAACTTGATTGGGAAAAACAAAGCAAATCTCTGCCTCTCACACACACAACTGTCCATCCCCGAACAAGCATATCAAAGAATACTGGAATGGTGAAGTTCCATCTTTCAAATACCATTTTCTTTTCGTCTCAAAAAAAGAGACCCTCTGCTTCCATTGTCACTCACAGGTTTAATGCAAAGTATCTCATCTCACAGAATTTCTCTGCTTATGTGGGTGAATCAGAGATCTCTGCAATATTTCTGTTCTTATGTTGGTCATTTTTAGTTGCGCTTAACAGTGGTGGCAATAGCAGAGGTGAGGGGATGAAACCAAATAATCTCTGATTCAGAGGCCTCGGTGTCCTATAAAGGACTGGGAAATTCAGGATTTACATTATAAAAGAAATATCAACATTTATAATCCATCATGTGTGCAGGTACCTCCACATGTACATCTTAAATAAATACTTAAGAGATTTCTGAAGAGCAGAGTTAAAATTTCCTTGCCTTAGGTAACTGCTCACTTTTCAATACTCAGATAAGGAGGGACAGAAACCAAAGTGCTAAAATTGTTTGTTTAACGTAAAATTTGTCTACTTGTGTATAATTTACAATTTGTAACCTCGGCAATTCGGGCCTCCACATGACATTAGACTGAAGATGACAAAGACATCCGTGTGTTTCAGGATATTGACATGTATTGTGTAAGTGCTGCCATGAAAAAAGTTACCTTTCTTCACTTGAAAATATACAAAGTATAGGAGATAAAATATGCTATCATGAAAAATATGATTTTGCTTTATGAAAGCAATTTTAAAAAATGCCAGGAATATAAATATTAATATTTTAATAAATAAATGCCAGCCAATATAAATTTTACCTCAGCAAAGATTTTGTATGTGTTTACTCATTTATATATGTATATACACACATATATATATAGTGTTAGCGTTTTATGTACATACACAGATTACATTGCAGATCAATGTTTTTTAAAAGAAGACTGTGCAATTATCCTCCCACTAGCTGAAAGTGTTATACTCATCCTGACTAAATACTTATGAAGGGAAGGATTTGTTCAATCCTTTTTTTTAAAAAAAAGATTTATTTTATATATCTATTACTTTCTTCTTGCTAATGAGTGCATGCAATAATTTTACATGCAATAATTTGAAAAATGATTGAAAGCCTGTACACTTCTGCAATTATAACTAGATTTAATTAGTAACTACAAAATTATTATTTAAATACCATACCTATTTATAGACTATTGAAGAAAACTACTGCTAGGGTTTTAAATCATAAAGGATAGAGAAAAAATATGGTTAAAAAATGTATCCAGCTGGGTAGTAGGTCTAATTACTTTTTTATTAAATATATCTCATTACTTCATAGTGCTCAAGAATAAGCTGCTGCTTATTGCTTGGTAGAGTGCTTTCTTGTTTCTATAAAAATCTTTTAGCAATTAACATATTTACATATGTGGTCTTGAGGGAAAAATAAATTAGAAACAGCACATTGGGATATTTGAATTTATTCTTATTACTTAATATCATTCTGAGGCCAGCAGCCAAAATATATCTTACTCTTTTTCAGGCATTTATCAGTCCACCCTTAAATCCAAATGAGAAGTATTTTAAAGATAAGTTCTAGAAATATTTTTTTCTTTATTATGCTAAAAACTTACCATGAAAATGCCCAATTGCAGGAGGAATAATTATGCTGGGTGTAATCTCAGTTAGTTGACCGGTTCTGGGTTACTATGAACATATACATCCAAGGAAAATTCTAAACAAAACCCTGAAATCTCAGAAAGCATATGGTTAAACATGATGCAACATAAACTGTTACTCATAACAAGTAGTTTAGCAAAGTACTGCACTAGGAAAGTAAATGCAATAAGTGAGAATTAGAGATAGCCTAGAAGAGAGGTTTGGGAACAAGACAGCAAGAAGATGACTGCCGGCTGGCAGAGATCCCTCAGCCGTCACCGGGAGGGAACAGGGTTGACCCGGGCGGTCGAGCCGGGGGCGAGTGCGGGGGACATGGAACTGCGACCAGCCCCGAGAACACACTCACGCGAACATTGACTGGCCGGCCGCACACACACACACACACACACATGCACACAGAGCCAGACGCGTGGGATCGGTCGCAGAAACAGTCCACCTTTATTGTGGCGCACACTGTATATATAGCTACCACGGATAGCTCGTGGATAGCTCTCATTGGGCAAGGGCATGATTCCAGCAACTTCGCCCATTCCCGACTGGTTAGAGCATCAGATCTTACTATAGGTCGGAGCATCAGACAGACGGAACAGGTGATCCGATTGGCTGGCGCATCTCCGCTGCCCAGAGATTCTAGAACGGTTCTGAGGGCTCGCAGGCCCTCACCTCACAGAGGTCACCCAGAGTCAGGCTGCTGCCTGGCTGCTGGCTGACCCCATGCTGCTAGTCATACATACAGCGTGCCCTATTAACTATAACTATATACAAACATATATATATATATAGTGGCTGCTACGGTTTTTACTGTGCAATACCAAACCATACAGAACCATGCAGAACTGCCGTTCTGCAACAGATGACCCTCACAGGGGACCTTGCAGCCTAAGAGTGATGCTGTGGACAGGCTGAATTCCACATGGGGAGCTTGCATCACTTCAGGTAACTCACCTGCAGCTTTATGCTGTATGCCAGTATCCTCTAATACATTTGTTCAGATACACTTATCATGGGTATTCTGTAAGTAGCTGAAAATATTGAGGAAAGAAGAGTAGAAAGATTTCCTCAAGGTAATGCATTGTGAAAAAGCTCCTGTGATATTTTTTATGCAATACTAGTAAGAAAATGCTAATAGCTATCTGGAAAACAGTTTGCGTTGAAATTAATAGGAGCAGTAGAAGGGAGATTTTGTTGTTCTGATTTTTTACTGCTTCATTAGTTAGCAAAGATGCCTTACTTTTAAGCTATATGATAACTCTGCAAGTTTCTGTAGAGGCATGGAAGTTGGTCTTCGTGTGCCAAAATACAATAATTACAAACTTGGATGTAAACTACTGAGTTGATTGACTCCCTTTCTAGTCAATGGAAAGAAAAAAGAAAGCTGAAGGAAGCTTCTTGAAGGAAGAAATCGTTTATCTCATACAAAATTAATTCTCTAGTATAAGTCAGCTGATTTACTTATTTAGGTAGACTCTGTAATATTTATAAAGCTGATTTATATATTTTTATATGTAAGTATGTGTATATTTGTAAAGCTAATTTGTATTATAATTGGTACTGTCCATAGGCATCTCCTATATACCAGGTTCCTGTTTCTCATATAGTGATTAAGTCTGAGAACCTAGATGACTAGGTCAGATGTAGATAGCTGAAGTTGGCTATGATAGCAACCATCATACATGAGATGCAATCCTCTTCCATCAAATTATTCTACTGTAAAAATATGTTATAAAAATATAAACTATTACAAACTGTTTTACTTGTAGAGGAATATCATGGTTACATCCAAGATATTGGCCCTCTGGGTTGAATTTTCCAGTTCCAGTCTCTCCTGACTGACAGTGCAAACATGTTCTCCTTAATAGCTTATATGCTAAGGCTGTTCTGCTCCTGTTGGTCCTAGAGAAGTGACCAACTAGACTGAACAGGGAAACAAGATTGACAGTGAGTGCCAATGACGAAGTGAAATCACTCCTCCCGTTGACTTCAGTTAGCTGGAATTGCCTATTTGGGTCACCTGAAACACTGTGTGACCTTTCCATGCCTTCAACAAGACATGATTTAAAGCTCCATTTTAACCCCAAACCTCCTAAACCACCCTCGCTTTTTAAAAAAAAAATTTTCACTTCTAAAGAAAATAAAAAGTGAAAATATGTTGTATTATGAACACAGCAGAATATTACATTTCTTTTCATAAAGGAATGATGAAACAGATAAGAAATATCAAATACCAGATATCTTGGCATCTTGGTAGTATTACGGATACTTTAAAGCCTTGTCTGTGTCCAGCACCTAACAAAAGCTGCTATACTGGATCGAGAACCTTTCTAAGGACTAAGATTTTTTTCTTTTCAAATCAATGAAAACCACCACTGGATCTCAATGTCTTTATTCAATCAAAGCTCCTTGGGAAATCAATGGGAGCTTTGCCTAAATAAATATTGAATAAAAGCTTTAGAAAGAATGAACTGAATATTCATGCAGTGGTGATATGCTGCTTATTTTGAATATAACTGGTCTCTTTATTTCTTTTCTATTTCCTTTTGCCATGTTTGGAAGACTCAGATACAGAATTTCGTAACAAACAAGAATTAGTCATTTGTCCTAGTTAACAAAAAATAAATACGAGGAGAAAAAAGACATTTACAATTTTAACTAGTTCCTGTGGTTAGGGAATTTCTATGCCTGCAGTGAAGAATTACTCTTTTTCTGAGCCAATCGTAACACTTTTGATGATGGCTGCTTTTAATTTTCAGGAGTAAAGTACTGCCTCAAAACTCAGGGCCAGGAGCATCTCGAAAGGTAGTGAAGTGGTCAGATGGTCCATACGGTCAGGTATATGTGGTGTCTTTTATTATTTTTAGCCTGAACCTGGAATTTATAGAACTTTTTTGTTTGTTTGTTTCTTTGTCTGTGGTGTAGGCCTGAGAAATGTTGTCTCAGAGGAATGAGGGATGATCATAAACTTTCCTTGCAAGTGCTGACCTGTTATTTGAGCTTGTTTGCTCTCACATAAAACATATGTATAAACATAAGTCACTGCTTAGGCTTCTATCAGTGTATAACAGTTGAGATGGAGCTATGATTGAAGGTGTTTCATGTTTCTTCATGTGCTTTTGGAAGATCTGTATAACAGCAATGAACCTGGCCCAAGAAGTATATGATACAGCTTTGCTCATGACACATGCTGTAAAAAAGCCCTGACTTCACTTCAATATACTGTTCTAGTAAAAAGAAGCAAATAATTAAGTAAAAAGAAATATTTAGCAATTAAATGGTAGATGAATCAGCTATCAAATTTGTGTTTGGCATTAACCGAGACTGGCTGTGACTGCAAGAATACCCTTTTATCAGCTGGGAAAAACATAAGATAAATGGAGGTAAAAATCCAAGTCAAGTTAACCTCAGGTACCAGCTTATAAGTGACCACAGCATTGCACTGTAGGAGCCTTTTAAGATATGTAGGGAAACTTTTAGGTGTCTTTTGACAGATAATCACTTTTTACCCTCTACTCTTCATATATTTTAAATGTATTTGAGGCATGATGACTTTTTTTCCTCTTTTTTTTTTCCTTCTCCTTTCCCTGATGAGGGCTCAAAAACCTCATCTGTGCTCAATTTGTAGATTTGTTTTGATTTTCATGAATTGTCTTTATCTCATTGATCATTCTATTTCTGTACAGCTGTGTTTTTCTGTGTCCTGATTTATTCTGTTTGGGCAGAAAAAGAATTTAAGAGATAAAGACTGGGAAAAAGTGATTGATATTCAAATACTGGTATGTGCATTTTTTATGCTACCTACAATGAATAGTTCATTATTTTTGAACCTTTTATAAAGTATATACATGTATTTCCTGTCTTGCTTTATCCCATAAGTGGAAAAAACAATCAAACTGTTCTAAATTTTGTGCTCTGCCTAAGGGGCAGATTCACATTTATACTGCACTTGTTATACTTAGAATACTCTAAGAGAAAGCAAGCTTTTTTACTCTTCTTTGTTATATCTTCAGAAAAAACTCCTACTCTGACAAAGTCTGTGTTTTTCCCCATCTGTCTCTGTGTTTATTACTTATGATTTAGGCATGCTTGTTGCTTTGAAAGGGTAGTATTGTGTTCTCTGTAGATCTAGATAAGGACAAAGATTGAGAAATGTTAACGCAGAATTCCCTGATCTAACTCTCAAGTCTGGTGAGGTGCATATGTGTGATGGAGATATTGAAGAGGGCAGGCTTTGTTTTGACGTGTCTAATATATTTTGGAAGAGCTCAGTGGATGTTTCTTACATACTGCCTCAGGTGCTGAAAATATATGTTGCGTGGAATCAAATTATGTCAATGTTTCAGGGCATGCACGTGCATTCTTGAATATTAGGATTTGAAAGATGTGATTCAAAAAACTATTAGTAGGCTATTCTCAGTAAGTTAATAGTATGACAGACCATAATGGGTTACTTCAGAAATGTTGAATAGGAAGTTCATATATGCATGTTTTCTTCCACAGTTATACCATACTGTCTTGCCAAATGCAAATGCTTTTAAACATATCCCTTTTTTTTTTTTTTTTTTTTTTTTTTTAAGGGGAGAGTTGTCTGTCATAGTTGGAATGTTATCTGATGGTAGTAAAGGTGTTACAGTGTACTAATCAAGTAATACCTACAAACAGATTATTTAAGTATCAACTTCATTTTGAGAGGGTGCTATTATAAATTGAGTAGGCTATGTCTTATTTTAGTATGCTAAAGGTTTTTTAGGCAGCACAATTTGATATAAATGAGATGTTCTTAAAGTGAGGATGGCCTAATAAAACAGGAACAGATTGCCAAGAGAGGTTGTGGAGTCTCTTTCTCTGGAGATTTTCCAAACCTGC
Organism: Eudromia elegans; assembly: GCA_003342815.1. Taxonomy (NCBI): domain Eukaryota; kingdom Metazoa; phylum Chordata; class Aves; order Tinamiformes; family Tinamidae; genus Eudromia; species Eudromia elegans. The sequence goes on from PTEX01000292.1 coordinate 107,497, forward strand.
CTGGATGCCACCCTGTGCCACGTGCTCTGGGTGACCCTGCGTGTGCAGGGGGGTTGAACTAGATGATCTCCAGAGGTCCCCTCCAAACTTAACGATTCTATGGTTCTATGATATACATTATTAACATTATTAGTATGGTTTTAATCATGATGGATGTGTATTTGGGGAACTGCATCTCAAACTAGAAAGTTTCCTTTTCTTAATGATTCATTTAGATTTAGTGGCTATGTTACTATAGAATTTCCATCGAATCGACATACAGCTGTTGTTGAAAGTCTATAGTAGTGACATGAAAGGTTAGAATAGGAACAGTAAAGATGTGCAGCAATTATTCTATTACATTCTATTACATTTAACAAAGAAATTTTAAAGCGGTGTATATTGACTCACCCAAGTTTTTGAACGATTTATAAATTCCTTAATTTACTTAGAAATATTTACATCTTTTAAATATATAACTAATTTATATCAAATATTCTGAATGCTTTTTCTCTTGCCCCAGTTTTAGTTTTTTCTAACCTAATTAATCAAAACCAAGATTTGCAGAACCTCTGCTCTGTCACTGAATAAAATTGCTCTATTTCCTTTCACACAGATCAGAAATATAAATATCAGATTGTGTCTTCTTTTTTTAAAAACAAATGGGGCCTTTTTTTTTTTCTTTTTTCTGGCAAGTTCTCTAACAGTTGGAATTACCTCTATTTCTGACATGTAATTTGACTGCCAAGAATTGCTTTGGCTACTCAGCTTTTTATTGGTTGGTATTGTTCCCAGGAAATGCGGGGTTTTCAGAGTAATATGAGTGACTGGAGAGAGATCATTCCAGGCTGGAATTCTTGTATGTACTTGCTACCTGAAGTAACAACTCATTTAGAAAAAAAGAGAGAGTAACAGTCAGTTAATATGCTCACCGCTAGCTGACAGCCTATCTTTTATGCATTATCTATGTGCCAGCAAAGAGGCTTGCTTACAACGGTTGTTTCTGCATGTCAAAGCACATAGTGTTGTCAGCTCTTGTAGCTCTTGTAGCTCTTGTAGTTCTTAAGGTGTCTTATGATAATGTCCACATTCTATTAAACTCCAGTGTTCAAACAATTGTACTAAAATGAAAGCTTTAACATATTTTTTTGAAGTCTAGTCTTTGTAGGTGTGGATCTAAGAGTAAAAATGTATTATGAGATAGTGAAGGTAACTCATGAGAATTTAAAATGTGGTTTCCATTCTGAGGTCTCTATCCTGGATGTGGAATGAAGGAAGTCAGAATAGACCCGGCTCAGCTCAGCCTCAATACATATCACTAGGATGTTGCAAACATATTCCCAGATTTTCCCTTAGCTTTGCATGTCTAAGGACTTGTGCATCTTAGCTATTTGTTATGTTCTATTGTAGAACTGATTGTAGAACAGGGCAAATTTTGTCTTTATCTCTCAAAAACTGAAAGAATAAAGAAGAATGAACTTGTTGACATTTAACTCTCAAATATTAAACCTCATAATTTTATGATGCACATTGCCAGTGATTGAATTCTTGGTCTGACAAAATTAAATGTGTAATGCATGTAAATCTAGTCGTAAAATATGAACTTGCACAGATTTTTTTTCTATATTTCTAGATAATAAACAGTGATTTTAAAATTTGTTTTATCAGAAATATCTGTTTGCATCATTTTAATGTGCTTCATATTGCAGAACTATTCAACTTCTATTTTGTGCTCAGTTCCTACATGGTTTTCCTACTGATGTCCAATGTATATGTGAATTTAACACAGGACATAATAACTAAGCTGTAATACAGCTTAGTTGCAACTATCAACACAGAATGATAAGGAAAAGATTTATTGTTATTCTGAGTTAGTTTCAGAGTTAATTTGATACATATTCAGAGCAAAGACACAAATGCAGAACATGAGGAACCTGCTAGATAAACAGCTTTTTTTATTTTTGATTCCTTATCCGCAACTATGGTGCTACATTCACTTACATAAAAGTGATGCATTTCCGAATGATGTAAAGTTTCTTTGCAATCCTTTATCCTCTTCCCTCAATGGTGGTTGTGATTATTTTTAGATTTTTTTATGTGATGATGTTGCATTTTTTAGTTAAAATGTGGTTTTGTTTCAACAGAGAATCTACGCAATCATAGCAGACAACGCTGGAAATTATTGATTTTTATTAAGACTAGTAGAGGGAATTTCTCTTTTATTAAGTTAGTGAGTTCCATTTTATAGAGTCCACCAGGATCACAGATGGAGAGGAATCCTGACTGCTCACTACAGGATTCTGTGAGCAAGGCAGATTTTAGGGCATTCTAGCACTGCTTGCACTCTGATTGCAATCTGTCGGCTGTAGGTACAGCACTAGCAAAGCTGCACGAAGAGCCAAACACAGAGGAAATTTGGCAGTATCATTAGTGGGATCATGAATTCCTGAGAAAAGAAGATAGACCCTCCAATTTATATTTTCTGGTAGTAAAAAAAGGTCTCCTTTTAATTATCTGTGTTAGCCAATATTTTCTTTGCAAGACATGTAGCACATTGTTCAAGAAGAATAACAGAATCCTGCAGTTCAATTATATTTTCCCCTAACTATAACAGAAACAGATGCTATGGAGTTAAGAATTTCAGACTAGGACTTGTTTTAAAGTTAGTTTTGCATTGACAGTGAGCTCTGAAGAAGTCAAGGTAGCTCTTTTTTTAGATCTTTTTCTTAGGTCTGCATACATGTTTTAGAGCAAATGCTTAGAAATGCCTGATTATGAAACTGCCATGAGGTACATGCAGTGTATTTTGTTCACTTAATTTGCTGTGTTTTTGTCTCAGATGAGAAGTCCTTGGAAAGTTGTATTGTACAGACTGCAGACCTATTGTACCAGAACAGCATGTGGGGCTGTTATTTGCACCAGCTGCTTTTGATCATGTGGAAAACCTTTAATAGTCCATTTGTTTCAAAACCTCATCTTTATGCCTGTGTTTTCAGTGCTGCCTTATTCAGAGTCAATGAGACAAAATACACCTGTCTCTCTAACCACTCTATCTCCTGTCATTAGTTTAAGTTATTGATTTAACACAAGAAATATTGTTCTGCTATTAAAATAAGATACTGTTTTAAAAGGAAAATATGCAGCTAGTACTTTAGAGACTAGAGCAGAAACATTCATTGGAATGATAATGGACTTTTAAAACCAGATAAATTCATTAAGCAATAATGAAATGCAGCATTTTTCTAAGTACTGTGCTGTACTAAAGATCGTTTGTTTTCTATAAAGCAGAATCACATTTCTTTAAGTAGGTCAGCAAGGTAAGGCATACAGCAGAGCAAATATATCCTGTTCCTTTTTCTATAGGAACAGGATATACAATGCTACATGGAAAGGTGATGAGACTTCCCTCAACAGAACAGTGTCCAGGAAGAGATTTCCTTTCCATCAGCATGGAAAGAGTGCTCACACTGAGAAAGATGGGAAAAAAAAAAAAAAAAAAAAAAAAAAAAAAAAAAGACTGGAGGAGTTAGAGCCAAGAGCAGAATGAATGAATTCTGTCAGCCAATCCAGTCTTTCTATTAAAAAAAAAGCACACTTTTGTACTATATACTGTACCTTTGAGGTTTCAGTGTTTGACTAGAGATTAAAATTTTATCCTTTTATGTTTTAGATATATATTTATATATCTTTCAGCATAAAATGACTGTTCTATTTACAGATTTAGTAAACAAAACAATAGAAGTCCATACAAAATTCTTATTCTCCTATAAATTGTGGTATTGGTAAGCGGGGTGATAACAAAGTCAGAGCTGAGTGGGCTGGTCTCATAACTATGAAAGTAAATTTCTTCCAAACTCCAGTCTTTTTGTATTGAAAATAATAGTTATCAAACTGCAGGGCTTATTCTGCAAGTAAATTGAAAAATAAATTGTGCCTTGAAGGCCTTATTAATTTTTAAAAATAATTTAGTTATGTGATGTTCTATGAAGATTATTTTGGTAAATTGTTGTTATGTAGTATTTATCTCTATTACAGCATATGAGGATTGTAAGAATCTTTTTTGGGGATTGTAACAATCTTTTTTTTTTTTTTTTTTWYTTTTTTGTCTACTTATGTAGGTATAACATCACAATATTTCAATTTCATACTCCATGCATACTAATGAAAAAGCAAAGATTCTTATCTGATGGCTTTTTACTATTAGGGATAATCAGCCTCAATATTTCTCGCTTTATCAGTATTTTATTTGTAGAGATATAGGTGCAATGTATCTAAACAAATAGTGTTAACAGTCTCAATAAAATAAAAGCTATTCAGGACAATTACACACGTCCATTCAATGGACCAATACCTAGTACATTGCACTATGGATTATGATTCTAATGCATTTGCAAAATTTAAATAATTGTTAGATGTAAACCACTTTTTTAAAAAAAGACAAGAGTTTTTAAAACTCTAGGTTTTCTATTTTATATTATGAAATTTGACTTAATCAGCATATACTTGGTTTTGTATTCAGTAGTTCATAGGATTTCTAACATATACCTGAGAATGAAAGGTCAGTAATATGGAAGTATCTTCTATCTTTTAATTTTCTTTGTGACTGTTTCATGCAAAATATAAAAATGATCTATGGAAAAACAACTTTTCCTTTCTTGAAAGTCTCCTAATTCCTAGTCATGATTTCTCTTTTATTCTCTCTTTTTTTATTATTCTCTTTTTTTTATTCTCTTCTATCCAAATGATTGAAGGTTGTGGGAGGGGTGCTACCCACTGCCAGTAGCCTGCAGTCAATTGGTTAAGTCAGTGTCACATTAGCTCATATTAGCAGGTAATTTTATGTCATCTTATGACAAACTAATCTACCTCAGTCATGTCTAATGAGCTTCTCACTCAAAATGAAATTCCTATTTCTGGCAGGTATAAGAACTTGTATTTTCTGCTGCTGGTTTCATTCTACTTCTGTTGCTCTGTCATTATCTGATTTTTTCATATGATAACTCAAATCTACCCTGTAATGATGATGCCTCCTCATTTTATGAGGAGCAAAGTTAATGAACACGCCCCTAATTTTGGTGTCACAGGTTTAATGAAAGTAAAAAGAACCTAGATTCCAATCTGCTCTTTGAAGAATTTTTTTTTGTTAACTTCCTCGTGGTGTGATCCTTCCCCCTCAATAACTTCCTTTGCCATATTGCCAATAGAGCAATTTACCTATCCAAGTTAAAATTTCTTTCTCCCACCTATTCTAAAATGACTAGCAATTTCCTATGCAACAAGAAATGGAATCAGCCACTGCTCTTTCCTCTAAAAATTGCCTGTCAAACAAAACCATAGATTACTTTGACTCAATCTACATTAGATAAAGATTGTTCTATTTTATCTAGTTTTCTGTTCACTTCCATTTCCTTCAATATTATTTCTTTTCAAAATGCTGTGAAGTCTCATGTATTGTTGAAGCCAGATTTATACATACTTAGTAGCCTATACCACTTCCTTCCACTTTCCCTGCCTGCTCCTTTCTCTCTAGTCCTCCACTACCACTTCTCTGCAATAGAGTACAGTGGGGTTTTGTTTGTTTGTTTGTTTTTCTGAATTTGTGATATCTTGAATCACAAAGATAAACACAGAAATTTCACATTTGATTTTTTTCATATTTTAAACAGAAATTAAATACCTGTTACAAAAAAAAATTAGATTGTATCATGACTAAACACAGCCACAAAATATCTTTTAAACACTCTAATCTTCTGAGTCATATGTATTAGAATACAAACATGGACTCAGGATTCCATTTAAATAACTTCATTAAATAAATATATTAAAGGTTTGTAAGTTTTTATATCATATGAACCTTGGAAGTATTTCTCGTATTATTATTTTTGAAAAATACTCTGAATGACTATACTGAATTTTATGTTTGTTTATTTTTATTATAATTATTATGAGAGAACAATTCCATTTTATCTTTTAATGTTAATTTTTCTTTAACCTCTTTTATAAAGCTGGTTGAATCATATAATATACCTGTACTGCTATGAATCAGTTAAGTGTTCTGAATTTTATAAAAATATCTAAGGACCCACATTAAAAGAAATGCAATTCAGTAGTGAGTTCCAGCTTATTTATGAGTTATGCCTACTCTTTAATTGCTGCAGTATACCACAATTTCAGTTGTTCAGTTGATTATATCTGTGTAAAATGTTATACCCACTAAGTATAAAATTTGATTGTCTGTAAAAATCTTTTTGTTAGGAAAGAAGTCCACAAGAAAGACTTTTTCTACATGAAATCTCAGAAAATATGATGTTTCTCTGGAGCAATCTAATGTTGAAAGAGTCTTGGTATATATATATATATATATAAGCTTAAGAAAAGATTAAATTGTGAAGTGTAACAGTAATGGCCCATCATTTTGAATAAATACAAGTAGTTAAATGTAATGATTGTTTTATGGAAATTACTTTGGCTCACTCCCAATTTTTAGGGGAGTTTTATTATATAAGTCTAAATAACTTTTAGCTAACAATTACATTAAGCAACAATGTTAGTGCTATAATAGAACCTCATTGAATTAAACTGAAGAAGAATTACCCTTATGTTATGTTAAAATATATGTCTTCTTTGACATTAGCTACCATAAGGTAACTATCCTGATATAATATTTCTCACGACTGAAGAGAGACAGGCTGCCTATTTCTCTAACTGAGTATTTTTGTTGTTGTTTTTTTCTTTTATATAAGAAAAATAATAATGTTCCATAATTATCCAGCATCATCCCAAACCTGAAAAAGGAAAATGAGAAAGAAAATATATCTCATGGCACTATATAATTTACTCAAAATTTTAACAACTTTCAAAGTTATTTTTTGAAGGAAAAGTTACAATAACAATTTTGTTTTAGCATTCTCAGATAATAAATATTTTATCTTACTCTAGATTCCGTTTCAGTATCGAAGCCTAACTACAGACTACAATTATAAAAAGTACTCAAAGAGAAAGAATTAATTATGTATCTCCCGTGTTATACCTCTGAAGTGTCTTTTTCACTCCCATGGCCAGCAGGCTCACTGTGGACACTCCTGCTAAACGCCGAGGTTCTTTGGCATCTGTGAAATGGAGAGTATAAAGCTTATTTAGAGGTAGTTTAAACTTCAGAACTCCTGAAAGCTCTCAATCTTCATACAGCCCTTTCCTTCAGTCTCCACATGTACTTGTTGTGTGTGTGTGTGCACGTGCGTGTGTGTGCATGCTCTTCTATCATTATAGAGAATGGAGTCTATTTTAATTCTAGGTTTTCCTCCTTTCTTTCCTCCTCATTCATTTAAAATAAACTTTGGAGATGAATGAATAACAAAAAAAAAATTGTCATTATCATAATTAAAGGATTAATTCCTTATAAGCACCTCTGTGAGGTGAGTAGCTTGGTAAAAGCTATCTGAAATAACCCTTCAGCAGCTACAAATGTGGAACATCTACATTTAGACTAGGGTTTGGTCCTGTCTGTGTGTGTATATGTGCATTTGAGACTAATGGATGGTGCATAGGCATTGGAGGCAGTAGATAGAATTGAACTGCCAGTTTCCATCAGATATGAAATATGCCATATGAATTTATTCATTTATTTCTGACAGAGGAGGGGAAAAAATAAAAAGTACAAGTGCTAAAGAAGCCTACTTTTCTATGGATTTAAATCCACAGAAATCCAGTGTAAGATTGGCTGTATTTGTAAGGATTGATATAGGAAATGTTGAGCTACAATAAAAACATCTACCTAAGCTTGTGGTTTTGTTTACAGTAGGTTGCTGTGCATTCTCTGATATCTTTACCAACATTCATTTTACTGGTTTTACCAGCTGCAAGCCATACTTGTAGGCAAGATACTATTGGAGTCTTTTACAGATCCTAAAAATCTTTATCATAGAATCATAGAATACTTAAGGTTGGAATGGACCTCTAGAGGTCATCTAGTCCAACCCCCCTGCACACGCAGGGTCTCCTAGAGCATGGGGCACAGGATTGTGTCCAAGCGGGTTTGGAAGATCTCCAGAGAAGGAGACTCCACCACCTGTCTTGGCAACCTGTTCCAGTGCTCTGTCACCCTCACGGTTAAGAAGTTCCTCCTCAAGTTCCTGTGGAACTTTTGGTGCCTCAATTTGTGGCTGTTTCCTCTAGTTCTATCACTGTCTACCACTGAGAAAAGGCCGGCCCCCTCGTCCTTGATCCCTCCCTTGAAATACTTACACACACTGATCAGGTCCCCTCTCAGCCTTCTCTTCTCCAGACTGAACAGGCCCAGCTCTCTCAGCCATTGCTTGTAGGGCACATGTTCGAGGCCTTTAATCATCTTTGTACCCTTGCAGTGGACTCCCTCCAGCAGCTCCACATCCCTCTTGTACTGCAGAGCCCAGAACTGCACGCAGTACTCGAGGTGTGGCCTCACCAGGGCTAAGTAGAGGGGCAGAGTCACCTCCCTCGACCTGCAGGAGACGCTCTGCTTAATGCACTCGAAAATCCCATTGGCCTTCTTGGCCACGAGGGCACACTGCTGCCTCATGGTCAACTTGTTGTCCACCATGACGCCCAGGTCCCTCTCTGCAGAGCTGCTCTCGGTCAGTCCCCAGCCTGTACATGTGTCTGGCGTTATTCCTCCCCAGGCGTAGGACCCTATACTTGCCCTTGTTGAACTTCATGAGGTTACTCGCCGCCCAGTTGTCCAGTCTGTCCAGGTCCCTCTGGATGGCAGCACAGCCCTCAGGACATCTCTAACCACAGTTATGAGCTTAACTATCCATGGAACATCTACCATGCTTCAAATTTGGTTGAAACTAGGAAACAGAATAAGAAAATAGAGAATGAAAGAGAGAGAGAAAAACAGACAAATGCAGTGTAGTACTTTTCTCTCTTTATGGAACTAGGTCAAACTGTATGATTAAGGCGTATTTTTCTTTGCATATATCTTTTAAGTTTTTGTGTATATTAGGAGAAAATAATTGTACAATTGTATATAGCAATGGGTGCAGTGAAGTAGTGTAGAACAGGTATGTACTAATTTCAGTCTCAGTCATATCTACTGTACCAATTTTTAAGGAACAGCATGGAGAGAGCAAACCTAATACAGGAAAGAAATATCTTGCCTCTAGCATTTTAAAATATGACCATTTGGGGCAAATATTATGAAAAGTGCATAGGACAGGAAGTGGTAAAAAGTCTCACTGCCTACTGTGACTTCTGCTGATAAAGCTATATATGAGATTTTTCTATTATTTCTTGTATTTTCCTTAAAAGGTTATGGTGTTTCTCTGGAGGAGAACCTTACAAACATCCTAAAATCACTGTTGTAATTTTTACAGCAATTTTTAACCTAATTTAGAATTGCTCCTCTCTCCTCACCTGATTTCTTTTTTCCCCTGTCATAGGTCTTTATTTGTGACAGAAATAATGGAATTGCTGCATTTATTGCTTTGTTTTAATGGATAAGTCTTGGAGCTGATTGGAATTTTTTCTCATTTTGTTAAACTTGACTTTTAAAGTCTTCAAAAAACCTACTAGGAATGTTTAAATATTTATTTTGGATCTATCTAGGTTAAATCAAAATTCCAATTTACTTTTGCAACAAAATATTTTAATCACATGACATAATTTAATGTATATCATGTTAAGCTGTTGAAATGGCTCTTTGTACTGTAAGAACAGTACAAATTAGAAGTCTTTTTTATTTTTTCTTTCTGAGATGTACTTCCTGTAAGGTGTTTTTCTTCACTGTGAAATTCACAAAACATACATGATAAGAAGAAAACAGCTGTTAGAAAAAATGTTGTTACTTGGCCAATTGATTCTGATGTAAGTTATTAACTGACTGGAAATTAAAGATTTTAGATTTTTATTTTATGAATGTTGTGAATTATGGACCTTTTAATTTCATTTTTGTATTTCCCTCAAAGTCAGAGTGAGGAAAAATATGTGTGTGTCAGAGAAAGAATCATTTCCGTTTTTGATTTAGCGATTTCTTTAACATAATGAATCCTTCTTGACGTTCATAGAATCATAGAATGGCTAGGGTTGGAAGGGACCTGTAGAGGTCATCTAGTTCAACCCACCTGCACACGCAGGGTCCCCTAGAGCATGTGGCGTGATCACCCCTAGAGGGTGATGTCCAGGCGGGTTTGGAAGATCTCCAGAGAAGGAGACTCCACCACCTCTGTTCCAGGGCTCTGTCACCCTCACTGTTAAGAAATTCTTCCTCAAGTTCCTGTGGAACTTTTGGTGCCTCAATTTGTGGCCGTTTCCTCTAGTTCTATTGCTGGCCACCATTGAGAAGAGGCCAGCCCCATCCTCCTCCCTCCCTGTCTTGAGATATTTATATACATTAATCAGGTCCCCTCTCAGTCTTCTCTTCTCCAGGCTGAACAGGCCTTTGCTCATGGGGCAGATGTTCCAGGCCCTTAATCATCTTCGTGGCCCTGCGCTGGAGTCTCTCCAGCAGCTCCACGTCCCTCTTGTACTGCAGAGCCCAGAACTGCACGCAGTACTCGAGGTGTGGCCTCACCAGGGCTAAGTAGAGGGGCAGAATCACCTCCCTCGACCTGCTGGAGACGCTCTGCTTAATGCACCCCAGGATCTCATTGGCCTTCTTGGCCACAAGGGCACACTGCTGCCTCATGGTCAACTTGTCATCCACCGTGACACCCACGTCCCTCTCTGCAGAGCTGCTCTCCAGGAGGTCGGTCCCCAGCCTGTGTGCATGTCTGGGGTTATTTCTCCCAGGTGCAGGACCCTACACTTGCCCTTGTTGAATTTCATGAGGTTACTCACCGCCCAGCTGTCCAGTCTGTCCAGATCCCTCTGGATGGCAGCGCAGCCCTCAGGGCTGTCAGCTATTCCTCCCAGTTTGGTATCATCAGCAAACTTGCTGAGGAAGCACTCCATCCCTTCATCTAGGTCGTTAATGAATAAATTGAACAGGACCGGACCGAGGACTGACCCCTGGGGTACACCACTAACCACAGGCCTCCAGCTGGACTCGGCACTGCTGATTACTACTCTCTGGGCCCTGTCATTTAGCCAGTTCCTAATCCACCTCACTGTCCACTCATCTAACCCACTCTTCTGGAGCTTGCCCAGAAGGATGCCGTGAGGGACGGTGTCAAAAGCCTTACTGAAGTCCAGATAGGTGACATCCACCGCTCTGCCCTCATCTATTCATCTAGTCACCCCATTGTAGAAGGCTATCAGGTTAGTCAAGCATGATCTCCCCTTGGTGAACCCATGCTGGCTACTCCTGAGCACATTCTTCTCCTCCATGTCACTAGAAACAGCAGTCAGGATGACCTGCTCCATCACCTTCCCAGGGACAGAGGTCAGGCTCACCAGCCTGTAGTTGCCCGGCTCCTCCTTCTTGCCTTTTTTGAAGACTGGGGTGACATTGGCTTTCCTCCAGTCCTCCGGCACCTCCCCTGTTCT
>PTEX01000292.1:120253-155045 GCA_003342815.1 Eudromia elegans
GGCCTGTCCCTCCTGAAGAGCCTAAAGCCCTCCATGGCCACGGCCCAGTCATGAAAGCTGTCCCAACACCTCTCAGTAATTGCAATGAGATCGTGGCCGTGCAATCGCACAAGCATCTCCAGTTCCTCTTGCTTATTCCCCATGCTGTGTGCGTTTGCATAGAGGCATTTGAGTTGGGCTCCCAACTTGCCTCTTGTTCTAGCCGGGACAGCTGCAACTTGACTGTATGGGGCTTTGGAAGTCACTGTATTCTGCCGTTTAGCCTCTTCAGGCCTGGGGCCTCCTCCACAGGCAAGGGTGTTAGGCTGTTGCGAGTGGCACAATGGGCCACCGCCTGCCCTAACACCCGCTTCCCCGACGATGCCCCTCTCCCCCTCGAATCTAGTTTAAAGCCCTCTTGATGAGCCCTGCCAGCTCACGACCCAGGACACTCTTCCCCCTTTGAGAAAGCTGGATCCCGTTAGGTTCCAACATGCCTGGTGCTCTGTAAGTCCTCCTGTTCCCAAAAAAGCCAAAGTTGTGGTGCGGACACCAGCCCTGGAGCCACGTGTTGATGGCTCGTATCCTCCTGTTCCTCTCTATGTTGCTGGTGGCACTAGGAAGAATGGAGGCAAATATAACCTGTGCCCCTGAGTTCCTGATTCTCTGCCCTAATTCCCTAAATTCCCTTTTAATGGCTCTGAGGCTAAGCATTGCCGCTTCTTCTCCACCCACCTGTAGGACCACCAAAGGATAGTAGTCCATGGGTCAGATGAGAGTGGGAAGCTTCTTGGTGACATCCTTAACCCGGGCCCCAGGAAGACAGCAGACTTCTCTCTGGGGAGGGTCGCGTCTACATATCGGCCCCTCTGTGCCCCGAATTGAGGAGTCGCCCACAACAATAACACACCTTTTTTTCTCTCCTCCCTGCGGTTACAATACAAGGGGATGAAACAATATGAAACAATAACATTCAATTAAACTTTTCAGGGGTGCAAACTGAGCAAAATTGGGATAAATACTTGATGAGTAAGTTATATTAGGTATTATATCCATATTTTTTATATATGTTAATTGGAGTACCATAAGAAATTCAAGTAATGGAATGAAAAATTCTGTACTACATCTGCATTTGCAACAGTCTTGTTGAGTATTTGGAAGGTAAGTTGTTTATCATCTGCATTTGTACTGCTAAAGATTTTGAGGATAGTCTGAGGCCAATTTTTGGCCTATTTATACTCCCTCAAGTCATCCCCAGCTACACTATGTAATTTACCGTGTTTCAAGTATGGTCATACTGTCTGGATGTTTAGCAGAGTTTGTTAACATGGACATAAGACTTGCTTTCCTGTTGGCGTCAGCACCAGAGAATAAAGCAGTCGTGTTTCATTAATAGTCATAAATGTAACATTTATAAAGTAGTTATTCTATTTTCTGGTTTGTATTGCAAAAAAACAAAAAATTCTTTTATACCTTAGTCTTCTGCAGTTTTGGAATACTGTTTCTGTAAAGGCAAACTGTTTCCAAAATCGAGTGATTCCAAGAAGAGTATGAGTTTAAGAGTAATAGTATAGCATAATATGGTCTCAGATTCTTTACCTGAAAGTTCTCTTATCTCCTTTAAGTAACAGAGCAATTCCATGTAAATTTCTGTGGAAAATCAAAAACAACTTTATGCTCCATTGGCTACATAAGTGCTGAAATCCTATAGCTGTCATTTTTGCAAAGAGAATATTATCTTTGTCAAAAAATAATAGAAAAGATTGATAAATTATTATTTTTAAATTATAGATTATTATTTTTGGTCTCCTTGCAAATCTAAATATGGATGTGTCATAAATGCTTTAGAACTAATTAGTAATTTAATTGTTCTTATTTTGAGTGGAACTTTAATTGCCCTTTCTGCAGAATTAGATGTTTAAAACTTGCCTTATCAGTTCAAAACAAATCTCTGATCAATAACTATTGACACTAAATCACATATGGGTGAATAGAATAATCTTTTAATAAATCTTAGGGGAAAACCAATAGTTTACTAGCAGTAATAATACTAGTAATAATGAAAATCTCTATTAAACTTTTGATGAAGTTTACAAAATCTATTTAATTATAATAAGAATGTGAAAATTATTTTCTGTGAATGTAAACATAGATTTTTATTATAAGCATTTACATTCCTAACTGAAAAATGAACTTTTTTTTTTTTCCCAAAACCACTTCAAGATTTATGTTAATCTTCAGCTGATTGAAAATCCTTGGAGTTGTAGTTCATGTAATCAACAGTAGGTGTAATCTGCTTAAGATAAAGTACTAGAAAATATGATGTAGACATATCTTTTTAAAGCTTTCTGATGCGTTGGATAGTTGTCTGTAACAATGATAATAAAGTAGTAGAGGATAACATGTCCTTTTTTGTTTTTTTCCTTCTTCATTTTTAGCGTTGAGCGTGGTCTGCATTTGTCACTGTCTTTTCCCATGTACATTGTCAATAGATGTTTCCCTTCTAAACCATTTAATCTGATAACTTCCCAAATTTCATTCTGTTCTGGAAACAAAGTGAATCCTTTCTCCTTGAAGTATGTTTGTTCACATTAGAAGTCTTAAAGGATTTTTATCCTGTTTATGCGAGTGGAGAACTTGGTTGTTCTTCATTTACCAGGAACCTTTCAACTGACATAAATGAAGGGAAGCTTAGGCTTTCACCTTTGCCTCATCCTGGCTTGCTTTGACTCTTCTCTGTCTAGCTTCAGTATGCTGTGGAAACGTGGGAATAACTTTCAAATATTCTGAGCCAACCAGCTATGCTTTTTCTAGAATTTGGGAGAGCTTTTGACTGGTCATAAGTGTGTGAACCAAAAAAAATCTATTCATTTTTTGAATATATATACAGGAACTGAATTTATGTTAAGGTGGGAGTAATTTAAAAAGGATAGAATTGAACACATTCTAGACAGACACTACTCCATTTCTGTACATTGATTAAAACTAAACTTAGGAAACATATTTTAAGTGACATCTTAACTGGCAGGCTGGTGAAAGGAAGAGATATGCATTCTCACTGCATGAGAAAAGGGCTGAGGGAGATTACTCAATGGCTATATTTTTTGACATTATTTTATTGGTTGTATTAATTAATTGTATTGATTATGTTTCTTGAAGATACAAACTTAGCAAAAGATCACTAGAAATACTGAGTAACAGATAACTGTTAACGTAAGTTCTCTGACTTTTTTTTGCTTTTTACTTTTTTTTTGCTTTTGTGTTTGTTTATTTTTGATAAGCACCTGTTCCACTAGGATTTTTTCCTCAAATTTCTCCAACTATTGATCTTAGGGGTTTTTTTAATGATGTTTTATTTTTTATCTTTGCTTTATTGACATTAAATAAAAAAAATCAGAAATGAGGTTTTAACAACATATTGTGTCAATTTTTTTCATTAATAATAATAATTGAATAATAATTCAATTATTTTTTCTAGAGTTGCACTAGCATGGATCTTATTAATTTATATCTGGAATATTATTTTCAGCTGATTTAAAATCTATTTATGTTTGCTGTCTTTCTGGGTTTTGTTTTGTTTTGTTTCACCAAAGCTTATCTTAGATTCTTTTTGGTCTTCAGTGAGTTTGTTTTCACAGAAACACTGCTCCATTTCTGGATAGCTTTTTGTTGGAAATGCTAATCACTCTTTATTCAAATGTTTGATAGCTTATGGTGTATACATCTTTTTAAAATTAACAGGACATTATTTTATTTTGAAATGTAGCATTTTACAATGCTTAAAATAAAAAGAATTGGACTGTATTGTAATATAAGAAATCTAAATGAGATAAGCCATGTTACAGCACCAAGTTTTTTTTTTATTTCTAAAGTATAAAATTTTTCATTCATTTTTACATTTTGATCTTTCAGAGGAAGAGAAAATATTTGCAATGTATGCAAGGAAGCATTAAAGAACACACTTTTTTTCAAAGAACTTGAATCAAATTCAATGGTTAGAGGTGAAAATGGCTTTTACAATTGGGAGAATGCCTCCACCAGTACTTGGCATTGTACTGGATGTTTATTTATAGTTAATTCTGAATTTATTTTATGTCCTTACTCTCTAATAAATTGCTTTATGTATAAATCATAAGCCACTGTGTTACATCCCAAATTTGTTTAAACATATTAAGATAACCCAAGCTTTCCATTCATCGACTAAGTAGCTAAAGTTATTTAACAGAATAATGTGTCCCTCAAAGGGATTTTATCAGCATGTTAAAGTCCTTACATGCTCTGGAAGTACTGTACTGGATCACATAGTTGTTTTGAAAAATGTAATCATGTGGAAGAAGAATTACCATCCAATGAATAAAGTCAATCTTCTCCCATGTAATTGTACTTAAGCATCCACATTTCTTTAAACAGTCTTGAACATTAATGTAATTACCTGTGAATACTTATTGATTTGAGCATTACAAGATATTAACTTAATTTTATAATTTTTTTTTTTAGTGTTTTGTTTTAATTTTGATACTGAGAGCTATTCAAGAAAATTATTTGAATATATTCATGTTGGGCATAGCTAGCACTTCACTACATAAGTGCAGGGTGTTTTAGATCGAAAATGTATTCAGAGATACTACTGCAGAAGGCCAAATAATGAATTGAAACAAAGATCTGAATTCTTAACATAAGTAAGTGAAGTAATTTTTTTCTTTCTTCTTCCTATGGAGAGAAAACAGAACACACTGGAGTGTTTCACTCCACTTTATTCTCCTGTTTTTTATTCATCCTGCTTAGGGAGAACTTTGCATGGACTTTAGCTGCCACATATGGCCAAAACAGATGTCAGTCCCAGCCCTGTGCTATCTGATCTGAAGACTGATGGAAATAAAGTTCAGCCCAGCCCACAAGCTCACCAATAGCAAAAATGCTTGTAGGCACACCGATACAGTAAAAAGTAGCCATACTATTGGATTGCTGTTTTTATCTTTAATCAGTATAGGTCTAACTGTGTACAGGTCTAACTGTGGAAGCAGCTGTTTCTGCTTACTACTTTGTTCTAGTAAGACTGAGAAATTTGACTGAGAAATTGCTTTGTTGGAAATTGAAGATTGCAAAGACTACAAATTCTGTCAATACCATACTATAATGTGGAAAGGGCAGTATATAGCAAATTCCCTCAAGATTAATGTCTCAGCTGCATTTTACCACTTCAGATAAAATACTCAGAACAAAGTTGTACAGATTTTCACTGTTTTTACTTGTTTCCCTGAATATAGTGATGAGGCTGGTGTTAGAACAGTAAAGCCTTCGTTATTTGCTGTTGGAATCCTGTGCTCACCTCTATCTAAGGCAAAGATGGTGCCTAGATATTGTGTTCAGTTCACGTCAGAAAAGGATGAATAAAACATTTCCAAAACATAATCCTGAAATCCAATTCTATTACAGACAGCATTTCTGTGCTTTCCATTCATGCTATTACTTAATCATGTAGTTTAAATTAATACTAATAAAGCTCTGTTTTGTGCATTATAGAATTGTTCTTCCAAGGGAAAACAAAACAAAACAAACAAACAAAAACACCCAAATATCTGTTGAAATATTTTAAGCTATTTTAACAAGCTTGACTGGGAATAAGCCTTCAAAAATCTCTAAAAGGTTTTACTTTATAATTTAATACTACACAGCGACTTTAAAGGAGGAGGAGGATGGAAACGGGAAACAGGAAAGTATTCTCCTGTTCTCTGTAAGTGATTTAGAAAAGTATAAAATGAACAATGTAGGAGCAGTGAGACGCTAACATTCCATCTTATTTTTTGTTGTTTTTACTCTGTCTTATTGTGCTTCATCTTGATATATTAACTATCAAAGGAATGTCTCACCACCATAAAATATATTTGCAGAATTTTGTTTTAAAATCTCTTACCATTTGAATCCATGTGTTCCTGATGATAGGAGTGATTCAGCATGCTGGATGGATTTTGAGGAGCATCTTATTCCCTGCCCCTTATTCCATCATAGCCACCCAAATGCAAACTTCAAGCACTGCTTCAAAGTATTTACTCTATGCAAGACCAACCTGTCATAGCATGATGCCACCATGCTCCTTAAAGAGTGATGTCTGACACACGGGCATCTTCAGTCAAACTTGCACAAACCAAGAAAGTCCATTCTGTAAGGAAATTCATGTCTGATTCACTGTTAAAATCACAGCACAAAGAGGTCACTGTGTAAAACTGGCTTTAGTTTGCTGCTTTTTTTCTCTATGTGGTAAAGTTCTCTGTGTTTCATTGTATTTTATGTTGAGAAATTGCTACGGGTTTCACAAGAGATTTAGGAGTTATGATCACTATATAACAATCTATCCAAATGTCTTAGAAATAATTTTGTCTACAGGTTTCATTCAGGACTTTATTATTATTATTTATTTTCTGGATATTCAGCCAGCTAAATTTCAGTCTGAAGGTGAAAATAATATTGGAAGATTTGCAGTTAATTTTCTGAGAAACATGCTATTGAAATATAGCATGTAGTGAAAGTTTTACTGCTTGTTGCAGAGCTGGTTTGAGTGAATTTATAAGCCTAGTGGGTTATGGAAGACAGCATGCCTTTCTCTGGCCTTCTTCTTAGGAAACAGTTGTGCTCTGATCCAGGGATGGGAATTTGCCAGCTAGTGATTTTCTCGTCTCTTCTACTCACTACTCTTCTGCTGTACTTCTTGTTCTTAGATTTTATCAGTGCCTGTGAGCTCTCACACCAAATACTGGCTTTTTTTCATCTCAGAGTATAAATAACTCTGAGGTATATCTGAGAAAATTACTTTAATTCATGAGCACCTTCTCATGTAAAACTTTTGGTCCTATGTGGTCCTATACAGCACATGAAGCGTTAACAGGAAATTAAATGTTAGATGAATAAATGAAGGAATGAAAATTAGTTTATTGGACTCAATTTGCTGGTGTCTGTCCCTGTGAAGCCTGTGCTGAAAAGCTGTATTCTGTGGTAACATACCATCCACTGTGGTATATTATCATTAGTCACATTGATGTTGTAGGTTTTCTCTCAGAAAATATTCTGCTGGCTCATAGGAAAAGCAGATATCACAATCTATCAGAGAACACACAATTATGTGTATATACTGGATGGTCAAAATGTGGAGGGTGATTTGCAGTGTGCCTACAACTGCCTGCAATATGTAGTTTATGACCAAAATTATCTGCATCCCAAAATAATTAAGTGAATAATCGCATTTAGGCACACCTAGACATTTACACCAGCAGACTCCATATTGTTGTATAAAGATTAAAGTTTTACCTCTTGTTTGAGAAAGAAATCTTTTTAGCTAGTAAAGTGGAGGACATAGCAACTAGGCTAGAAAAGAGGTGTTTGAATATTCCAGGAAGTGAAAAAAGGAAATTTAGAGAGAAGGAAATTTATGCACAATGGTCAGCTAAAAGAAGGAATAAATTAGATCTGAATCCCTAGAAGAGCTTGAAAATGAGTTTGACTGTAAGATCTAATGAGACTTTTTGAGAACCTTGAGAACATGCTTGGAGAGAGGTACCACAGGAAGTTCCCAGACAGGAAAGTTCTCTTGAGCTGGTGTTTTCTGTGACAAGCAGTCCCAAACCAGGCAAGGCATTCAAGACAGGCACAAAGACTGGAAGAGGAAATATCCTTTTTGATGGACAGAACAGCAAGCAAGTTGGGTACAAAAAGTGAGCAAGGAAGAGGAAATTCTTCTAATGAGTGTTAGTAAAAGTAGAACATATAATTTTGCAGGTGTAGACTTTTTCATACAAAGAACATTTTGCATTTTTTTTTTTTCGGGGAGGCAGTCTGAATTAAATGAAAGTGATTTAACTGTGTTTTAAAGTAACTGGATAAGAACAAGATATTCTTCGTCAGTACATGTACTCTGTAAAATATCTTAGCTTTCAAAATACCTCTTCCAAAGCATGCAAAAGGTAATAGTCTGTGACTCCATTTCAGCTAAATGGCCAGGTAGAAAAATGGCATCAAAAGGGAGGGGGAGGTATGTTCCAGTCACTTATAATAATTGAGAAAGCACTGCAGCATGCAGTAACATGCAGTGAGGGATGCGGACTTGGTTTTAAAATTTGTAAGGAATTTGTAATATTCCTATTATAAGTACTCACACATTATCAATTTATTTTGTTTTTTATTTAAGATATACCCATGTAGAACTTATTACAGAAAAATATCAAGACTATGAAGAGATCTTGGCTCTTTTTTTAAAAAAAAATTGCCATTATAAGAGCACTTCTCAATTTCAGACTATTACTAAATTTATATAGGCATTTTTTTTTAATATGAAATGTTACATATTTACCTTGGTGATTTTTTTTCCATTTGTTTCTCTTAAAATATGCTTTTTAAATTGCATTCATTTAGTGAAGTCAGACTTCTACATTCATATCAGTGATTCTGACATTTTATATAACTATGTACATACTGATTATTTGATATGAAATAAATATTCCAATACTTAGCTCTGTGTACGTCAGTATCTCATGGGTATTCATGGAATCACTAGCTTCCATGTAAGTTTACAAGCTTATTTACAGAATCTGGATAAAATCTGACCTCAGAAACATAAGGCAAGCTACTAGAGAGATAAACTTGTCTATTAAAACATATGGAAAAAGGAAAGGAAAAAAACATAGGAAAAAATAAGCTAAAAAAAAAATCTGAAAGCTATTGACAGCTTTTGAGTTATTTAAGAAAAAAAAAATCCTGGAAAATTTTAACCTAATATCCGCATCATAAATGGAAGGAGAAATAATTAGACCCCTTCTAATATTTTCAGTGTTCTTGTGCTCCAAAAACTACCATTTAGTCACCTCTGTTCATAACATCCTACTCCTAATAATTCTCAGTGAAAATGCTGACTGTATTGTATGAATATTCTGCAGCAGGGGTTTTTTTTTTTTTCATGTCTGAAGAGGATCAAGATACCAGTTCCTATTCAAATTACACTGATTTGTAAGACATGACTCAAGCAATGGAAATAATGTTCTTTTTTAAAAACTGTGCATTCTAAATAGGTCAGAATATCAGCTTAGTCATTGCTTTAATTCACAACTTAAAAAATGATCAACTAACTTGCCAATTGTCAGTAAATAGGAATAATATTTAGACTTTAATGAAGTAATAGTTTTCAGTGACAGAAATATATCTTCATAAACAACAATTTGTGTGTAGGGATAGACATAAGAATAGAAATTATAGTAATAGCAACTATATTTGAGTCTGAAACAGAACTTCGGAGTGGCTTTGGCATTCATCTCAATGAATACAAGGAGACAAAGGGAGTAAATGGCACATTACTTAGAAATGTAACTGATTTCAGCATTTTTGTTAATACCTTCTACCCAGATAACTTCTAATCATGTGATTTTGATTAAAGGAATATTCAAATGTGCATTATTAATGTCAAACAACTCAAATACATGAAAAGTGGCTCAATGCCAGTCTCAAAAAATAATGAATACATAAATAAAGCTGAGCATGTAGACTGATCTGAATCATCCATTTTCAGATTTATCATGCAAAATACCATGTTTTTATTGAGATAAAGATAAATTTGAGCCCAAGGCTAATATGTTTAGGATCTACCAAATCAGGCTAAGTCTAGCAGATGGGAGAATTTCCTAAGAAATAGATGTTAGAAAGTGTTTAGTGTGGGAAAACTCTCAATACATTAAAATAATAGAAAAATGGAAATAAGAAATAGAAAATCAGTTTGATTTCTGCACAAAGCATTCAGCTCTGCTACTGGTTTCCCTTCTGGTAGCTTCCCTTCCTAAAAAGATGTGTAAATCCTGGAAAATGTTCCAGGATGATGGAGGGATTGGAAAATGAATTTCAATGAATAAGATCAAGGGATTTTTTCTTATTAAAGAAGTGGAGTGTTGATTTGATTGCCGTCTGTATAAACTTGCACTTGAAAAAATGAAACTGATAGTGAAGAGGGGAGATTTTTCATTCATTTGGAGAAAAGATAACAAGATCCACAGGCTTACAAGTGAAGTGAGATTTAATAACTTATCTTTGAAATCTTATCTTTGAAATAAGATTTTATTTTCTAGCAAGGAAAGGTGGATTTACTCCATTGTAAAACACAATTAGAGTGTGTGCATGTAAGTATAAGTGATGTGCTTCCTATTTTGTTTGTGGGACAAATTTTGTTGCCTGGTTGTATAAGGAAAAAATTTGATATAGATTCTTTCAGTGTTGAAATAGGTAAGTGCATATATTTTCTTGTTACCTCTTTTCTTACATAATATAGGTTTTACTGGTATGGCCCTCATGCTGACACCTCTTGAGTTTAATTGCTTATGCCAGCTGTTTTCCAACAAAGCTGGGAAAAGACCAGCAGTCCCTAGTGTCACATGTTGCAATGTTTGACCTTGGACCTTTCTTTTTGGCTTTGGCTTCAGCCAACTGTGGAGACTTTTTCCATTGATCCAGATTAACTGCTCTTAAATTATATCTCTGTGATATGACCCAGAAGCATTTTACTGTTATTATTATTTTCTCTGTGGCCTTAGATTTGGGAATGGAAGGTAAATTATTATAAAGATGTTCAAATTTCCTTGGACAATTCTAATTGATATTTCCAGAGATGGTTTAAAATATATCTTTCTTTAGCTGAGATGCAAAGTCTGCCGATGAGTGTATTGATTCCTGTGCAATGCAGAGTGGTTAGGATTCCCTGGTCTCATATTCAGAAATTGTGTTTCGGATGCCTGTGTTTGGTCGAACCATAGCTGCTGTCCTTCAAGGAAAAATTTTGCTACGCTTCAAAAGTAAACCAAAACCTAGATTTGGAATAACTAGACTCAGAATTTTCTTATGAGGCTGAGAGAGACTTTGCTGGGATCCCCTAGACACTGAAATATTTAACACTGAGATTTTAAAACTGCCGCCAGGATTTTGAACATTGAAAATCATCTAACTAAATTTGACATGACTTCTGAGAGAGAAGAAATCACATTGTTATCTTTTGGTCTAAAATTCTTTAATTGGAGAGGAATTCTACTTATAGCAATAAAGAGATAAATATTAGTAGACGTAGCAAAATCACGAGACTTATACAGCCTAAACATTCATACCTGTATTCATTTTCCTGTAAGCACTCTTCCCTCTCCTTGACTCCACATATTTAAAAGCAAGTGAAGCTGTGCCCCGCAATTTATATTTGAGAAAGAGGACTAATAATGTCTTTCCACTAATGGTTTGCTAATCCAGTTTTACAGTACGTTAATATATATTTTGCTTGTGTTAGTAAGAACTAATCTAGATGTCAATAGAGGTTCATAGCTGAATAACTGTAATAGAAAAGTAAAATCAAGGTTGTGGCATTTTATACCTAGGTGGAATCTTGCAGACTTCAAACAAATATTAGCAATCTGTAAAGCCCTGTGTTAGATGATCCCCTCAGAACAACTGTGCAAAGTGATTAACCACTAGGAAAAACATTTTCCTTTTTATGAAGCTTTCATTCTAGAATGTACCCTACAAGGGTAATTTCCATTAACCTGAAAGAGCTTTAGCAAAAGAACTTAAAAATACTTTTTTAAAATGTGAGTTTTTCTATATATTTGTATTATTTCTGGTGTTGATAATCTCTTCACAAGCACAGGTTGTTCTTTAAGTGCAGTTTCTTTAAATTTGCTGGTTGGAACATGATTATAATGATTGCCAAGACTTTCTGCATACTGCTCATTCTTAGTTGATAGATTTTAACTGAAAATACCTTTCTTCAGTTAATTTCATTACCAATGTCCAGGATTGTATTATTTTTTGAAGCACTGAATTTAATTACTTATTTCACTTTGAACATTTTGCTATATATTTTGCGTTGAGTTAAGAAAAAAGCTTTTTTTTCCTTTTCTAACTTGGAAATAGATAGAATTTACTTACAGAATAAAATATAAAGCTTCTACCTTTGAGCAAAGTTTGATTGGTGAAAAGCAAATTTAAAATTGTAAATAGAAATATGCAGCCTACCTCCTTTGTGTGTCTGTGTTAGTTTAGGAAAAAAAAGAAAAGGATTTCTGAATTCTTCTAGTAATGAAATTCTTTGTAAAGATGATTTATTAATCTCAAAAAAATTTCTAACATCTATTTATGTTATCACATAACATAAAAATAAATGAAACACATGATCAAACACTCTGAATTTCAGAACATAATAGAATGGCACAAAGACAGTTAAAAATTAATAATCCACATTAAAGGTGTGTGATTTATTTCATGGGAACTTACATTTCACACTACTTTAAAATTAGTTTCCAGATACTATACAGCTACATGAGAAACCGTTAATCCTGATTTTAAAAGCATATTTTATATTGGGTTTGAACAATATTTTACCTTTAAATCGCAAATCTTTCTTTTGTGTGTGTGTGTGTACCAATATTATAAATTCTGCTTTATTTTCTTTCAAAATCTTGCTATTTTACATTTCTTAAATTCTTTCAACTTACTTTGTGAATGGCATTATTTTCATTACTATTCAAAGAATGAAACCTGTATACATACTGAATTAAAATTTTGACTCATAAGCTCATTGTTATTGACATTATTGGAACATATTGATAAATAGATAAGGTAAACAAAATATAAAGCTTTTTAATGTTAAAAAGATTTATTGAGATGTACTTTTGGTTGCCAAGATCCCCGTCCAAATTCAACAAGAAAAACCCACAACGAATGAGCTTTTAATAATAAAAATACTATGCAGGCAATATTTTTTGGAGACAGAAAAAGTAGACATGTTTCCACAATATCCCAACAATTTTAGATTTATTTTAGAAAGTGTTTGACTTAATCCTGCTAGTTTTGATTTTTATTTGATATAAAGTATTCTTTTAAGTAAAAAGAATGATGCTGTTGTTATCTGAGTTATGCTCTTCTAATTTCTTGTATTTGCTTTAGGGTACACTTGGAACAACCTGAGGTAAAAGTGTTACTGCAGAATATTTTGTTAATTAATGTATTTTGTTATATGTCTTTAAAGTGAATAAGTAGTACATAATTGAAAATGATGCATTTCTACATCAGCTCTCAGTTCTAATTTGCCCTCTCTAATGTTTTATTGAATGAAATCCTCTTTCACCGTTGAATTCCAACACATAAAATGTAATTGGAATCTATAAAAAATACAGCCTCAATCCAGCAACCATTGAACTTAATCAAAGGACTTATTTTGCCTTCAAAGGGCTTTAGCAATTAGGAACTACGTGTCAGGTCTCTGCTTGCATTAGAAGATGGACTGAAAATTTATAAAAAGAACCAGAATAATCAGTATTTTTTTTTTTAAAATCAGTTAGCAGTACCATCAGTTAAGACAAAAGCATTTAGTTCTTGGAAGATCTCTTGATTTTTGGGAATAAGGAAGACTTTTTTTTTTTTTCCATCTTGTTAAAAGCAATTGGAAGTTGTCCCCATGGTGTTTATCTTCATCCGTCTGGTTTGGCTTTTAAGATAGTCACAAATACTCCTTTTCTCCCAGACAGCACTAAGGGAGCCAGTGAGTGCATAGGAAAGACGCCTCCTTCTTCTCACTTCAAGTTCTTCGTCCTTTCTTGGCAAGAAACCATCACAACATTGAAATCTGGATTGCTCTTTCCAAGGAAGGAACTCTAGCATTGCGCGTTTGTGTTAAAGTAAACGTCACATGCCTAATGAGAAGTCTTTACATAATTTTTTTTTTATCTTGGGCAATGAAGGTCTTTTAGAACAAAATCATTCATTAGATAGGGGATGTAAGGTGCATTGCATACTGTGTAGATAAAAGGCCTGATCTAACTGTCTGCAAATCTATCAACTTTACTTTTCCTAATTATTCTCATCCTTATTGATGAAGACTTCGCCACAGCAAGGATCACATTATGGTCAATACTTCTTAGCAGAAGAAAGAGATGGACACATCTCTTTCTGTGTGTGTCATGGGAAACTCACTAAATTCTTCAAAATGTTTTGAAACTGATTACAAGCCTGCATGTGATCCTAAGAATAAATTAACACAATTAACATATTTTAAAGTTCTTTTAAGAAGAGGGAGATATATATTTACACAGATATTGTGTTCTGTTGTAGAGAAAGTCTTAAGGATATTTGACATATATATATATATATATGTAAATACTATATAACATATCCTACTGGAGGATATGTTTTGTGGCATCTATATTTAAAGTTACAGCAAAAATGACTTCTTACATCTCAACAGGACTTTTTTTTATTATTATTAAAGAATTTATTAAGAATCTTCTTTGTTAAAGCTGCAGTTTAAGAGCTTTATTGTTAATTTAATAGTCACACTTAATCTGTTCTTTAACTGAGTGCATTGATAGCAAATTAAAACTCTCCTAAGCATTTCAGTTTCACCTGCTGAAAGACAAATATTAATAAACATTAATCAAATTCCTAGAGATTCCTAAATTATTATTTCTTTCATTTTATTTCTCTAAATTTTCATTTGAGTTGTACCCTGTCAGTCTACTTATCTGTTGATCATGTTTTTAATTTTCCCAGATTAAAGAAACATCAGCAAAATTTATCTGATTTTGCACATTTAATTTTAGGTTTTGTATGTGGTTCGCTGCTTTTAGTTATGTTGGGTGCCATGGCGGTAGCTAGATGTTCGTCACTGCCGCCGCTTTCCGGCCCGAAAGAGCAAGCCCGCTCCAGCGAAAGATGGCAAGCCGCCGGAGGAGAATGGGTGAGGCGGCGCTTCCCAGGGCACCAAGCCAGGGACTAGTGAGTGCAGGGAGGCGTCCTCCAACCAGCCCCCATATCACACCTGTACACCACTCGTGGTCCTTCCACGCAAGCACGCACGCACACAAAAACACTCGCAAGCAGAGGTTGGTTCCAGAACAATCTCCACTTTATTATGGGGCCGGCTGGAATATATAGGGGAGCTGTGCCACTCCGACGCTCCTGGTTGGTGGAGATGAATCCACTCTGTCGTCCCCGATAGGTGGGCGGTGATGGTCCCGACAATGTTTGGTGGCCCCAGGATCCGGCCAGCGATTGGCCGCCTCCCGCAGCGAGAGATCACTGGGTCCCAATTGGTCGGAGGCTCCCAGTCTGCCCAACAACACTGGTCAGCCCAGGAGCGCTCTGGCCCCCACCTTACCGGGGTCACCAGGAGGTCAGGCAGCCAGCTCTCCCATATATTCCTATGGCCCCCTAAATAACTGTATACACTAATTACATATATACAAATGAGGGCTGCCTGACTCGATCCTCTCCCGTGCATAAAATCAAGGGGCAGGACTGCGTCCTGCAGCATACTTAGCAGGTTTATTTATTCTTCATTAAATGTTCCAGACTTCTTTGAGTCCACGATAAGACCAGAGAACACAGCAGATTACTGAGGGAGTCAGACACTGTAATTTTTTTCTATCTTTGCTATCTATTTAATGTGTCTTGTTTTAAAAGAAATTGGTAGTTCTTGTTTGTTGAAAAAGTTTTGAGTAACCTAAGTTTATGAAAAATAGATGTATACAATAATAAAATATCTGTAATTAATTTCATCAAATCATTAAATGGATGGAATTGTAGTATATTAAGTAAATGGCACCATATTGACACAAAAATTCCAACATAAGCCATTCCTTTGTGCTCTTGTCTTGAGATATTTTAGTTTGAAGAAATTTAGAGTTTCACTAAGATGAGTTTCTTTTTATGTAACACAGCATCTTCTGCTTCTTAGATAATCTGAATATTTATTGCATTCATTGGGCTCTACTCTTTGCTTATGCAGAGAAAATTTGCACTCAGACTTAAATACATGCAAAATTTGTGGGACTATGTTAGAACTTAAATTGAAAATTTTGCTGGTATGACTGTTAGCTGGAGGGTAAAACCAGTCCTGTCCATTTTTGATGATAGAGGATAGAAGCTTGATGTCTATAAATAACATTAGTCTTTTTTTCTTCTGCATGGAA
Organism: Eudromia elegans; assembly: GCA_003342815.1. Classification (NCBI taxonomy): domain Eukaryota; kingdom Metazoa; phylum Chordata; class Aves; order Tinamiformes; family Tinamidae; genus Eudromia; species Eudromia elegans. Next base: position 136,210 of record PTEX01000292.1, read on the forward strand.
ATAAAATTATATACTTATACATTCTGAAATAAATCTCGGGTTGTTCCATGCTCAGTTATCATCACTGTCATTATAGTCATCATCATTTTAGCAAACTACTTCTCAGGTCAAAGACAAAAAAATTATTTTTATTAGTCACAGTATTATAAAAGTGACTGTGATAATTGTTTTACCTATGATATCCTGTTTGAACTTCATCTGTTATAACTCATACGGCAAACTCTATATAAACTATGACATCACCGTATGAATAATCTCTTAGTATACTTGGAATTTACATAATGAGATCATATTTGAAACTGGAAAAGAAATGATAGACATATTTTGCACATGCAAGAAATAGTGTTTTACTCCTTTTAAAAAGCCTCACTTGTTTCACAGAATCAAAGAATAGTTGAGATTGGGAGATACCTCCAGAGATCATTTGCTCAAATAGGGTTAGCTAGAGCAGGTTGCCCAGGACGATAACTAATCAGGTTTTAAGTATCTCTAGGAAGGAGAACCTATCACCTCTCTGAACAACCTGTTGCAATGTTTTTGTTTATTTACTTACTTATTTTTATGTTCAGATGGAATTTTCTGTGTTTTGGCTTGTTCCCATTTCTCTTGTCCTGTCACTGGGCACCCCTGAGAAGAATCTGGCCCTCTCTTCATCTTCTTCATACTCTCCCTTCATGTGTTTATAAATATCAGTAAGAGGAAAACTTTTAGCCATCTTTTCTCAGGGCTGGAGAATGCCAACTCTCTTAGCCTGTTGTCATCTCAGGGATACTCCAGTCCTTCAGTGACCTTTTTGCACCTTTGCTGAATTCAGTCCATTATGTCTTGCATTGGATAGCTTGACACTGGACACAACACTCCAAGTGTACCCTCACTAGTGCTATATGGAAGGAAAGGATCACACCCCTTGACTTACTGGAGATGTTCCTCTGCTGAAGCCAGGATCATCTTTGCCATGAGAATGCATTGCTCTCTTGTGATCAGCTTGACCACCAGGACTCCTAAGTCCTTCTCTACAAAGTTCTGTTCAGTTTGCCCCCTGCTTGTCTTGGTACATACAATTATTCTTCTCTAGGTGCAAGGCTTTATATTACCCTTGTTGAACTTCATGAGATTCCTTTCCTTACATATCTCTGTCCTCCTTGAGGTCCTTCCTTATGTTAGCACAACCAGATGGTTTATCAGCTATTCGTCAGATTTGTGTCATCTGCCTGCATGCTGATATCTCCAGGACTTGGACCCCAAGTCACTAATGAAGAGTATGAAAAATATTGGTCCCAGTGTTGATCCTTGGGAGATGTCACTAGTGAGACCACTTGAGAGACACCAGTTCAACTGGACCTTTTGCCACTGACCACACCCCTCTTCAGGAAATTTTCAATCCATCTCACTGACTACTTCCCTACCCCATATTTCATAAGCTTAATAAATTTGATTAAGTCAACACTGACATTATGCTATTCTTAAGGATAATGGTTTAGACTCCTTGATTTTTTTTATGAAACAAATAACATTTGTTTGTATATTTGTCTCCTATATTTGCACATTCTTGCTTTGTTTTTTAACCAGTTGTACTTCAGCTTTTCACATCTTATTCCCAGCATAATTCCCATCTGCCCTACTGGATTCTACTTATTTTCAGACTTTTTTTTTTTTAATAGCAACTGTTACAACTCACATCAAAGTACAACTCTAGAGATTTCTAGTAGTACCTATTTTATAATTTTTCTTCTCTCAGGACAGTGGCTGTAAACTGTTCCATAGGCCTGAGCTGGAATTTGCTTGCAAAACAATTACGTAAAATTCTGATGTGTTTACATTTTTAATATCCTTGACTATTGTTTATTATTTAAAAGTAACATCTACCATAAAAAAAAAAAATAAAAAAAAGAGAGATGATGCATTACTTTTAAATAATATTTTTTAAAACTCATATGAGAATAGACAACTTATGTATTTACTGAGCCTGGAGAGATATGTGAAACATTCCTAGAAAGCTAGATGATCTCTGGCATCCAGATATATTATGCTGTACACATAAATGGATCCAACCAGTAGTTTATGGGACCAACATTGAATTCCAACAGTTCATTTAATTTCATAGTATTTTGTTCAGTGTAGTGAAGCAATACAGAGTTGTTGTTATATACAGATCATGTTTTCATTGCTTCTATTAAATTTGAGAAACAATTCAGTACTGACCATCTGGTTCCTGCCAGCTTCTGCAAAGTGTTTCTGTATTTAATATTGGAATTCTTAATAAATTTTAAGATAAATTGAACTTTGTATCCTGTAACAAGAATGTGTTTTAGGAATGATAAGCAATAGAGCATAAGTTGCTATCAAATTACTTTCCAGAAATAAAGCACAGCAGCTGGTGCAAAATAAATGTATAAGTATCCAAAGAGTAAATCTGTCCATAGTGTATGGCACACTTCTCTTGAATCAGTATTTAGTAAAACAAAAAAATGCCTTGCATTGTTGGCTTTTGGCTAGTATGTTGTCTATATTCAACTGTTTCTATGAGTTTCTAATGCAAATTGAGCTGGACGTAGATCACTGTGCAACTTATAATACCTAGGTGCATACTGAGTTATTCTGGAGACATCTCAACACAAAATATGAGGCTAGCAGTAATATGAACATTGAAGATTCTCCGCAGTTTAATACAATACTGTTGAATACTTCCTAATGTCTACATATGAAGGAGGAAAGACAGGAAAAGGAATCATCAGGCAAACACTTAAAGGACAGATGACTCACCCATCCAGTGTTTTTTTTTTTTTTAATAAAACTTTCCCTTCAGAATTAAAAAGCTATTTCTAAGGCATGAGGGAGCTGACGTGAGTCAGCTTCTAAGGCTGGCTCTCTTTCTAAGACTTGAGCCAAGGGAATTGTAAGAATAGTGCATTCAGTTGTTGTGTAGCTGTTCGTGCGTGTATGCATTGATCACATTATCCTCAGTGATTCATTTCATAATAAGTCACTTTACTAAAACAATGAAGTTTGAAAATGTAAATCAAGTGAAAGGTTATGTAAACAGGTATTAGTGAAAATGCCATTCTCAATTTTCATTTTGTATTCAGGCTTAAAATGATCAGTGCCTCTTGAGCTGCTTCCTTTCATCACCAGTGTGCGTAACTTTCTTATGGAAACAAGAAACAACAGCTACATAGACTTTTCTTTTTATAAATATTTTTTTTTGTACTGTAAAGAAACTTTTCACTACCAGTGCAACACATTTGGGATGAAATCTTATTTTCCTTAATTATTTTTCCTTATTAGACAATGACAAGGATGTATCCCAAGAAGCACGGTTCCTTTTTCCTTTTACCTTTCCTTAACAGCTCCTTACATAAATGCAGTCTGCAGTTAGCAACATAAAAATGAGCTTGTGATCAGGATGCAGCAAGTAGTTATATCATTTTGCCATCTGCATGATAGAAGGCTAGTGCAGGAAATAAATACATAGAAGTAAATAGTTAAGTCATTTTGTTCCTTTCACACATATTAATTATTCTGAATTTGGTAGAAATGATATGTGAGACTATCAGGACTGAGAAGTATAGCCTAACATAATGTAATATAAGAATATAAGATATAGACCTATAGGACAGGGGATATCTACGATTTAAGAGAACTCCTTACGTTGGGAACTGACAGTTAGGAGTTGTCATAGTCAGCATAAGATTTTTTTAGGAAATGTATTGCTTGTATAGCCCACTTAATTTTTTTTTTTTTTTTAAGAAAGCTCTTAAGTCTTTTATATAGTGCATATAAATGGATTACTGCTAATTAGATACATCCATATTTATTCAGCAGAAACAGTTAATTATTTCTGATTCAGGAAAAGGATTTTTATTAATTAATATTCATTATTTCTGTAATAGATCTTTTGTGGCTAAACAGAAATGTTAGAAGATAGGCTTATCTGTGAGTTTTCACATATCAGTTGTATTCAGAGAACATGCTTGTCCTGAAAGATCATTCTATAAAGACTAATAGTTTTAATAATTTTCCTTCTTATTCTAAACAACAGATGCTAGAGTACAGCCAGGAAGCCAGGAACAGACTTGCTTACACTTCTTCTGGTGTTTTTAAGTTAGTCTTCTTTCAGCTAAAACTAGAAGACATATTGATTCTCAATTTGTATTTTGCAAATTTAAATGGAGAACGAACACAAGCCCTGTATAGTAATTGAGCTGGAAAAGTATCTAACATCCCAATTATTGATTAGCATTTGCTTGCTTATGTGCCGTTGATTGTGATCTGCAGTTAAGTCCTCTTTCTGAACACTCAGGTTCCATTCTATTAAGTGTCAGGACTTGCATGCTGATAACTGCAATTTTGTACTACTTCTCTATTAAAAAAAAATTAACATTGGCAACAATCTCTTTTGTCATTTTTGCAATTCTGAAAATAGGCAAGAGGATTTTTGTATTATTTTCATTTTGGAAAAAGTAGCTGAATTTAATGTAATTGTACGTCTGCTGTTAGGAAAGCAAAGAACAAGTTCTGTGGTTATGGCTTCATACTGCTTGAATAAAGGCAGGATTGAGTGGTGCAATTTCCTTTCTGTATGAATGGTGCTGAGTGAGTTGTGCACCATTTATCTATACAGTCTCAGAAGTCAGATGATAACTGGCAGGGACAATGCATTAAAGAACTTAGTAAATTTTAGCAGTAAAATAAAATGTTAATAAATTACAGTATCCTGATAGTCTGAAGAAATATTGATAAACAAGTAGTGCTACCTCAGTAAAAATGGGTTTGCATGCTACACAGTAATGGGAAAATTTTTGAGACATGCTCTTCTTAGCATTTTCTTTGGTAGCAGTTCCAGTAAGTCATGTGCATGCATTATATTAACCTGATTGTGCTATCTTTTTCTGTCAGATAATTGTGATGATCAGCTGGTGTCTGCTTTGCCTCAGTCGTCATTCAGCAGTTCATCAGAGCTGTCTATCAGTCACAGCCCTGGATTTGCAAGGCTGAATCGAAGAGATGGTGAGTGGATTTTATTGGTTGTTTGATAACAAATTTTCTCAAGTTTTCTGAGGCATTTTCTAACAGGCATAGAATCTATAAATGGTGTGATTATAGGGACAGTTACATTGATTGTTTTAAGAAGAGCTAGACGGTAAAAATATATCAAAGAAATCACTTTTCCACAAACATTAGGTGTTTCTCATAGTAAAATTATGTGCCCAAACTCTTGTAAATATTTTAATAATTTTAAATTAAAATTATTTAATTTAATTTAACAGTTAAGTTGTTTAATTGTTAATAATAGTTGACTAAAACAATTCTTCATGTGATTTTGCAGCATAAAATGCAGATAGCTTTTGATACATATATCTAGCTATTCCAAAAACTCCTCTTAAAATATTTTTCTCAGTATAAAATTTTTTCTCAGTAAGTAAAAAATACACAAGCAAACTCTTTTCTCATAAAGGACAAATGCAAGTGTGTGAGTTTAAGTGTGCATCATTCAGTGGGAGGAATAAATGAATATTCCAGATGGAAACACAGTGCCAGATATTCAGGAAATGTTTTTATACACTTTTTATATTTGATAAAATCTTGATTATTTTATTTTATTTTATTTTATTTTATTTTATTTTATTTTATTTTATTTTATTTTATTTTATTTTATTTATTTTATTTTATTTTATTTTAATTCCAGAGGCTATTATTTTATCATGCTTATTCATCAAAATAATGACATACTACAAACTGGCATAGGGTCAGTTTTTGATAAATGAAAGAAAAAATGTCTATTTGGTCATTATTTGTATTAAGCACTTGCATTTGTGTTCTGATCACTCTAGGTCCCTTCTAATCTTCCTTGATATACTTATAAAGCATTAATTTTAAGTACATTTTATGGGACACTTTCCCATTTTAATAACATTTTTTAAAATGTTATATGATTATTATTTGTAACTTTCTTGACTTGTGAATTAAAGATTTATATACTTCAGGGTTTATCACAGAAGTCCTGAAGATTACTCACTTCAGCTGAAATTAAATAATAGTTGGTATTTTATATTTTGTCAAGAAGTATATTTGCATGAGAAATGATGAATTTCCTTTAATCGTTGTAAACATATCTTGTACGCTTAATGACAAAAGTCTATTAGATGTTCTGTGTGAAAGACATCTATGCTGAAGCTTTTTGACAGTATTTGTTGGATGATATAAAATCTGTCAAAAATGAATTTAAAACACGAAAGACATTTGACTTTATGCTGTGTTGGTGGCCTATTTATAATATGTGATTATATTCAAAAGTCATGTTAGAAAAATAAATGAAAGTAAGTAGAACATTAAAAAGAATAAAACTGACTTTGAAACAGTGAGAAATTTCAGTCATCAGGCTCTTTAGGCAAGTACCAAAGAGTTAAGTAATTTCTGTCAATAATATATTAAAGCAATTTTTCTTTCTTTTTTCTTTTCTTTTTTTTTCCCCCTCATAAGAGTAAATTACTTGATCTTAACATCAAAGTGCTAAACTTAAGGAGCAATAATTATCTTAAGGAAACATTTCAAGTAGCATATTAAAATGATGCCACATGGTATTATCGGTAAACAAAAGCCTACTTAAGTTAAAGTACCTAAAAATAATATTCTGTTATCAAATGTAGCTATCATATATAGTAAGTCATATCAAAATAATTGAAGTCTTAGTTGAAATGAAATTGATCGAAGTATGCAAGACTATATGTTAATATTTCAAATCATCCTTGTCTGGGTGTTTGTGTATCAACTCAGCTACATAGTGGAGACAAAGTTCAAAGAAAATAGAAAGCTCCACTTTTTTTTCGCATTGGCATGCTGATATCACAAGCAAGTGATGAGTGGTGAATCTTCCACCACTGTCTTCTCCTGGGACACTGTTATCTTATTATCCCTCATGAGGGGACATGGAAAAGACTGTTTCAAAGCAGCAGTTTTGGGAGACTACTTTGCTAAACTATTGTGTTTCAGGTCATAAAATGGTCTTAGCAATAAAACATTAATAAAGACTTTAAAAACTGTGATAGTTATTTAGAGCTATTCAAACATATCTGATCTCCTCATATATTTAAATATGATACTTTATAACAAGGTATGTATTTGATTAGTATTTGAATTAAATCATGACACTACTTTCCTCTGCCATAAATGTTTCCGTTCCATTCCTTGAACTTCTGCTACATACTGGTAGCAACTTTATGAAATATTTCATTATGTCAATTCATAAATTAGAAATACAATAAGTATAAACTTCTGTTTTGAATACAGATGGCATATTATTATTGTACGTAAGGAAGATTCAGAATATTATTGTATTTAAAGAGGACTCAGAATATTACCTATCATCTCAGTTTTAATAAAATGTAATATTTGTCTTACTAAAATGCACATTTAAATGTTGTTCTCATGTGGGTCTTTTCATGTATGATGAAAGTGTCCTACTATGTTAGCAGGCTTTTTTTTTAGAATTATCTTCTCCTTCATGTTAGTCTCTAATGTGTTCACACTAGAAACAATCATATCTTTACCTTTGGCATCTTTCCATCTCATGTAGCTAAAAAGCAGTAGGTTGTCTTATTAGAAGAGTGCTAGCTCTCTGCTTTCTCTTTCTGTGTATCTCAGGGTCACAGCACCCAGCAGGATACAGATTTCGATGTCTTATTCGTTCAGTGTTTTTATTTTGTTGGTTTAATACTTTATGACTAGACCATTTGATTAGCTTCCTTCTGTTCAATCAGATATAAGTTTGTAGAATTAGATAGAAGGAGTGAAGTAAAAAAGTCTTTTGAATCTTCAGTAAATCAATTTTTTTTTTTTTTTTTTTTTTTGTCTTGAGAAACTTAGCACTTGATCCGGAACATGGAATGTCTTTATATCTTTTCTGTACTCTCCTGTAGCCCAGCTACTAAATGTACTCATTTTAATTATTTTCTGTGAATTTTCATGTAGGTAAATATGCATAAAAGTTTTCTTGTGTAATACAAAATAAAATAATACACATATATACATGTTTATGAAAAAATAATGACAAGAAATATCTGATAAATATCTAAAGACTGCAAGAATAACTTAGGGAAGAATATGACTTGGATGATGATCTGTAAACAATCTCATATGTGCAACTACATAAATAGAATTGCCAAAAAGTTATAATTTATGACTTAATTTGGCAGGAGCAATAGCTCGCAAGATTAATAGGAGAAAGTAAATATTAAGTGGCAGGAAAGGAAACACTGCAAATACTTATATCAGCAAAATAAGTGTAATATAGAATTTAAATGAAGACCATGAAATAAATTAACCTAGTCTTTACTAGACAGAGTTGTAAACTACCTAATTATGATGATGAAAGAGTAGAAGTATCTGATAAGTATTTCAATTCTATTTGCAAAAGAAGAGGAATATGTGCTGGAACTCTTATACTTTTTACTAAATGTTGTATGACTTTAATTTTTAAAAACAGCACAATATAAATATAGACCAAATTAAATGTAGTAAGATGTAGCTAGCTGGCAGATCTGAAGAGATATTTGTCATCACTATAGAAGAATGTTGACAGAGAAATTCTAAGAAAACTGTAGGACAAACTTCAATATATACTATATTTCTACTTTCAATATACAAGCAAATGAAAGCTAAAATGATAACGTGTGTAGGTGATATGAAGATTGATGAAACAGTAGATATTACTGGCATAGCAATTATGCAGAGTGATCTAGATGAGATAAATGATTGATCTATTGTTGAAATAAGCATTTTAACTGAGTCTTAAATAAAATCCTTAGCGATCTTATTTAGACTTCTGACTATTTGGATTATCAAATAAGAACTCTGTCCTACAAAGAACGTACTCTGAAATGGATCTGGGAGCTAAACTGAAGTAGTAATTTAACTTTCTTTCAGAATGAAGGATTATTTGTTTATTAAACTCTCTGCATAGCTATTAAGTTTCCACTGAACTATTTTGTAAAATTCTGGATCTTTAAAGGGCTGTTGAAAAATCAGAAAGAGAAATAGAAATCTTATGGACAGGAGAAAATGCTTTCCATTGAAAGACTTGTTGTTTAATCCTGTTTTTTTTGTTTTTAAAGTGGCTATATATGAGCAAAACACAAATTTACACTGTGAACAAGGAACCTTGTTTTAATACTGAAAGCTATTAATCATTACAATAAATAGTGAAAGATGCTCTTACCTTCAAAAACAACCTAGCTATTTTATAGAATATAAGTTTAAGAAAGTTGAAGCTCTTCAAAAAGTAGTTTAAAAGTCTAAGCTCTTTTGAATCTAATACTCTATGAATCTCAGTTAAATTATTGTGTTCAAATAGTAAAAGAAGCACTTAAAACTTATAAGTATCAACAAGATTATCATTTAACTTTTGACTGCAGAAATTGTTTATCCTAAAAAATTTTTAAATGCCACCCTTGCAAGAAATTGCTTATTAAAAGCTATTCAAACCGGAGCACTGAGGCTATTGTAATGTTTCCTTGGACAATTATAACTGATAAACATTCAATGTGAGACTCTGCAAACCCAAGATGACTAAGCACACAGCTGTTAACTTCAAATTTTATGCTTGCCTAATTCTGGAACAGACACCCTGGGACTCCTTCTCCCTTCCTCTTTGATTTTCACACTGCTCCAAATGCATCTGTGAAAAGAGGAAAAGCACCTCTATCTTGATAATGATGCTCAGTTTCAGCACGGTGCTTGGTTACACTACATGATATTGAGACATCCCTTACAGCCTCAACCGTTCTGTGATTCTGTGAATAAGAGCAAATAAAAATAAATAAATATTTTTGCTACAACTCATACCATAATTTTAGTTGCAATCTAGTATAATAAAAATAGAGGTTTTAATTTCTCCATGTTGTTACTTTGTTCTTGGATGTTTTTAAATAACATGTTTTTGAACAACAACAAACTGGTGATATCATGATCATGTGAATATTTCCCATAGAAAATCAGTATCAGATAGGCAAGTAATTCAAATAAATACTTTCATTATATATATATATCTCTTTATATGGACACCTGAAAAATGTACAACTTCTACTAAGCCACTTTCGAAAATAGCATGAAGGAGTTCAGAGTGACCAAGAAACTCCTAAAAGATGCATCTTTGGAAAATAACAAATTCTTGGTGATTAATTGGCTACTTTTTGAAGTATGACTAATTTGTAGAATATACTGATTTCCCTCTGTGAAACTCATTGACTTTATACTCATGAATAAAAATAAAGTACCTTGAACTCTCCATTAATTGAATTGTATTTATTACATATTGACTATAATAATAAAGACAGTATTATAGTATTAAATAAAATATTAAAGACAGTATTATCTAAGCATAATATACATTACGTCTTTGTTTATGTTTTAAACTTTCTGTCACAATATAGTTCTGCACAGCAGATAAACAAGTGAAGGGTGATTTTCAAATGAGATTGAGAATTAGTGAAATTCTATTATCAATTTGAAAATTACTAATTTTGGTTACTAATTTGAAAAATGCTAACTAATAGAATTTTACTAATTCTCAATCCCATTTGGAAATCAATCTTCACCTGATTATCTGAATAGAAATGCTAAATTTGCAAGTTGCTAACTAATAGAAATTCACTAATTCTCAACCTCATTGATTTCAATTCTCAGTGAATTAAGAATTCATTAATCTCAAGGCAAGTTAAAGAATGGAAGTCCCTCCCTTGTACTCATTTATCTCTTTTCTTCCTTCCAAATTTGTAATAATTTAGGTTTTAGATGAAACATTTCTGCTTAACTCAGTTGTGTGCTTATATGTTGTAAATAGGAAGAGTTAGGGAGAATATTTAATATATAGATCATTAAAATTATTAAAAATAATAATAAAGATGTCAGTTGGGATAAGAAGGATAGAGTAGGAAGTACAAGATCTCTTGCATATTGCAAATATTGTATCAACATCTATAAGGATATATTATATTCCCTATTTTATTTGCTTCATATTTTTAGTGAACAATGGAATCTACCTTTGGTTCATCAATCAATTCACACCCTCAGAGTTTGTTGACAGGGAAGTTGATTGATACCCAGACAGATTATAGTAAATGACTCACATTCAGAAAGCAGATAGAGGATGTTACAGTAGCTGCTGCTCTACAGAGTACCATATACCAGCAAATAAATGGTGTTGTCCACAGTGGGATTGATTCCGTTCATCGCTTCTGGCACAAATATCACAGTAGTGTACCATGGTCCAGCTTCCGTCAGCAGAGCAGAGCAGAGTAAGACTATGAACTGTGTTTTATAATTTGCTTTACATGCAATAATTCCTTCCAGGGACTGCAGTCGTCATGAAATAAGTCAAATAGCTTCATTGGCAAGATTATTATTGTACAAATAGAAGTAAAAATATACTAGAAGAGTTTTTTTAATCAAGTAAATTAACATCATAATAGGGTCTAAAATAAGGTACAATTGATTTGGATGGAATAAGTATGGCTTTTTATGAAGATCTTTCTTTACTTATATAAGTGTGTGTCTGTGTCTGACCATCTATCTCTCTATCATCTTTGGTTTTAATTCCAGGACCTTCAAAATTAAGCAGTACTATTTTAAGGCTGAAATAAGTCTTTTTGCTGCATCCAGCTGTGATACATAATTTTTTAAGATTTTCCTAAGAGATAAATTTGCAGCCATTTTAACTTCTGATTTTCTCAGACTACCAGTAAATTATTTCATTACTTACTGTAAATAAGAATTCTGTTATAAATGTAGCAATCCTAAATTCAACATTATGTCTTTTGAGTTACCAATGTCATTTAAGAATCATTAAATTGTAATAAATCTTAATATTCACGTTCATATCATTTGCAGGATCCCAAGCACAGAACTAAATTGTTTTGCTATTTTCTACAGTTAAATGGTTTATGAGCATACAGATATTCCCCAAAGCCTCTTTTTTTTTTTTTTTTTTTTTTTTTCATTGCTGTTGTTGTTTCTCATCCTTGGAATAAAATATTAAAAGTCCTCCTAAATGTACCTAGACCAATGATCACCCATTTCATACAAGTTAAGTAATTTTTAGCTTCCTTCTTCAATATCTGCTATTACTAATTCAGTGAAATTTAAAAATGTCATGTCATGATGTTGCTGACATGTAATATTTATTTGATATACATTGTGCTGTTGTTGTCCAGAACAAAGGATAGGTTAACAATGTTACCAATGTGCCATGTTGGTACTTGGTCTCAGTCAGTATCAAATCTAGATTTGCCTTTTGCCTCATGCATTGTATTTTATAGCTAATGAATCATGAAAAGAGAGGTAAAATTTAATTTGTAAATTAAGCTACTCAGTTGTCAGTAGTTTAGGGTAAAAAATCCCCTAACATCCCAGTATATTAACTGATCTAGAGTACCAGCACTGTTGCTTCCTCTTCTTCTCAAGAATTATTCGTATTGTCTTTTTTTTTTTTTCTTGAGAAAGGCATTTCTTGCTTAAAATGTATAAATAATAATAATAAACTTGTTCTTCATTTTATACAGTCGTCTACTTTCCATACTAACCTGTTTTTCATTCTGCTTTAGACAAGCAAATACAATTGTGCATGCAGCTCAACATGACTGTGTGTAGGAAGTAGATAAAGGCTACAGTGTTCATATTTATGCATAAGTCCCAGTTCAGCCTTTTTAGTAAGTCTATTCTTTTAATGTCTAAAATGAGTGAACATTGCAGGAATGAAGTGATAGCCATTGCAAAAACTGTGTAAATATTTCAAAGTCAGAGCCTGAGTGTTCATAACAAATTTATCATCTCTTCCAGCTATGTTTATTTCCATACCTAGCCCATAATCATTTAGCAGAAGCTTAACCTGAAAGGGAGTTACTGCTGCTGGTGCCAGAGATACCTGGAGAGATATAGGACTTTGCATGAGGTTGCAGTCAGTCTGAACTGTGGGTTGATTTCTAGATATATCATTCCCAGACCAAAATAGGAAAGTATGAACATGAGCATTGTTTGCAAGATGACACAGAAAAAGCTTTACTGAAGCAGACTGGTACTCAGCCTGAGAAGTAAATGGCTGGTCACTACTGAGATAGGTGGGTAGTAGATAATTTCTTATTTCAGTAATTTTCAATTCACAGCTGATATAATACACAGGAACAGCAGAAACTGTGTTCTAGGATCCTGTTTGAGAAAATAGGTGTAAATGAAAATGCAAAGCATAAATCCAAATTTTAGTATTTACTATTACAGTTACAAATCTACATTGAGAGAGATATATTTTAAACTCAAATCTAATTAATCATTCTCAGTATTTTTGTGATCCTGAAAGACTAAGTTAGAATTTTCAAGACTTCTTAGAGTTTGAAATCTAAATCAAAATTTTGAGTCTATTACCAAATAATTAAGGGGAAAATGAAAGAAATATCAATGAGAATTTAAAACTAACAGCCTCGTGGGGAAAGTTGAGAAGGACTTAAGCCAGTTTGCAACCTGATCAACTAAGGCGTTTTTACTAGACAAGTTAATCTGCGAAAAGAGATTCTGAAATTGAAAAAATATATCTTTCTTGATATTGGTCAATAATGCATGGATATTACAATAAAATATCTATCTTTATCCACTCCATTGACATCCCTTCTTCATTAGACAAGTTAAAATGATCTCTGATTTTGAAATTTCTCAGATGATGTAACCTCATATATGCTGCAATGAATACAAGCTTTTTTCTTTTTTCTTTTTCCTATTTTTTTCTATTTTCNAAATTTTATACTATCTCCTCTTTTTCTCCTTTGCTCTTTTATTTGGCATATGTACCCATGGCCACTGTAACTCTGAACTCAGAGCACTGTCCAGTATTCAGAACCTAGTATGTGGTGTTAACCATCTTTGGGCCAGGTTTTTGGGCAACTAGGCCAAACGAAGAAGGTAATGTCTGTATTTTTAAAAACCTGAGCATTGCCACCTGTTTTTCTGAGTCAGAATCAAAGAGGGAACATTCTGAAACAAGAGAACAGGAATTTTTTTTTTTTTTTTTTCTTTATAATTAATAAAAGTAGAACTACAGGTCAAATTTTAAGTACAAAGCTCTTTGCATTGATTGAATTAAATTCTAAGTCAGCACTGATTTAAAAATATCCAGAATAGAGGTCTCCAGTATTGGTAGCTGGAAGGAGAGAGACACAGGAATAGGAATTCTAACATTGGCAAAATCCATAGCCCCTTGATGTGAATGAAGCTTAGAGCATTACTCATTTGTGATGATAGCAGTTTAATTTCAGTCATCTAGGGAAATTCTATAAGAATCTGAAATTTAAAAGTGGAAATGTTACAGTTGCAATAACTTGAGAGAAATAAACAACTGTATAAAATAAACTTCATTATATGTTTTCAGTATTATATAATTTACACTTATTTATGTTGTTTTGTGATTGAATAGTAAATATTAAGCTTATTACTTTTAGAAATAAAACATCTGAAGTCTGCCTTTGATTTAAAATTTTTGAGCTACAGTGGGATGGATGAATTTTTGAAGGAAAATCAAATGCATCTACTGATTTTAAAGGGTAAACTGTCAAAAACAGCCTAGCAGGCTGAAAATCATTTTTCAGGTAACTCTTGAAATTTAGACTTCTAACATGTTAAGTGTGGTTAAGCTGCTTTAAACCATAAGGTACCTGATTTCTGTATATAGAACCACTATTACTGTGGTTGAGTGAAATTCTGAGAGTAGTTTTACACATGGCAAGCACAGTTCTTAGTTTGAACTTATTGTATGCCTACGCTTCTGTAAGATGTGTGCAACTTAACAGAAATTATAAAATCATTGTTAGAATTTTGAATTACAATCAAAATCAAAAAGGTGATCAATGCAGATTCATGCAAGAGCTGAGCACTTAAAAATATTAAATGCTACCTGAATCAAACCAAAATCATGATAAAGAAGAAATGAGAAAGGATTGGAAAATTTTACCCCTGGAAATAATTATTTGTATTTTTCATGTCTTGTCCCAGCACTTTTTTCACAAGTGATATTTCACAGAAGAGATTCAGTGCAGCACTTACACTTCTTGAAAAGTATCTTTGCCATATTTTACATTAAAAAGCTTCAAAAAAGATCAAAGTCTCATTGGTTATTGGCCATGAGAGTTTAAACAGACATTTTAGCTTCATTAATCATAATGCTTCTGGGCAATGTGTGCAATGTTGTTTTGCTTAATCCTTTGTTAAAATACTGGTTTAGGTCTCTAGATCTTCAGTATCTTCTCACAAATGACCAACTTACTTACCTTATTAGCTGCAAAATGTCCCTTTGATTTTTTTTTTTTTGCTAATAAATTCCAATGCATTGCATCCTTTTTTTACAGCAGTCATTAACTGGCAAAATAACAATAATAACAATAATAACAATAATAACAATAATAATAATAATAATAATAATAATAATAATAATAATAAATTCCTCTTGGGGAGGTAATCTTGCTGAAAAAGATATCTTTGGATAAATGGAAATAGAAAGAAATGGAAAAGTGGAATAAATCTTCCATTTCTTTAAATTTGATTAGCACTCAGTAAGACTTCCAGCTTTTCAAATTACAACTATTGTAGAAGAACTATTTTAAATCATTAAATTCTAAGTTTTGTGACTCACACAAGAAGTATAGAAAATCCACAGCCATATACATATAAGAATTTCTATTTTGCTAAGTTCCAAATATTCAGCAGAAAGATCAGCAAAGTATTAATTATGTGTGCCGCACATTTAATTAAAACTATAATAGATGAGAACTGATTTTCATTTAATGCTATTGATTTTTAATGATGAATCAAGTTTCTTGCATTTTTAAATTGATAATTCAAGACCAATGTCTTCTGCTTTCTGAACTTACCTTCTAACACCTTTTTCCTAAACTGAAATCTTTTTGAATGGTTATTCTGAACTGCTTTTGTAAACTGTCTTTTTATTCTCTGCCAATAGTCAAACAATAAGAGTTTTAAATACATTTTGTAGGGAAATAACAGTGCCTAACGTGTTTTCTACAAAATGCTCACAGGACTAGCGACTAATTCAACGCAGAAGGCCAGCTGCCTACATTTAATACAAAGTTGACCTTGAATTTGTTAAGCTTACAAGAATAGTCATGAAAGAGCAGTTCAAGCAAGAGTGAAATGACCCATTAAAATCATAGATTTCACAACTCGTTTCATTGCTGATGATGTTTCCTCAAGAGATTTTTTGCCTACTGGACAACTCAGAAATCTTGTTAATTTTTCAAGCCTGTAAAATAAAGAAAAGCATACATCATTTAGTTTGTCACCAGTTGGAAATGCTAGAGATATACATAGAGAAAATATAATTTCAGAGGATTTTATTTCCTGATAGAAACAGTATACCTAGGATTTGGAACTGCAACAAAGGGATCTCCTACTTATAGCTACTTATATTTATATTTGTCTCCAGTTTTATCCTATCTGTGCATCTTTAACATATTCTTCTTGTACACATGGTTGATATAATCAGTTATGCGGTCATAATTTGCTTTGAATTTGCTAATGTGTGTACACAGGAATATATACATTTACTTAGGTTAATAGATTATTATAGGAGCTAGGTTATGGGACTAACAACATCCACAAGATTACTCACATTGCAGAAATGAAAAGTATATTTACTAAAATAATGGTGACTCTATTATCGTTTTCTGAGAGCATGCCAGATACTTATTCTATCACAAATCCTGAAAAATTTTCTCTATTCCTGTCTCTCAAGAGTTTCTTTCCAGGTATGTCTACTTGGGAAATCAATATAATACTCTCATTAAGAGTGAGATTTTGTGTGCAGTAAGGCAGTTTTCCCTGAAATATTCAGCCTATTTTGCACATGGAATTGAAAAGAAATCATGAGATATTTTGTGGAGCAGAATGGGTTTTGGTATTGTTGGATCTTTGTCTCCTTCTTGAACAGAAAGT
This sequence comes from Eudromia elegans, assembly GCA_003342815.1. Taxonomy (NCBI): domain Eukaryota; kingdom Metazoa; phylum Chordata; class Aves; order Tinamiformes; family Tinamidae; genus Eudromia; species Eudromia elegans. The sequence continues at coordinate 153,193 of PTEX01000292.1, forward strand.
AGACATATCATCATCTGACAAAATTTATCTATTGCCAGAACCTCCATTTCTGCAAAGGTGCTGATTCACAAAAGTGATCTCTTTTTGCTTCACAGGATCAGTATTTATGGACAAAATATGGTCTACCTAACAGAGAATATGTGATTTTCTAAGACCACGACTTATTCCCTTTTAGAATCATTCATTATAATGCACTCTTTTCAACTCACTTGAAGACTTGAAGACTTCACACTTTTACAGTACTATTTATGACTATTGTGATGTACTCTAATGAGGCCTAATACCCATCACAGCTCACTGTATCCCAGCCTGCACTTCCCATCTTCAGTACTGATCTTGCCTATCCATACTGTGTTTTGTGCTTTCTCATCAGCTGAACAAAAATGAGGAGAGAATGAAAATTAACTGGGAATTTCAGTTCTGGTGGCAGGTATTAACCAATCAATTTCAGCAGTACTAGTGCTCCACTGGACCCACGCAGACAGGCTCTGCAGAGTGTTTGCCTAAAAGCTTATAACAAATACTGATCATTTGTTTGCAAATATTTATAAGAAGTGAGCTACATGTGGTGGTAAGGAATGAAAACCAAAAAAAAAGCAAAACAAAACATGTATTTGACATGTATTCATCATCTAATAACAAGAAAAATCCTGGTCCAAATCCTTGAAATGCTATTGTATTATCAGATTACAAAAGAAAAAAGAAAATGAAAAATAAGCCTGAAACAACTACAGATTTCATACTGTGTACAAGTCTGACAGAATTTTAAATCTTTGGAAACTGGGAACTGTAATTGGAAGTAATTAATAACAAACCATAATACTAAGGTTTCCAATAATGTGTTTTTTCCTGCATTTTTTACAGATCTGTAGATTTGAAATCCAGATCTATATCTTTCCATTTTGTATAACTTAATAATGGACAAAGAACATGTCAAGTCTTGGCAGACAATGGTTGGGTAATCAAGGTTCTTCGCTGACATCTGGCTGTAAAAGGTTGTGCTAATATGTTCATCTGCAGCAGGTCTGTGACTGATAGGTGGCTTACTCCAATTCCATATGTGCATCATCCTATTCACTGAGTCCAAGCATACATATTATTTTTAAATTGCATTAGGAGTTACAAGTTAGAAGTGGACCTTTGGCTGTTAGGAACCTAAGATCTGTGGTTGCTCAAAGTGTAGCTTGTCAACTATTGATTAAATAAGGAATAAGTAGACATAGTATTTGTCAACCTGTTTTCTAAGGATCGAACTTTGGGCCTCAGATATCAAGAACACTCAAGCATTTAGGCAGAAATCTGCACTTTTTAGTTGAACTCAGTGTTGAGACGAGTATCGGTATATTTGATTAGTTATATGATGCAAGGTCATGCTATTTTAGTGCACTTTTCAAAAGCAACCACCTTAACTTTTTACTTCAGAAAAGGCTATGACATCATTCATATGAATTCACTATTGTTGGAGAAAACCTTTGCTTATTTTATCTGTGAAGTAATTAAATGTTTATTTTCCAAAAAGCTTAATTATCCTACAGAAAGAAAGCCCTAAATGAGGCTTACATTTGCAAAATGCATGAAAATATTACAGCTGGAAAAACATGAGCGGTCCTGTGTTTTGTGTTACTCAGTAGCCTGCAGCAAGTAGGAGATAAGAGAAAGAAGTGTTGATTGATAGTATCTTCGGTGATAAAAGTGGAAGAACTTACCACCGCATCTGCATTTCCACACCTTTGGGGCCAGTCTGACTTTTCAAAAGCTTCCTTCCTTCCTTCCTTCCTTCCTTCCTTCCTTCCTTCCTTCCTTCCTTCCTTCCTTCCTTCCTTCCTTCCTTCCTTCCTTCCTTCCTTCCTTCC
>PTEX01000292.1:155572-200340 GCA_003342815.1 Eudromia elegans
CTTCCTTCCTTCCTTCCCTCCTTCCTCTCTTCCTTCCTTCCTTCCTCTCTTCCTTCCTTCCTTCCTTCCTTCCTCTCTTCCTCTCTTCCTCTCTTCCTCTCTTCCTCTCTTCCTCTCTTCCTCTCTTCCTCTCTTCCTCTCTTCCTCTCTTCCTCTCTTCCTCTCTTTCTCTCTTCCTCTCTTCCTCTCTTCCTCTCTTCCTCTCTTCCTCTCTTTCTTTCTCTCTTCCTCTCTTCCTCTCTTCCTCTCTTTCTCTCTTTCTCTCTTTCTCTCTTTCTCTCTTTCTCTCTTTCTCTCTTTCTCTCTTTCTCTCTTCCTCTCTTCTTCTCTTTCTTTCTCTCTTTCTCTCTCTCTCTTTGCTGTAGTATTTTAAATAATCCATTTCTGAAGAAAAAAATGATTATAATAGTAGACCACAGAGTGTGTATCATTCATCAAGGCTTTAACAAGAATATAACTTTGCTAAAAGCTATTAAAACTTTTCTACACAACTAGTATGATTTATTTATTTTTAAATATATTATATAGTCTGATTCCAGTAGTTCTACTGTGTATAATGGTTGTCATTAAAAGTAAGAAGCTATGATGTTCTGAAAGGATAGGATCTGAATATGCATAAACGCACAATTTTCAGTGTGAGAAAAGCTTTTAAGTTAAACATAGCTTTATAAATAATACAGCTTAGCTGTGCATTTGTTATACACCAATTGCCATAAAACTGATGCAGATATGAAGTTCTTGAATTTCTCATTGGGATATTGAGGTTGGCTGATTTAGTTTCATAAATATTGTAATGATATTTCTGAAAAACACAAATAAGGACTAATAATGTTATATTATTTGGAAAAATTCTGAATTGATGAAAAATTAAGCTTTCTTTCAAGGACAAGTTTTTAAGTTAACTAAGCTGCATTTTGCTTCATTTTTGCTTATTAACCAACTTTTTTCTCCAAGATTGCCTGAAAATATAAAAAGAAACACTTGAACATTTAAACATTTTTAACAAAACTTGACTGATAAGAGTTACAGTTATACCATCCATAATCTAGGTATTTAGCCAACAGAGGTGTTTTCTTTTACTTTTGATAATTATGCCAGATATGATTGTATTTCCTGATCATGAAATTCCATTAGTCTAGCTCAACTGCATTTTCCTTATCTTATTTTCTATCCATTTTTGTTATACTTTTCTGTCATTATGTCAGAAGTGTATGCTGTTTGTCCTCTTCAAATTTCAAGTGCTCAAAACTCTTAATCAGAAGAACTTATCTAATAATTTTGTGATACAGTAATAATATTAAAATTTAAAAAAAAAAAGAAATACACAGAGACAGAAACAGAAATTCTTATGGATTTTCCTATGTTTCTTTGAAGAGAAACAATGTAGTTAGTTTTTGAATTCCTTCATTAACAATAAGAATATTAAAATGAGGGAGGCAAACAGGTTAATGAATTGGTTAAAACATGTCTTTCAGACTGCCTTGTACTAAACTCTTACATGAGCATTTAAATAGAAAAGATGATGGAAAACTAATAATTTCAAGAGAGCTGTGTAAATTTCATAACTGAGTATCTGTCACAGTGTGTCTGCAGAGATATACAAATAAATTTCTATATTCCCTTGAAATTGTTGAAAAGTGCTTGTAGACAGATCGATGCAAAAATTCCAATTATTGATGTACACATTTTATAAAATAAATGTCATAGGATGTACAATTTCATAAGTTGAAAGACTATTGCTGGAACGCTAAATTAAGTGAACAGTTTTGCAGGAAGCATTGTATTTATATCTTTCAGTGCCATCTTGCTATGTTTTTGTCAGACTACGCTGCCCACAGATGTACATGCACAGACATGGACAGCACAAGTACATGCATGTTGCAGAAATTGAAAGAGAATAGTTTCTGCAGGATCAATTTGAGGTCAGAATAAATACTTCAGCTGATTTGTGGAGTATCTATCAGTCTATTATGGAGTAATCCTATTCTTGTACATGCAAGCACAGAAGATTTTAAAAAGCACAAAGATTACGTTACACTTTCCTTCTTACTTATAAAATCATGTTTTCTTTGTGCATGTCATGTCTGTGTGCAGGCCAGTAGCCAGATGGAGTTGACCAGCACTCCCAGCTAACAGCTCTAACAATTTATACACACAATAATGGAAATCGACTTGAGCTTTTCTGTTTTAAATTAAATACTTGGAGTATTTTAGAGTATTTAAAAACTTCAGAATATTTTTATTTGGAAGCTGCATGTGCCCACGTTTTATCTGTTTGCCTTGCTGTACTAACTACACCATGCTCTACGTGCTATGATAGGTGCCAAAGTCAGTGAATCAGCATTTCCAGAAGTATCATCATCAGAAAATGATTCATCAAGGACCTGGATTACAGTAGTGTGATAAAAATGGTAGACACAAACATAGTCATGTGCTCAGAAATATTATTGCCCTGCACTTCTCCTGGTAGGATGCACAAACATAAGCATATCACTCCTGTTAAACTGGAGATCTGACATTGCATCAAAGTTGGATAATAAAAATTAGAGGGTTCTTTTAAGATTTATTTTGACATTACTTGTAAATTTGTTAATATTCTTTTTACAGTTTATTATATTCTTGTTTCATGGTCTGTACAGAAATGTACAATTCTTCAAGGAACATGTAAGAATAGTTGAATTATGCTTCTAATATTTTTGCAACATAGTAAAATGAAACAAAATCCTGGTCCATACCTATCTTTATCTGATCTCAATAAATGTTGGCATTTCCTATTAATGTGTCAGAAATCTATATATGAAGAGACAGAAATACAAAACATAAATTTCCAAAAATCATACCTGGATCACAAAACTGCAAGCTGCATATATATGTGTGTGTGTGTGTGTGTGTGTGTGTGTCTATGCATACACGTGTAGATGTATGCATATACACACTTTTTTAGTGTATACAACTTATATGTAGAGAGAGATTTACATCTTATTAAAGGCAGTAGCTTGAACTGGGGAATCTAATTTAATTTCCTTGGCAAATTTCCTTTCAAGGCACTTCATTGTCTTCCTCTGCTGAGCAATATACTGAATATGCTGAATTTACTGAGGCCAAATGTGATTTGAAGTAAAAGTTTTACTTTTGCTTTCTTCCTCTGTGACTTTACGCAGTGAAATAATGATATGGTACACTAGCTCAGTGCAAACATAAGGCTATAAAAAGGACCAAGTCTGATTCATTTTGCTAGCTCTCATCAGGATATCTCACATCACAGGGAAAGAAAGGAAAACAACTAGAAAGAAAAAAAAAAGTTTTTACATGCATAAGTGACAGAATCACTTGAGAACTGTGGAAGAATCAGCTTGAATTACTTTTATTAGAAGGAATATTGATACAATAAATACCTATTTCCCACTAGGTATTTATTTTGACTGACATTTGCTACAGTACTCAATATGCAATTAGAAACAGTATCAGGTATAGAATTTTTGGATTGAAATTTTGTTTAAATTTATCAGTTTAATTAAGGATGGTGGTAATAAGTTTTTTTTTTTTCTGGGAAGTTTTATTTGCCTCATCTATAAACAGAAAGGCCTCTGACAAAATTAAAAATGATAAAGAATAAACAGTCCCTGTTTTTTCCAATCAAAATAGAAACAGAAGATTAAGACAGAAAAAAAAGTGGCATGTATTTTATAAATATAATGATTCAATCTTCACATGCAGTAAGGATTGTTAACAAAGCACCCTGAGACCATATATACCTGAAACAAAAACAAAAACAAAAACAAAAGAAAAAAAGGAGGAAAACCCTACTACAGGACTAATTTCTCTACCTGTTAAACATTCTGGCTTTGTTTCAACCCTGTATATGTACTGAAAACGAACATCACATAGTACCCATCATTTCTGAATATAAATATCATTTGAGTGAGCAAGATTTTGATGGCAACTGTGTACACTTAAAAGAAAGGGAAGTTTCTAAGTGATGGAAACATATTAGTCATTTGTGAGACACTAAATACAGTTGTGACTTGTGACCTTATCAATATGTAAAAATATTCCACGGCTGAATCCATGAATCCAGTGCCACGGGTCAGTATCCTTGTACAACTGGATGCAAGTGAGTTACATCTTTATCACTTTTTGCTGATCTTAATAGTGCTTAAATTGAAGATAAAACCCCAAGTGCTGTGTCCTAACTATTAAGAAAAACCAGTAACGTGAGAAATACTCTTATGCCTTCTCAGCTATAATAAAGTGATTACGGTCTTATTTTTACACATTACAAGAAGATGGAGAACTTTCATTTACATTAAGCTTAATATATACTAAGAGCTTCCAGAGAGCTGAAACACAAAATGAAACTCCCATTATGATGAAAGGATCAATATGCAATCTCTCCTTCAACAGAAATCTTCAGCACGTTTCCTCCCTTAGAAATACACATCCTTCCCTGAGATGTAAAAAAAACCAGATTTTATTTAGTTATGAAAACTCTGAAGGACCTGAATACAACCCAGTCTTCCCTAACACATGAACCAGTTTCTGAGTTTTTATAGGGATTCTTGTCCAGATTTCAGAAATCCTGTGACTAGACAACAAAAAATATGCATTTTTTATGGCCTAGTATTAGGAAAAATCCCAAGTCCAACTACAGAATTTCTCACTCACTTGGATACTTTGTGAGAAGCACTGTTTGAAAGAAGATTGTGAAGTCCTGCATATGATGAAAGCTATAATAAAATTCAGTCTCCTAGAAGTTGAGGGATGAGAGGAAACTTTCTCTGTGATTTACAGGAACAAGTTTAGAAAGAAAACAGCAAGTTATTCCATGTAAGGAAGCTATATCTTCCCAGGACAGATGACATGCCGAACTTTCTCAATAAAACTCAAGCTATGGGAGAATTTCTGGGAGTTTTAAGTTAGGTAGATCATTATGGAGCCAGTTAGAAGAATGTATTACATTTTGTTTCAATCTCTTATCTTCTCTATTGACAACAATTTTGGTGAGCGAATGCATGAATCCCATTTTGCATCCCATCTTCTGAATATTTTGAAGATTTTTTTTTTCTCAGTAACTCCTTATTTAAATATGTCCCAGGGAGATATTTCATAAAGGTGACTCACGCACCTTATCAAAAGGACAGCTTATTTGCAATGATTCAAATATTTACCAAAGCCAGTACTTTTTCTTTTTCTTTTCTTTTTCACTATCATATCACAAAATGCTCTAAACAGACTATACTAGACAATGCATTTTAAACTATGTTGGAAAGACCAAATATGAGTCAAATACTTTTATATAATTAGTACCTCCTTTTTTTCTTTGTAAGGTGGACATATAGAAATATTTAAGAGTTTTGATAAATATTAGTATGCTGTTCTGATTACGAATAAGATATTGTGAAACTGAGTTGCTCTTACTACATTTTAAACAAAGTTGCTGCTGGAAATGCAGTTTTTGTTTTTTGCAAACTATGTTTTTTTAGGGAGAAACTGTTCTGGAAAATTGCCACTTCACTGCAAGTTTTCCATCATTCTCAACTATTTCCATCCACATATTTGTCATCAAAATCTTGCTCATTAGAATGAGATTTATATTGAGAAATGACTAAGTTCCTCCTTCTCTCCATTATTTATTTGACAGAAAATATGCAACAGGTGTATCTTTGGAATACAACTTGTAGTATATATTGTTTTAGTGATCTCTAAATAAAGACGCATTTATTTTTTTCTCTCAGTTTACAGGAACACAATGTACTTGCTATACTCACAAGCTTAAAATATAAAGTGGAAGATACTGCAGAGATTTAAAAAAAAGTAAAAGATGCTCAGGGGCCAGTAAGAAACCATTTTTCTTTACGTAATGATAATTCATTTTCCAGAGACAGGAATTACTGTGCTGAACATCCTTTTTCTGTTTCGAGTCATAGAATTGACTCTGTTTTGTCTGATAATTTAAATGCAGATAATAAGTGAAAATTAGAAGGATTTTTGAGTCCTGAAATATAATCTCAGGAACAATAGAATTTTGCTTAGATCAAAGGCAAAGTATGATGCAATTATCAAATATGATTGAAAAAGACCATGCTGTAATTTTGTACGTGGAGCCTTGATTCCAGAGGTTGCTTCAGATATGTTATCTACAGACAGGGGCCATCTGCAGAGAGGCAGTCAGATCCAAGCATTAAGGCTGCTCCCCTTAAGGAGAAAGCCTCCGGAAGAAGCGGCGGGTGACTGTTGTGGGTGACTCCCTGCTACAGAGCATGGAGGCACTGATCTGTAGACCTGACCTGTAGATCCAGAGAGGTCTGCTGCTGGCCAGGGGCTCAAATAAGGGATGTTACAGAGGCTCCCAAGGCTTATCCAGGAGTCTGACTATTATTCCCTGCTACTGTTCCATGTGGACACTAGTGATGCCATGGGGAAACTGACTGACATCAAGAGAGAGATTACAGAGCCCTAGGGATGGCTGCCAAAGGTACAGGAGCCCAAGTCATGTTCTCTTCCATCCTACTCATGAGGGGAATGGATTCAAGGAGGAGAAGGTGGATATTACAGGTTAACAACTGGCTGTCCCACTGGTCTTGGCAACAGAGTTTTAGCTTGACCATGGGACTCTGATGACCACCAGCTAGTGGAGAATGATGGGAACCACATCAGCAAGAAGGGCGGGCGCGTCTTTTCAAAATGGCTGGCCAGCCCTGGTTAGGAGGGCTTTAAACTAAGCAAGAAGGGGGAAAGGGAATGTCACATGGGCAGGACAATCAGTACCAAGTAGCCAAAGTCAACGGGTGTCCAGCGGGAGTACAGTAATGGGAAAGTGAGGACAGGACACGGTTACAGAGGATCCTCTTTCCCCCCTCCTGGAAAACCTGCAGGCTCAACAACCTCTCTAAAATGCCTGTACACCAATGCGCGAAGCATGGGGAATAAGCAGGATGAACTGAAGATCTGTGTGTGGTCCCAGCATCACAATCTCATTGGAATCACAGAAACGTAGTAGGACAGCTCGCATGACTGGAGTGTTGTCATGGAAGGCTACGTGCTCTTTAGGAAGGACAGGCTGGGAAGGTGAGGCGGTGGAGAGCAAGAGAGAGCAACTGGAATGTATGGAGCTCAACCAGGACGTGGATGATGAGACCCTTTTGGTTAAGGGTTAACGGACAGACTGATGTGGGAGACACTGTGGTGGGTGTCTGCTACAGGTCACCTGACCAAGATGAGGAAGTTGAAGCCTTCTACAGACAGGTGAAAGTTGCCTCACAGGCCCTGGTTCTCATGAGAGACTTTAATTACACAAATATCTGCTGGAAAGAGCACATTGCGAGGCCCAAACAGTCCTGGAGGTTTCTGCAGTGTGTTGATGTCAACTTTTCGACACAGGTTGTGCAGGAGCTGACCAGGAGAGGTGGGCTACTGGATGCCGTACTAACAAAATGTGAGGGGCCCTTTGGAGATATAAAGGTGGGGGTCAGCTTTGGCTGCAGTGATCATGAGCTGGTGGAGTTCTGGATCCAACGAGGAGGAGGCAGGGCTCGAAGTAGCCTTGCAACCGTGGACTTCAGGAGGGCCAACTTTAGCCTCTTCAGAGACTTCGTTGGAAGGATCCCATGTGCTAGGGCTCTACAAGGAAGAGGGGCCCAGGAGAGCTGTTTGGTTTTCAAGCAGCACTTGAGGTGGTTCTGCCCCTCAAGTGGTTCTGCCTCTCTATTCTGCATCCAGTTCTGGGCTTCTCGGTACAAGAGTGATGTGGAGCTGCTGGAGAGAGTCCAGCACAGACCTGCAAAGATGATTAGGAGCCTGGAACATCTGCCCTAAGAGCAAAAGCTGAGAGAGCTGGGCTCCTTCAGCCTGGAGAAGTGAAGGCTGATAGGGGACCTGATCAGTGTCTACAAGTACCTCAAGGGAGAGAGCAAGGAGGATGGGGCCGGCCTCTTCTCAGTGATGGCCAGTGACAGTATTGGAGGAAATGATCACAAATTGAGGCATCCAAAGTTCCACAGGAACTTAAGAAAGAATTTCTTAACAGTGAAGGTGACAGAGCACTGGAACAGGTTGCCCAGAGAGGTTGCCTAGGAGTCTCCTCCTTTGGAGATCTTCCAAACTCGCCTGGATGCCACTCTGTGCCACGTGCTCGAGGTGTCCTTGCTGGAGCAGGGGGGTTGGACTAGATGATCTCTGGAGGTCCCTTCCAACCTTAAGCATTCTATGATTCTGCGATTCTCACTTCTTTAAGTATCCAAAGCAGATTCTCAGTTCTGTAGTCCTTATACAGGGATGAAGTTGTTTGACTCTCCTCTCAATTTTAACTGCTATGTTTTGTCCTTATTTCTTTTTTTTCTTTTTTTTTTTTTTTTTTTAATGCTTAGGATTATATATTTTATTATTGGAATATGAATCAGAATTGCATTCCTGCAGCAACTTCTACATACTGTTTCCTGAAAAAAACCCTGCCAATTAATGATACAATTTGCCTCCTTCAATATCTTAACAATCTTAGAGGCATAAATGGAAATTCCTAATTGTATGAGCTGTATTTCTTGGACTGCTGTATTCCAGAGTAGAGTTAATTTCCAGTGATCTAGAAGAAAACGAACCAATACCAATATTCACACTCTACATCCTGCCATCAACTTTTGTAGAGTAAAATCCTTTCATTTTTTCCTTATGCTATTATTCTACAGTTTCACAAATCTTTTTTAAGGCTGAAAAGGCAAATAACACTAACTTTTGATATTTTAGTCTTTTCGTGGATATTGCGACACACTTTATTTGACATTTCTAAGCACAGGAAGACTGAGTTGTCAACTGTTTGCATGTAAAAAATCTGCTTTGTAATATATGCAGCCAAATTCATCCCTAGTGCAATTTTATTGACTTCAAATTAAAATCAGCTTCTGTTAAATGATCCATATGGGAAATACACAGCTTGGTTCATCAAGGAATAGCATCCTTTACAAAGTATGTTAGTTCTTATCTGGATTTTTATTTGTAGACAGTACTTGCCATACTTTTGGCTAAATATGGAAAAATAGACCAAAATTGAAGTATAAATTGTGAGACTGCTATAATGAACTGCATGTGGATAAGCTGATGTAAATGAATGCACCAGGTTCAGCTATTCTGTAGGCTGCATAATAATTCAGAAGCAAGCCACCCACAGGATAAACAAATAGAGAGGGAACTTTAGAGTTGCCCAGTGGGAGAATCTGTATTTTAGTTTATCTTCCCTATTTTAAATATTTTAAAATAATTGTATTTTAAATTGTATTTTAAATATATATTTTAAATAATGCAGAAGGTGCCTAACAACCTGATGACCGCTGAGTGCCAGACTACAAAACTTAAGCATCTCTTAATGAATTCTTTGCCAATAAGGTTAAGTTTTAATCAGAATAAATATAAATTGATTGTTCTGCTAAAATCCCAAATCCACTGTAAGATAAGTTAGCCTTTTCTTTTTTTTCAACAATTTGATCATAATGATATTGCCATACTTACAGTATAGAGGAATTGTAAAAATGCATGCCCTTAAAACACTCATCCTAGCAATCACAAGTCAGGATGAGGAATTAATGCCTGCTCCTCATTATGATTAATTTATAACGGTGTTCAATTGGGAGAAGACAGAGAATATTTCTCTTGCAAAAGTAAAGGAAATCGTTTTGTAGGTTTTAAATTATATGTGCACTGCATGAGAATGAAATTCTTCTGGAATGAAATTCTTCTCTGTATCTGATAGATCTTTTGTGGTTCTTTGTGAGACTCTTCTCACCTTGCCTCCCCACATTGCCATGTTCAACGATATGGAACACTGAATGATTGAAGTTGGAAAGGACTTCTAGAGGTCCAGTCCCCCAAGCAGCATCCTCTGGAGCACAGCCAGAATAATATGATACAACAAGATCTTGCCAGACACAACAATATTGACATTAATATTCCTGCAAGGTCAGAAAATATGGAAGAAAAGGAGGCGGGGGCACACATGGAGCAGAAGGGGAGTAATGTCATGCCATGCAGTTGGACAAGGCAAGTGGCAGTTGCCTGGTGGTTAGTTGACTGCATGTAGATATTTGGTGCATCCTGCTGCCTCTGCTTAATGCTTGAGAGTTGAGCTACCTCAACTCAATGCACACCAGTTTTCTCTGCATAGCCACTGAAGAGCCACCCTCTGGATGCAAAAGCTGAGGTTGGGGACTTTGTAAAGCAGCATTTTGGATTTAAGCAGTGAAACCTCCAGGAGATGGCAGTGCTCATTCCTCCCAAAGCAGCAGTATTAGACAGTGGGGTTTTTTTGGTTTTTTTTTTTTTTGGCTTCCTGTGTTCCAAGGCAAAACATGGGAAATATTAATGGGGCCACAGAGAAATTATGCTTATTAGTGTGAGCATGTGAGATTTCTTGCTGATTTAATTTTGACTAATTTATATGAGTCAGGTGTCAAATGATGAATCTCCTGAAAAATCTTCAAGTCCCTGACCAAAGTATAGGAAGTAGAAGAGGTTCATAAGAAAAGACAGCTAGAATTTTTGAAAGTTTTTCTAGTGCTTAGTGTGTTCAAAAAATGATTGATTTGGACAGTATTTGTAGACTTTTAAAAATACATATTTCTTTCTTAGAGTTGTTGTGGTTTTTTGTTTTTTGTTTTTTTTTTTTTTTTTTTTTCCCAAACTAAATGCCACTTGATAATTTTAATGGGAAATTTCCTGGAAATGTTTCAGTCTTCTCGAGTTTGCAATTAAAAGTCCGTGGAAGTTACATGACTTGCTTGGAAAATGAGACATATGTTGGTACTTAAAAATGATTATGGCTCAAATGAAGGAAATTTATTACTCAAGTTCATTCTGTATTCACATTGATTTGCCACTTTGTAGAGTTTTCATAATCTCTAATTTTCTGCCCAGTCTGCCAGCTGCGAAGGAAGGTGCTTTTTGATGCATTTCTGATTGACCTCACTGCAACCTCTGGCCTTGCATTTCAAAGAGGATCCAGCCCTCTTACAGTGAGCATCAGTAATGAGGCTTTTTGTGGCATGAGATGACATGGATTGTTGTGACCTGTCAGTGAGCAGGGAGTCATGATGCCCTGCCCTGAGGGGCACCAGTCCCCTTCATTGGGCTGGACTTGCTTATATGAAGTTTGTTGAGCTCAGGAGGGTTCCAAGACCACCAAGGCATGAGGCACCAGTGAAAGAGGAGCTGGGTGGTGGGAAAGCAACATCAGTCTTGTGAGAGACATCCTTATACTCTCCTAGTGACTGCCAGAATATTTTTAATGTTTAATTCAGGCAGGGGCTGTGTACCCCAGGGGCACCTTGTAATGGGTGAATGTCCAGGCTTGTGAAAATAATTAAAAGTGTTAATTTGCTGTCAGTGCAAAATAAACTATTTCTGAAAGCTTTATTTATTTTTCTGTAATAAATCTGACAATCGGTTTTATAATGATCTTCATATATTCTTATGTACTTATATTTTTGCTGAGTGTGGAGAATTTGCAGCCAGCACCTCGAAATACTGATGTAGTAGATTCTTCTTAAAGAATAATGTACCATTACAGCACATAAAGTTGAAAACAAATGCTGAACAAATCTCAAATCTTTTATTTTAAATAAGTAAACACTTTTTTTTTTTTCTTGGCAATGTCCTTTTGTCATGTAAAATATAGGTGAATATGAATGAACTTGCTTGTGGCTTTTTTAGCAGTTATCTGTTTTCATTGGCTTCCTGACTTATTTTCTGTTTTTAATGTAATAATCACTTGGCTAATTCAGGCAGTAGTACATAAAAACAAACATTTTTTTTTCTAAAACTCATGTTACTTAACTTCATTTTTAGATTATAGAATAGGCACCACGGACAGAATTCAGTTTACGTTGTTAAAGACCTATACACACAGATACGCCCCCCTCAAAAAGCACAGATGGATATATGTATTTCTTAATTTTGAGCTAAACTGTTAAGTGCATTTAGCAGAAAATGCAAGTGGAAGCACTGTTTTTTGGTTCGTTCCTTAGCTTCATTTTGTTTTTTGAGTTATGAGCTTCTGCATTATTTTCTTATAGTGTCTGAAAAAACCCCTGTGTTTCTTAGGAAAGGATTACTGTGATACTACAATTGTCCTCAAGTCACTACTGGAACTGATTGTAGTTATTTATAAGTAAGTTCACAAAATAAATAGATCAATAATTATGATGAAGGTGAAATTTAAATCCCTGATCAGCTTTAGTGTTCAACTCTATAGTATCCAATAGTATGACCAATAGAGGTTTCATGAAGAAACCACAGAAAATTCAGGTGTTAAAAATGCTATATATGCATGTATGTATGTATGTATGTGTGTATATATATATGTGTTTGTGTGTGTATATGTATACACACACACACATACATATGTGTATATATATATAGAGAGAGAGATGTATATCCTTGATCTGTTTTCTCTTTTCATAGGCAAATGAATGACAGAAGAAACTCCTTATGAGTTAAATCAAAATATTTCAGACAAAATATTTGCAGGAAGCTGTAAGTCCTAATTTGGATGAAGAGTTAAATACATAGGCAATCTTTAAATTTCATACCACATGTTTAAATCTTGCTGTGTTTTAGTTAGTGCATAAATAAGTGACCAAAGGAATTACAACATTTGTGGAGAAGTATTTTTTTTTTCTCTACTGTTTTCACTTTACTTTGTAAGATGAACCTTTCATTCTGGATTATGAAAACTGACATGATTTTCAACCATTTTATTTTTGAATGACACTCTTAAGTCCATAAGTAAGGAGTGTTTCAAAGGAAAATAAGGTTTAGGCCTGACTCATGATCCTAAGCAGAATTAAATGCCATGTGATATTTTATTCACAAAATACAACACCAATATTCTAATACTAACACAAATACTAATATAAGATTGTGGTTGTCTGTCCTGTGTCTGTATACTTTAAGCACTTTTCAAGGTGTTTGTTGTGTTGTATGAGTATGTATTAGATCCAAATATGTGCATAAAAAAAGGGATATTTACCATTTTTTTATGACCTTATCCTCTACTAATCTCTCCTCACTCTTCAGGTGTGAACTGTGTCCCAGTATTTGCAAACAAACAAACAAACAAACAAAAAGAACTTAGTGTGCCAGATATATTCATAAGACATCATTTAATCTTTCGTGAAATTAAACAGGACAGAAATTTCACTGTTGACCTTAAAAAGGAGAAATGAATAACCTGAGCTGGGTAAACTGAGGCAGACTAAAGAAGACAGGAGATAACTGAATAGATGCAATAATTTTCTTATTTTCAATCTATCTTTTTAACAACTAAGCAAACTGTACAGTTTATTCATTTAGGTAAAAATCTGCAATATTTCCTTCCCAATTCAAAGCGCTTATTCTGCTTGTTCAGTAAACATAATTTAGTTCTACAAAATCTAGTGTTGACCATATGCAGGAATTAGATTCTGGCCTTGCCACCACGTATATATATGTGTAGATTTATCTCCATGTTGGCTTGCAATTAGAGTTAGAAAGAAATGTCAGGGATAACAGGAAGTGCTTCTACAGATACATGAGCAGCAAGGGGAGGACTAAGGAAAACATGGGTCCACTGCTGAACAGGGTGGATGCCTTAATGTTGAAGACACTAGAAAGCGGAGTTACTAAATATTCTTGCTTCAGTCTTTACTGTTAATGCTAGTCCTCATGAACTACAGAGAGAAAAATGGAAGAGAGGAAGACTTTCCGCTGGTCAAGGAGGATTGGGTTAGCCACTGTTCATCATCTTCAAGAGGTCATGAAGAGTAGGGGAGGAGCTGGAGGACCAGAAGAAAGCCAAGGTCACTGCAGTGTTCAAAAAGGACAAGAAGGAGGACACAGAGAACTATAGACCAGTCAGCCTCACCTCCATCCCTGGAAAGGTGATGGAGCGACTCATCCTAGAGACCTTCTCTAGACATGTGAAGGAAAATAAGGTGATCAAGATCAGCATGGATTCACCAAAAGCAAGACATGTTTCATTTGATAGCTTTCTACAATGGAATGACTGGATGGATGGATGGATGGATGGATGGATGGATGGATGGATGGATGAGGGGAGAGCCATGTCTGTTTTCCACTTTGACTTCAGCAAGGCTTTCAACATTGTCTCCCATAACATCCTCAGGAGGAAGCTCGGAGAGTATGGGTTAGACTAGTGGGCAGTGAGGTGGATTGAGAACTGCCTGAATGGCAGAGCTCAGAGGATCATGATAAATAGAATGAAGTCTAGTTGGAGGCCGGTGGCTTATGGTGTCTCCCAGGGGTCAGTAATGGGCCAAGTAGAGTTCAACTTGTTCATCAATGAGAGGTCAGAGCGCACCTTGAGCAAGTTTGCAGATGATATCAAACTGGGTGGAGTGGCTGACACTCCAGAGGGCTGTGCTGCCATCCAGGGGGACCTGGACAGGTTGGAGAGTTGGGCAGAGAGGAACCTCATGAGGTTCATCAAGAACAAGTGCAGGTTTCTGCATCTGGGGAAGAATAACCCTAGGCACTAGTATAGATTCGGAGTTGACCTGCTGGAAAGCTGCTTTGTAGAGTCAAATTTGGGAGTTCTGGTTGAAAATAAGTAAATCATGAGCCAGCCATGTGCCCTCACGGCCAAGAAGGCCAGTGAGATCCTGGCATCAAGAGGAGCATTGCCAGAAGATCGAGGGAGGGGATCCTGCCCCTCTCCTCAGGCCGCACCTGGAATAATGTGTGTCTATGCTTCTCAGTGCAAGAGGATATAGAACTTCAAGAGAGGGTCCAGTGTGGAATAACAAAGGTGATTAAGGTACTGGAACATATGAAGACTAAGCGAGCTGGGCCTGTTTAACCTGGAGAAGTTTAAGAGGGAATCTTATCAATGTTTATAAACCTCTGAGGGGATAATGCACCTCTCTCAGGGGTGACCAGCAACATAACAAGATAAAGTAAAACACAGGAGGTTTCATCTGTGTATGAGGAAAACTTTTATTACTGTGAGGGTGATGGAGCCCTGGAACAGGCTGCCCAGAGAGGTTGTCGAGTCTTGTGAAGGACCTTGTGCCACGTGCTCTAGGTGTCTCTGCTGGAGCACTGGGGTTGGACTAGATGATCTTTAAAGGTCCCTTCCAACCCTAACCATTCTGTGATTCTGATTCTGTATGATCTCCTGATTTTATTTTTTTTTTACAAATTAGTTATGTTAAGAGACCCACTAAGTGTGCTTTTTGCTTCATACATGCATATCCAGTCCTTTTGAAACACGATATCACACAGAATCATTCAGGTTGAAAGAAGCCTCCACAGTTTCTTTAGCCCTTAGGAAATAATAGAAATAGTAATAGTAAACAAAAATCTGCTTTATTTACTGAAAAAGCATTGCCAAATTGAATAAAATTTATTCAGAAGAATCCATAACAAAAGTTTATTTTAGAGTTAGGTAAAGAGTAAAGAAAATTCATTCTGACTTTGTAAGTGGTTACATACAGCCAAGTAATCCATATGCATTTTTATGCTATTTGACGAGTAATATCAAGCCAGATTTGGTGCATCTTGAATCCTACAAATTTCATGGTAACCTGCATCTGTTAATAATTTTCAATCTTTTTTCCCCCTTTTAAGGTGCTGGTGGTTGGTCTCCACTTGTGTCCAATAAATACCAGTGGCTTCAGATTGACCTTGGTGAACGAACAGAGATTACTGCTGTTGCTACTCAAGGTGGATATGGGAGCTCCGACTGGGTAACCAGCTACCTGCTGATGTTTAGTGACAGTGGGAGAAACTGGAAGCAGTATCGTCAGGAAGAAAGCATTTGGGTATGTTCTTTTAATACTGGAAATTAGGTTTCAGTGGAACAGATAAAGTACTTGCAAGCATATATCAAGCAAACGAGTGAAATGTAAAGAGCAACACTGAGAGAGCTTAAAGTAAGTAATTAAATATAAAACCTAACTTATTTTTTGACAAGATAAAGGGCTTTAAAAAGAAAACAAACAGCAAAAACTTAGTGTTATTCTAATAAAAGCTGCAAGCATATATGTTGAAGACTAAAATTTGTTTTTATTATGTATGACAGTTACCTTCCCAAAGTATTAATGCTAGTGTGTTCAACTTGTTTTTTAATTAGAAAAAAAGTACAAAATAGAACTATATACTTTGTTTTTCTGGAACATTTAAACTGATTTTAGTAAGAGAAAAAAGTGCAAAGAAATCAAAATCTAAATGAAACAGACCTTTGGGATTATTAGAAAAAAAATCAGCAAGAATTCATATCACCAGTTGACATAGAATCTTATTGGTGTTCCTCTGTAATTCAGAATCTAGTTTCTGATTTTCCAATTTATTTAACTCAATGTGAATCCCCACTCTAAGTGGGATTCTAGTGAGCTTCTTGATACCTATATGAAGGTATATCCAAAATCCACACAGAACACTGAAAGATAATTTTACCCACTACTCCACAATAGCAGCTTTCCTTGATCCACAGTGATTACCAGCCTGCATTGAAGGCTGTGATTTTATCCTGTCAAATATTACTTCCATCCTTGTTTTATACATATGAAGAACAAATTGATTTTTGAAGCTTTGGGCTTCAGCAGTTTCTTGATGCAGTTAAGCATTGTGTTAAAATGCATTTCATTTTATGCATTTTAATTTTGTTGATTTTTAATTCTAAATGTTCTTGTCATTCTGTTATTGTCAAACTCCATCTATGGTATAATGAGATTATGATGTGGCTTATTTGTTGCATAATTATCCTTCTTTTTGAATTATCCTTCTTTTTGAACATGCTTCTGCTTCAGATTTTGTTTTCATAACAAAGAGAAATAAATGAGTTTCTAATCCATATGGCTGTAGGGAATGGGGAAAGAAAAACAATCTCCCAAATGTTAAATGAGCCTAAGCTGCTACAATATTGTTTCTGAGCACCGTCAGAGAGAACAGTTAAATGAACTTGAGAGGTGGAATTGCTTGATCTCTTTAGTGAGGTCTCTTTGAAATCCCATACTGATATTGTGGATGTTGACACAGATAGTTGTACCTGAATATTGCCAGAAGTAAAATATCAAACAAAGGTTCGCAATTTTCAGATTGATTATATTTTTAGAGTGCCTTTTTTTTTTTTTTTTCCCTTTTTCTYTAAACAAAGTACTGTATAGGTGTAGTTTTGGAATGAAACTCTTAAATTTCCATTTACTGTATAGCTTTTCTCAGAGTGTTACCTGTTTATGTTAACTCTTCTCAAACGAAATGCCCAGCTACATTTCTAACAAGAACATCCCAAGAACTTTTTAATATCTTCTTCTGTGTTACTGCTGTCATCATTTCATTTGAGTCATTGCCCTGCTACTATATTTGAAATTAATTAACAAAGGTAAGCATTTTGCTGTTGTGCACTACAGAGACAGAAGCTGTCTTATTTAAGGATCATGAGATGCTATATATATTTCAGAATACAAAACATGCAAAATTTTGTAATTTGTAAATATTACCCCTAAAACTGAATAAAAAAGATATATATTTTCACAGCTTCCGGTTTTGTTCCATTTCAGATGTTATTTTTCAATTGTTTCAGTTGCCCAACGGCTTACCTTAATTTCTGATTCTGAAACTGCTGTCATTGTTGAAACTTGCCACATAATTGTACCGATGTGGAACACAGTCTTAATTAGCTCCTATTATTAGACAGTGATTTGCTGTCTTTTTAAGGCAGAACTTACCATGCCAAATGATATTTCCATGCCTCTTTCTTTCACATTTTTTCTTTTCTGTAGATATCTACAAATAATGCACTGTCTAAACTTTCTTTAATGGCTCAGTCCACTGTCTAACTAGCATCTTCTCTGTGAGCTTGAAATGAATTTCATCCAGTTCTCTAACTGTTTTTATTTCTGTTGTTTACAAGACGATTCCTTGACTGTGAGTGCTGAATTCAGTTGCAGGTATTATAAATTTATAAACATATCTCTAAATATAATATAGACTAAAAATATATAAACTAATAATATAGACTTCTAAATATAATTTGTCTTTCCTTATCTTTGTATTAAGATTTGGTTTATAAGCAACATTGGTGAAACTGTTATTTAACCATGCACTATAATTTGATCTCAGACTTCTCATTTGCAGTTAACTGACCAACTAAGTGTATATTTTACTTACTACCTTACATCTCTAAGGAGTTTTCTGGTAAGATAGATTTCTTTTTTTTTTTTTTTTTTAAAAAAAGAAAGATACTTTTAGAAACATCCTTTTGAGAAATTACATTTTAGACACTAGTTCTGTTTTCATAATAGATTAGCTGTTTCAATTAGCTGAAGTTTAACAAAAATACTTTTGGCACAACTGCTGTGATTTCTTTTCTCCTTATCACTCCTTATCACTATCACTATTTCTTTTTGTTATTCTCTCAAAGTATTTTCTCCGTGTTTTATTTCTGTGATACTTATGTTAAGATATTTCAAGTGTCAATTGCTAGAATGTATATTAGCATCTTTTTAAAAAATTCATATAATTCTGATAAGCATATAATTCTCAAAATGAAGTAGTTATTAATGGTAAAATACATATTTTTGGACTTTTTTTCCCTTTTCAAAGGGATTAGCTTAATCTTTGAAAAATATTAACACAGCTCAAATTAATTTTAGATTTTCTTTTATGTGTCTTAAAATATAAATGCATTTGAAGAAGGATATTTTAATATATTTTTCAACCTATTTCTACTTTTTGGTTACATTACTTAGTAATTTCAGATACAGCTAAACCCCGCTTTCCATTTTGCCTTCAAAGTGCACAATGCTTGCAAATCTATGTGCATAATAAATTATAAAACTTGTATTCTATAAAGGAAAGTTATTCTTTTTGCCTTTTTTTTTTTCATACTTCGGGAGAAAGAGGGCAGTGTGTTTCAGGGAATCATTTGTTCAAAAAATTTGAAAATATTTTTTCTTCTCTAAATACTACTAAAAAATGCTAAAAGCAGTACTTCTTCCTAGCAATTTCTGTTCTAGATATAAACACCTTTATTTTATTTATAAAGAATCTTGTAATGTTCTTGAATTTGTTACTCATCCAAGCATGGCTATGATTACGAATCTTTTTAACCTGTCTAACTTTTAATTAGTTTGATAAGTAGGTATCACAAATTATTTTATGCTCTATACTATCTTCTTGACATTATTAATTATATCTTTAAATTCTTCTGTTTAAAAATAATACCTCTTAACAGAGATGGCTTTCTCCATCATTTTCAGACTGGAGAGCTGAGAAAGAAAGAGAAAAGTAAACAATTTGTGTATGAACGGCAAAGATTCCAGTGGCTGACAGTCTTAATGAAAGACATGACTGACAGGAAAACATATCACAAGGCTGTTCACCAGCAAGAGTTTTGAGGAAAAGAATAAATGCATTTTCTCTTCAATTATAACTTGCTCATATGCCCTGATATGCACTGATACAGAGTTTTAGCTTCTTCCTGTTTTGAACCAGTTCTAAATTTTAATTGTTTTTAATCTTTCATCACAGATTTAGAAACAAAGCCAAATTCAGCAAAATTTTGACAATATTGAAAGTATCTTCAAGACAAGTTTGCAATTATTTTGACACAATATTTGAAGTATCTTTGTAGCTATGTGTGCATTTGTGCAAATCTAAATTTTGAGGCCTGTTCTCCATTTTATTTACTTTAGATGAAGTTAAGACTCAGATTTGTTTTATTGTATGCACTTTCTCAATTGTATGTGTGTGGAAAAAATAGTTTTAATCTAAAGATTTTTATGATGTGCAAAGAAATCATATAAATATTGAATGATTGCTTGTGTACATCTAGCTGTGCATAATGCTGACTTCCAATTTAAGAATTTGGAGTATCAAAATTTATTGGGAAACTCTCCATACTGTGAAACAAATCACCATTATGGAAAGTCATGGGTTAAGGAATAACAAATCATATTAGGATTCAAGAAAAATGATCTGATTTATCATTTTCTTGAAGCTGGTAACTGTTCCTCAGGGAGTTCTGGGGATTAGCACAAGTGCTGGATGCTAGCACTTTTCTGCAAGGATGCCTCCTTGCAGAAAACCAGGGTTGCTCTTCTGGATCTTGATCAGGTTTGGGGTGGTGGGACTTCTCAAAATGAAAACTTCTCAAAAGGAAAATTCAGTGCTACAAAAGGCTGTACTTCCATGCACTTCAGCTAGGCTCATGTATTAATTAACTACCTTGAACCAAAATAAGCTTCCATGGATTTTATGAGCACTCAGGGCAGAACTAATTTAAATGATTGCTTTATCACCATATTTTTCTTAGAAGCAGTGTTTAAAATGTTGTGAGTTCATTAGGCAGTGTGATATGTTGTGTCTTCTTTTGCTACTCACAGAAATTAGAGTGCTATTCACATAAATTAGAGAACCTCTGTATTTATGAATTTCAGGAGGATAGGTGATTTAACAGAGTTGGTTTTGGTGTGTCTATGTTTGCAGTCTCTTCTTCAACATTTACTTAGTATCTTGTCTTGCAGGCAGTATTTATGCCAGATTTTTAAGAGATGTCAATGGTTTAATATTTCTAATGGACTCTTATCTTGTCTGTTGAACATTTACTTTCAGAAGGTATTTTAAAATAGCAGAAGAACACTTATGTCATGCACTGATTACGTACCTGAAATTTGCTTCCAGAAAACTTAGATGTGCAAATGTAATGAAAGATACCAAGATCCATGATGTGATAAAAAGAAGGATGGAAATCAGGGAGAAACTAGTGGAAAATTATAGCTTGCAGAGAGAATATTTTCAGAATTCATGCAGACCGAAAGAATTCAGTGCCTTTTCTAGTAATATTGACATTAACCATGCTTATGATCTGATAGGGAAAGATGATATAGATGAATTTAATGACAGATAAAAAAATCACCTGCATCATGCTAGCTAAAAGTAATCACATGAAGACTCTTGCCTTCAGAAGTCCAGACATTATTCAAGTAAATATAAAATCATCTTCATTTCAAAGAGTAGCAAAAATACTACACAAGTATCCATATTTTCATTGATTTATATTTTCTTTTTTATTTTGCTGCTGCCTAAAGCAGACTTAAATAATTCTTAATATCGAAACAACATAAATCAAAATAGCTAAATAAAAATCATTCTGCTCTGTCCTTCAGATGGCATATTTAATGATATGTTTCTACATGTGTTACTGTAGAATTTCATATGCTACCTGTTACCTTTTTCTTTCTCTGTTGTTGAATATACTTATGCAAATGAAATTATTTTGTAAGTTATATTGCTGTATTGGCTCATTTAATAACTTAATGTAGGGGTTTTATTAGTGTTATTATGGATTATCAGGGTCATCACCGGAAGTCGATATTATTATTTTCCTTTGAATCCATCTGAGATGGATTCTAACAAGGATCAACAGTGCTTCCTGGGGTAGAAAAGACTCAGTGAAAAGGGCTGGCTAATGAAGTTTATATTGAAATAAGATAGCTGTAGGATTTGCTTACTCTGTTATTTCAACTGAAATGAGGAGGATAATGCAGCCAGATGATTAAATTTTGACTAATAATATATACAGTAAACACTTGCATCTCTGAGAATTGTCTGAGAGTGTAGTGTGATTTACCTAAATGAATTTTAAAATTATTTGTGAAATAATACTTTTTACAAATAGTTTTAGAATTGAGGCAGCAGTGTGCCCTTGTGGCTAAGAAGGCCAATGGGATCTCGGGGTACATTAAGAAGAGCATTTCCAGCAGGTTGAGGGAGGTGATTCTGCCCCTCTACTCAGCCGTGGTGAGCCCACACCTCGAGTACTGTGTGCAGTTCTGGGCTCCCCAGTGCAGGAGAGATGTGGAGCTCCTAGAGAGAGTCCAGCGCAGGGCTCTGAAGATGATTAAGGGCCTGGAACATCTTCCCTATGAGCAAAGGCTGAGAGAGGTGGGCCTGTTCAGTCTGGAGAAGAGAAGGCTGAGAGGGGACCTGATCAGCGTGTATAAATACCCCAAGAGAGGGAGTGAGGAGGATGGGGCCAGCCTCTTCTCAGTGGTGGCCAGTGATAGAACTAGAGGAAATGGCCACAAATAGAGGCACCAAAAGTTCCACAGGAAACTGCGAAAGAATTTCTTAACAATGAGGGTGTCAGAGCCCTGGAACAGGCTGCCCAGAGAGGTGGTGGAGTCTCCTTCTCTGGAGATCTTCAAAATCCGCTTGGACACCACCCTGTGCCACACGCTCTAGGAGACCCTGCGTGTGCAGGGGGGTTGGACTAGATGACCTCTAGAGGTCCCTTCCAACCTTAAGCATTCTATGATTCTATGATCCTATGAATTTTATTTAACTTACTACAGCAGTTAAGAACTTTTCCTGGACTACTTTTTCAGTGGACAGACTAATCACAGTGATAAGTTTTAATTTCAAAGTAATAAGTTACAATTTCCAATTAACTAAGAAGACACATTAATATCAGATCTTCCAACATCATAGCAGTGATTTGAAATTCATTTTCTGGAAGAATTTTGTAGTAATTTTGTAACTTTATTGCAAGTGTGTTAACAGCACTGCATGAACTAAGAATCTGTAGAGAAGGAAAACAAATGAGATATGAAAATTGCCAGAAATAATTTAATTTCCAAAACATCAACAATTGATTTTAAACTTTGCAATACTGCAGAAGAAATTAATTCTCAATATCTCAATTCTGCTTACATTATAAATATTTCTAGTAGCCTCTGATTTCTTGACTTGTGTCTTTCTTTCCACAGCAGCTACTTATTTTCCATGATTGCTAAAAATAGTGCAATGAATAACATTTCAAAGATGTTTGATTTCTATTGTCTTGGTTGCAGCTGAGTTATCTCGATGCACACACATGCACACACACGTGCACACACATACACAAATACAGACATATTCTGCTGTTGAAAAATGACTAACAGAGATCAAGAGAATGCATAGAAATATACCTTGTATATTGATATAATTCAGGGAAATATTTATAAAATCATGTCAGGTATTACAACTCAAACTGTGTTTCTCTGGGTGTTTGCATCATGCAAATTTAACAAGTTCATTATTTTAACTCAAAAAGAAACACTTTACTATATATTTACACTTCACTATATATATTGGGGGAGTTGAGAAGAGGCAGAAAAGGCCAAAGAAGGAGAAGTCAGGAAGTCAGAGACGTAAGGAAGGTTAGTAAGGCAGATAGCAAGGGATTTATTCAGAGGAAGCTTTGGGAAACTCATTTTGTGCATAATATTCCATTTGCAATTGAGGATGATATGGTATTTCTCTAAACTGTTCTAATTTCTGAATGTAACTTTTAGCAGATTTTGGATTTATGTGTGCTTCTTTTTAAAATGTGCTCTGACCACACTGCTATTTTTAGACACATAGATGGCAATCTAATAAGGCTAATTTAGCAGTCACAATGATTAATGCTCTGTACAAAAACTATTGCAGGTGAAGAGATGAATACATGCATCAAGGTTACCCTGCCCTGGATTTCTTAATATGAGATATAAAAGAAAAAGAAAAAAAGACAGAAACATTTACACATTATACTGTAATTTAAGTAAAACCAAGATAAAAGGTATGGCTAAACATTAAATAAATTCTTAATGCCATAACAAGTAAAATATACATTATAATTGCAACTAGGAGTAAAAATGGTTACACTGATGTAGCTAAATTACGCTGATGTCACAACTTAGGACAGGAAAATATGTTCAAAATACAGACCTCTGGCAATATTATACTAGAATTGGAAGTGTACAGGTTAGCCTTAATGAATCTTTTGCTATTACATTTATAAAACTGCCTGGGTGAGCATAAGCTTTGACAATTGAACTTCAGTGTGTTAAGATATTTTATTCCGTTTAACGTCTGCCACTCAAGCAAACTGTTAATTCATAGTTAGAATATGACACTGGGGCTGGTCTCATTGTTCATCAGAGGTTTGTCAGGTACTGACTGTTTGTCAGACACTCTTCATGTTTGGAAAATTACTGTAGGAATTGTTACTTGCAATTAGAAACAATGTGGTCATAAACTATCCTTCTGTACATTTCAGGAGTCTTGTTTTTCTAGAATGGAATAGTATTGAAGGGAAAAAGCTTGCCCTTCAACAGATTTCATATCTTAAAATGATTTAAGATAGATACGGAAAAACTGTACTATTAGTTGAAAATGGCTATACCTATTTTATGCAGCTGACAGATTGTTGGAAAATTTTGAGGTGATTTGGGCAAATTATGTCAGTATCTTCCTGTCTTCGTAAACACAATTCATCTTCATAGTATTTTATTTTAATTTAATTTAATTTAATTTCATTTAATTTAATTTAATTTTATTTTATTTTATTTTATTTTATTTTATTTTATTTTATTTTATTTTATTTTATTTTATTTTATTTTTTCAAAGCCTATTAAGCAAATAACTAAGAGCAGAATTCACATTTCTGCTACCTTTATTTAACCAAGGCACTGCCTGAGTCATAGTACAAATAATTTCAAGACAATGCTTCAGACCTCACTTGGAAATATCTCTCTTATACATGGATTTATTTAACGCTCAATATAATCTCTCAGGTTTGAACCTAACCAAAGAGAAAGTCCTGCATTTTTATTAATAATGTGTCCATGGAAGATAGATGATAGATTCAGAGAATCCGGTTTTGAGTACATATCATCTTGACCTTGCCATTGTCATGATCATGCCTTTGAAATAATGCATCCTTTTCTTTCAGTGTAGTCATATTCAAACCATCTTTACCTTTCTGTTTTAGTGATTTTAAATTATTCTAGAAAATTTTTAAAACTTTGAAATGGTAAGAATTAAACAGATAGGGTTGTAATAGTGTCTCATTTCAAAGCCACTGGATAACTGTTTTGTAGCTTTAACATGGAGTTGCATTGATGATTGCATTTTTTTTTTTTTCCAGGTGGTGCATGGTGATTATTACTCATGTTTTATAATTGTATTTCTTACTCTAAAGTCTTCTTCAAAATGGCCTTTAGAGTTTTACCAAAAAACACTTCTGGCTCTTGGGACTCTAATAATCCAGATTATGGTAACTGAAGTACCATATTTAAAAAAGAAAATGTGATATTATGTATTATAATTTCTAGTATTGCAAATATTCAACAGCAGTTCATAACGACTCCTGGAAGAAGAAGGATAGAGATAGGAAAGTCAGCACTAATGCTTGGCTATGACTGAAATACCTACTTGAATATCAGAGCTCAAAAGTATTCCAAATCCTTATTTCTGTTTTTAGAACTTTTTATTTTTTTCTGTAATGTGTCAGATACTTGACGTAGTCATGGATCTTAGTTATCCATTTCTGTTTTTTCCCCTAAATTTATATTTCTGTAAAATCTCTATCATGATGAATAATATTGCTCTTACCTGATTGAGTGACACATTTCAGTCCATACAGCTACTGCTCTGTACTGCAATGCTTTATAACTCTCTTACAGCTCCTTCTTTTTTTTTCCCCATTTTATTGTTGTGCTTATATGTTTGTTCTTTGCCCTGGCTCACAGTTCTTTGAGGAAATAAAATTTGCCATTATGTTTATGTGCTAGTCTAACACACACACGAAAAATAATTCTTTATTTCCTACATTAATGCACTATATGGTCTAAAGTGGAATGGATAATTATTGCCCTGATGTATGATCTCACATGAGCTATACAGTCTGTAATAACCCATTGCACACTGAAACCATAACTAAGCATTCATCCAAGACATTCATAAAATCCATTTGCTGTATTGCTTACATAGTTAAGGGCCTAGAAGGTGGACTTAAAAATATTGCTTAAAGGTGGACTTAAAAATAAAAAAGACTGAGACTTCAACCTTTGAAAAGGGCAAAAATAATATTTTAAAAATATATTTCTTAAGGGATGAGGATAAAATGAGGATAAAATGTAGAGTCTATCACTTTTCTCTAATACAGTCTTTATATTACATATACAAAGAACAGAACATTCCTGAGTGTAAATATTATATATTTTTTCTTTTCTTAAGGCTACCTCTTAATATGAATGTGATATTTTAATAATATTTTTTTCAAGTGATATTGATTCATTTACTACCGTGATAAAATCTCCATTGTATGTATTTTTCAGTTGATTTAGATATCGTTTGTCTACCATATGTTTGTTGTGTTGTACCTTCATTATACTATACAAATTACTAAAATTTTTCAAGCTTTTTAATTGTTGCAAGTGTGAAACAAATCATGGGAGAACTAAAAAGAATAATCTATATATAACTGTCATGTCTAGGTATAAATTTCTTGTATTCAGATTTTAGGAAATGGTGACTGGTTGGTACTCCTCTATTATTTGCCATTCATTCCCATACAGAATTAGTTTTTTCTTTAATATAATGGTAGGTAATCTATTTAAATCTACATTTTCTATTGTCAGAGAATAGACATCTCTATGGTTTTAAATATGTGATTCAGTAATTATATCAGCACTACTCATCTTACATCTAGCTAAGTTTTCTATGAGATCAATTTTGTATTTTGTAAATTCTGTGAGTTATACCTTTACCTTTCACTTTTTAAAAATTACCTCATATTTTTGAAGGTCACTAGCCCTAATACAAATATACCATATGGGAACTACCTAAAGATCCCTCTGGGCACGCTTTCCCTCATATCACTATTTACTTATAGTATATATTTCCATACTTTATGGAAATCAGCTGCGATTGGATATTTTTTCTGGTTTTCAGAATTGGACCAAAACTTTTGAAAAGTGAAATAAAACATACTAGCAGGTAATATCTAGCTTATTTTGACTGTGTAGGTCTCTTTCATCTTAACACTTGCACATATTTTGAGCATATTTTATAGAATGATATTCATAACAAATTTTATTGAAACCCTATGGACTATATTATACGTATGTCTATACTTTGACATATTTGATCTATTTCAGCTATGGAAAAATAATATATTTACATTTTTGTGTAGAATTTTCCACAAATCAGCCAAATTTTAATTTAAGCCAATAAAAAAGGTTTAATTTTGCTTAGTAGTCAGGTAATGAATATTTACCTGTTGTGTTTTAATTTGGTATTCACCTTTCTAGCAGCTTAGTCTATGGAAGACATTGGAGAATTCCTTACAGAGCTCTGTGGCATTTGCAGTAATCATCTTTTTTAACTATACATCTGCACACATTTTTGCTCCTATGTCAGCATTTATGATTCAGGGAGTTATTGAAAGGAGAATTTTAGGAAAAGTGATAACAGATCAGTTGTGTATTATACTGGACCTGAAAGACTATGTTGTAGATTTTGGTGCTAAGTAAGTGCTTTGCAATGATAATTGTATATTATTAGAATAGTCAAAGATTTTGCTTTATTCTCTAGATTCACTCTAAATATTAAGTTGAATCAGCAGGGGATTGTACTACACGTCAATAGGAGTATAGTTTTAATTTATTTACAAAAATATACAGTATCAGAAACTCATCTGTTTGAGCCTTATATGAGAAACAAATACTGTACGAACTAGACTGTATTGTTTTGGGGACTGCCTTCAAACGGATTTAAAAATAAAAATGTTGATAAATGCATTCCTACTTTCAATTACATCACTATTCCTTGTCTTGCTAAGGAATCACAAGAGAACATGTGATAGAGAGAATCTAAAATCCAAAAATGTGGTGGCTTGAGCTGTGGTAGAGTATTATACTCTTTAGGGGGAGGTGTGAAAGAGTTAATGAAAAGGTCTGTATTCTACTCATGGTTTAAGGGCTAAGCTGAATATGTCAAATGTTTTCTAGTCTCGCATGTGATTAAATATTAAGATTAGTAAATATAGAGCATTGTTGAGTAATAAATTTGTCAACTACATACAACTGTGAGATGGGATTGTGCTGTTGTTTACAGCCTGATTTTTTCAGATAGCTACACGAAAGAAGTCTTGATATACCCTTGGAATTTCATGTGTGCTCTGGGGGGGGGCGGGAAAACAAACAGTAGCACTGTTTCAAATGTTGATATGCAGTATTCCCTCATTTTCTTTCAACATAGTACACTACATATTACTGTCTGCTGTATTTAAATGTACCTTGAGATCAGCTAAATGTAGTAATTTACTTCAAATACCAAAATTCAATAAAATCAAGAAAAAACTCTAATCCATTTTTAATGCTGTTTAGCCAAGTGAACAATATAAAATATAAACAAGTAGAAAGATATGTTGAATTTATTTTTTGAACAAGCATAGACTTTTTGCTTGATGAGAAAACAATAAATTTTGCAAGAGCAGGTTGGAAAAAGAGGTGTTGTTTGGTCATGCTAAGTAACCTGTTTATAGATTTTGTAGGTCAGCTTTAAGTTTATGTATTGCAAAGTCTGTAAGTGGTTGTGTAGCTTATGTGGAAGAGAAAATTCCCATGGATTTTAGATTTCTTGTGATTGATAGTTAAAATAAAGCTGAAGAGAGGGGAAAATCAGTAAAAGTCTTTTGAAAAAAAAAGTAGCCAAAGAGTAGATAAATCACAAAACATCCAACACAAAGCAGATTAACTTATCTGTTAACCTCGAAAGGTTTTATTCTTTTTTTTTTTTTTTTTTAATATTTTCAGGCATGGGTACAATAAGAGTGCTGACATAATGCAGATGTACAATTCCTGTGGGTAGATATATTTTAAACAATTTATTTTAACTGCCACTTGATAGTTTTTGTAGAAAAGACTGGAAAAGCTATTGGAATTCATATAGGACTTGAATTGAGGGCAGAAAGAAGAAGGAGAAAATTTCAAGGACAAAATGCACCACTGACAGATACAAGAATAAGAGAAAGTGGGAAAAGATCCTTCATGAGGAAGGGACTTGAAAGCAAAAAAAAGAAAAAAAAATACAATTAAATTAGTATGTGCTGAAGTGAAAAGCATGGAGTAGGATACAGAAAAATGCAGAGGTAATGAAGAAAAGAGCAGTTAGACTAATGTGGAAAAGGGAAGGTAGCTGAGGGAGAAATATGGAGGATGACATATACATTAGTGAGAAGCAAAAGACATTAATCTCTAGACAGTGAAGCACTGAAAAGAAGTACTGAGGTACAATCCTTTTTTATTTTCTCATTAATGACTGTGGGAAAATCACTTTTGCTCACTGCTGCAGACTGGAACAATAAAAGATTATTCTACAGGCAATGCTTTATCATCCAAAAGGAAGTTAGGCTTTATGAATGTCAGAGCTAATTTGATCATTTAAACATATTTTAGGTACTGGAAGAAGGAAACCAGAGATTTATGTCACCAGGTCGGTCCCTGCACTATTTTTGTCCACACAGCTCTACTCCTTTAGCACATTCGTAGAATGGCTAGAATTACCCTTTAGTTTGTATTGATTTAATGAAAATAGAAAAAGACCAAAGAAAATGCTGATCATTCCTACCTTATGTTTTAGAAAAAAAATGTTGTCTGAAAACATCCGAAGACATCTAGGACAACCACAGTGGTTTTCGTTCTAAGAAAATGACAGGAAATAGGAATATTATTTTAAAGAACAACAACTTATTCCCTTATAACATGAGTCTAAAAAAGAAATCAGTGGTTAACACCAGAATACAAATAAGTAGGATCCTCAGATTATTTACTGTAGAAAATCTGAGTGCATTAAATGCAGCACACTCCACCATGCTCACAGCAAATGAAGTAGGAAAGAAATTGATTTTCAAAGATAGAATAGAAGAAGAGGAGTATTCTGTGGTGATGCATTGGGTAAATGATCCTGCTAGCTAGTAAAAAGAAAATCACTTATTGTCAATGAGGAGATAGTAATATGTGATAGCTTATGATCTGAAGCTTCAGAGCTACATGTTTAAGTATTTTCACATCGTTGTTGAGACTTTTTTAAACAAAACATTATCTATTTTGTCCCTATCTTGTCAATAGAGAAGACAGACTTGTAAGAGGCACTATGAATTTCACTGGAAACCAAAGGCCTTTAGTATATCTGAAGTCTAACATAGAATTTATATATTCTGCTATTTTTTTTGCTATAAGTATGTCCTTCTCTAATTTACAAGATAAGACTGGAGGGTAGTGTTACAGAGAGATGGTGATTAGTCAGTTAAGTTTCCTAACAAAAGGCAGCATGATATAAAACCTATCATCCCTAATTGGGGAAAAAAATTCCTAATTGGAAAACCTGAATAGACTAGATAGAGTTGGACAAAATGACCTGTGAATTTCTGTGACTGAGATAGAGATCTGAGCTGTTGTCTCTCTTTTTTTTTTTTAATCATTAAATATCATCTTTCTGTAACACATAATATAATATACAATTTGAGTTAGAGTTTTCTGGATAAAAGAGAGAGAGAAGCTATGTTTTTCTAAAAAGGCAATTATCAAAACCATTCTGTAGCAGTTCAGGATATTTGTTTCAGCCATAACGGAAAGCAAAGAGAATGTTTGTTCATGAGGATCAAAAAATACCTAGGTATGATGTATGCATATTTTTTTCCTCTGGTGTCTTGTCTCTCTTTTTTTTTTTTTTTTTTTTTKTGTKKGCCATTACTTGAAGTAATGGTGGAATTGTAACTTGGAATTTCACAAAATTTAGCTAAAAAAATTTAAACTATTGAAAAGCTGGATAAAGTTTTGGAGCCAAAACCTGACCTCTGTAGATCTGACTGCAGGCCTGAGCTTTTCAGTGACCCATGTAGATGTGTATAATGGCAGGGTGGTGAAATCAAAAAAGTCAATGAGAGAGATTTTTTAGCCAAAGATACGGAGGGAAGTAGAACATAGAACTATATAGTTTAACAGTGATTTGGTAAAAAAAGCATTGCAGATCCTCCAGACCATCATTACTACTGTTGTATTGCATCATCCAGACTAATGAAGTTCTGTTATATAAAGTGAGAAGTATGTGTTTGTTCAGAAATCTGATGGGATTCAAGCATTGATTATATGCTATGGAATTCACCCTACACTTAAGCATAGTGCTAGAATATAGACACTTAAGAGTTTTATCTTCCTTCCTTGTACTGCCTATATTGACTTAGTGATTCCTCTGTCACCCAATCCTAAGATAATTTTGGCAGTCTTCGTTAGCTGCTATGTATGCTATTCTTTATTTTCTGCATAACACCATACAACTATAAATCAATTCCTGATGAAGACTTCTTCAATGCAACTGAGAGTATTTACATCAAATGTCCAGGAAACT
Source organism: Eudromia elegans (assembly GCA_003342815.1). Taxonomy (NCBI): domain Eukaryota; kingdom Metazoa; phylum Chordata; class Aves; order Tinamiformes; family Tinamidae; genus Eudromia; species Eudromia elegans. The sequence continues at coordinate 186,773 of PTEX01000292.1, forward strand.
GCATGTTCCACATGTTAATGTTTAGTGACACTTAAATCATGGTAGTTGTATTGTTTTACATGAGTTGTTATGTTGTGATACACAGCTATAAGGTGAAAAATCTGAAAGCTGGCTACAGAGGATGCAAACTTATAACATAAGCATTCTCCCTTTAAAAGAAGAACCCTGGTGATATTGTCTATCTTTTATTAATGTTACATTAGCATAGTATTTTAGATACATGTCTTGCAAAAGTATGCCGTATTCAATGGTGTCAAATAAATTTCTTTTAAGAAAATTAGAATTCTGTGAAAAAGTGGTGATTGTACTAGTATCTGCTTTAGGTTTTCTGGTTTATTGTCGTTCTTAAGAGACAGGTGAGACTATGTTTCTGATTTGATCGTGTTGAAAGTACAATGCTGTCTGCTTTGTCTCAAGGCTAAGCGGACTTGCATGTGGCTTAATGTCTCGTTTTCAAGGAAGATGCTATAGTCATGGATTCTTAGTTCAGATGGGGTCAGCTTAGTTCTCTAGCAGGAGACTCTTCATATATCTATTACAAACAAAAGATAATAGTCTCTTCCTTCTCTTTTCCTTTTATAAAAAAATTAGAGACAAAAATATGTCTATTCTTTAGAGAGAAAAAAAATATGTCTATCTAGTCTATCCAGACATATCACAGAAGAAAAACCTGAGTTCTGTCAAGGATGCCTCTAATTACTGAGAAATCAGAAAAAAACTACCAACTTTCAAAATGACCCACAAACATGTTCAAAACAAAAGGCCTGCTTTTAAAGTCATCAAGCTAAGACTTTTTTTTTTTTTTCATATGTAGAAAATATCTTTTGTTCTATTTTAGAAAATACTGTAGGCAATTACTTGGTTATTCTTGTACAGATTCTCAAAGTGCCTTCATTTTCTCACATTCAGGATTACAATTGAATAAGTTTTCTATTGCACTGTAGTAGCACTCCCTGTGCTTGGTTTTATTGACTAAAAGCTGTCTACTGAAAGATCTAACTTCTTGGTATCAGGATCTTTTATAAAGGATAAGACCACTTTTTCCTAACTTATTACTATATAGAAGGCTCAAATCAATCAGCATATAAAATGAGGAACATAAATATTTTTATTTATAGCAGGGAATATATTAAGGGAGGTGTTTTTCATGCAGCCTCCCACAGTCAGGTCAAAAAATGGTGGGCAAATTCTTCAAAGTTAACTAATTGAAAATATATGTTTATCTCAATTTATCTGACCTACAGTGCCTTAATTTGCTGTCAATTTATATAATTTTGACAGAAAATGAAGGCATCTTGGAAACTGCAACTTATTATAATGAAAATGTCAAAATAGAGGAACAGTTTGACACTTTATAGCTTTTCCTTGTTATTGTTAAAACCTGATATTGGGTTTCTGAATTTGGTTTTTAAGATTAAGATATGGTCAGGAGAATTATTGTGGAAAAAGTTTTGTATCCTAGTTTGGTGACTGAAACTACAGTTCTATAAACAGCTTACTCTAAAACAATATTTTGTGGTTAGCTTATGGAAATCTATCCTATTTAAATTGAATTTCTTTTGAGGAAAGGTAACAATATGTTTTTATGGTGAAAAGGAACAAGGGACCACCATATATTAAAAGATTGATTTGGATGCAAAAACACTATTTCTTCTTAGTATTTAGCCAAAATCAGTGAAGTTAGTGTAAGCTGAGTTAACACGTCTTTAACATGGTGCACATATGAACTCAACCATCAAGTTGAGTTCTCTTGAAAAGAAATAATGAAAAATATAAATAATGGAATATATAATTGATAATATAAATAATGAAAGTAAAAGGAAAGTTTTGTGTGTAGATCTATGTGATCTTACTCCTTTCTGTTGGAAAGTTATATGAATTAGTCATATTTGTCTGTTGATCAGAATTGACATGTGCAACATCTCAAATAATTGTATAAAAATTTGGGGGAAATTCACATGAGTATTTTTCTCCAAAGATCACCTTATAAAAGTGATTGAATGTAGCTGTGAGATAAACCTATTAGCATGAGACAGATATTTAAGACGTCTTAAAAATAAGTAGAAGAGCTGTCCTAACTTGACATTTATTCAGCTTTTGAGTTCATCCTTGACAACAGCAACTTTCTTATCTTACTCTTAAAAACATTTTTAATATAATTTTAAAGAATATTTTCAGTTGAAAATATTATTCAAAACAATGTTTAAGAACAAGACCAAAGCTTGCTTATCAGCTTCTATGCAGAAACAAGATTAAAAATTCAGTAAATATATAAATGTCTTCTTAAAAATGTTTATGTTTTACTTTTTGTATTTTTACAAAATATCAGACTTGAACTACTATATGAATTTTAAAATACAAATAAGAAAATATCATAACTATTATTTATAGTTATAAGTATTAATATTTATTTCTATTTTAAAAATATTTTATGTTTAAACCATTTGACTCCTCAGATTTCCTAGTGCTTGTTCTTTGTGCTTTGACTTAACAAGAATAACAGTAGCTGTGAATAATCAGACATAAAAAAAACCCCACAAGTGTATTGTTTTGGTGTTATCTTTACTGGAGACGTGATGGTCAATTTTGTCTTATTTCTCCAAGGAGAAGATACATGCACTTTTTTTATGCATAAACCTCCAAATCACAGAGGAGAAAAATTCTTGGTTTAATATACTGATTTTTTTCTTGGTGTTTTCCTTTTAAATATTGCACAAAAGTTTGCTTATAGCAGTGTTACTATAAACATTTTACTGAAATAGGAAAGATCATTCGCTAATTTCTATTTCTTATAAGCAGCTTAGCCTAAACTGGAAAAGAAATATATGGAGAAAAGAACAGAGAATTCTTCAAAACCTACAGTATCAGAATATAGCAGTGAAATCATGTTACAAAATGTGTGAAAAAAGACTAAGTGATAGAAAAGAATACAACTCATTGAAAATCAGTAGGAATTCCACCTTTTAGTAACCTGAGTCTTCTTTTAAAAGTCTTAGTCATAGAGAATAAGAGACTTTACACTGACTACAAATAAATTATAATTCTCCCGTAACTTCAATATCCTAAATACTCTCTTCTGTGTTTCCTACTGATGTTTCACCACCATCTCTTTCTGTGTAACATTGCAATTTAATGTATTTTTTCCCTAAATCTGGAGGTGAAGCTTTTTTTACCTTTAGCTTTCCCTTGCTATTACCATTTATATTCCTTTGTTCTGAGACCATGAATTCCCTTACTTCATTTATATTGTTACCTTGAAAATATTTATAGATTATTACTACATCCCTTTGGGTCTTTTCTTCCCCCATGTATGTAAATATTTTTGTCTCTTCCTTATATGTCTTATCTCTTAGTCCTTGAATCTTCTTAGGATGAGGGCAATGCAGATTGTATTGGTTTCCTTTATTTTTAATGCCTTTTGATTGAAAAGAAAACCAAGTTTTCTCTGGTAATGTTGGTTTGTATTCTTCCTGAGAAATTAATTTATTGTATAGTATGAAATTATGGAAAATGTAACAAGTAGGCTAAAAGAATTGTGCAAGTCCACTAGAAAACTAGAAATTTCTTTGCTGTGAATCTCCAGCATGTAAAAGTTACAGACATTTGGCAGATCTGGCTGTTTAAGGCCTTCTTGCACATGCTGAATTCTGGCATTTTTCACTCTTCACTAGTTCTTTTCCTTCAGCAAAGCATTGCTGCTAGTGATACATTTTTGCCAGCTTTCCAAATTTGCTAGGATAGTCAACTAGCAATTCAATGAATGCTACCAAGGTGATAGAAGAGTTAGGTAGGTCATTTGCAATGGGAAAAGGAGTACTTAATTTCAATGTCACAAAAAATACCTTAGTTTCATTTCTTACTTTCACCAGCTGACTATTTGAAATCCAGTGCTAATCTTTTTGTAAAAGGCATGGTGGAAAGTATTTGTGCAGACTTAAGGCTTACTTCATTGCATTACCTAGCTATTTGAGCAAGGTGCTAATATTTGAAAGGTTGTGATGGCACATTAATACAAAATTCCATCCACAGATCAGTACAAAATATACAAGGATGATCTCCCCATTCACACCCTAGTTTAGTTTTCTCCTCTCATCCATCCATTCCTCTCCTCTAGATTCATTCATCTGTCAATCAATCCATCTCTTTTGGGTGCGTACATCTCTTCCCCTCTTACTGTGCTGAGTCACTCAGCATACTTCAGTAGGTATGTCTTTTGCATTTTCTTCAGCACTGCAAATCTTTAGCCTCAGGAGCAAGTTGCATTTTAGACAGCTTATGTGCTGGCCACAGCTTTTATGAAGCTTACTTTGATAAATTCAGCTCTAATTTGAGGTCATCGGTTATTCTGTATGCGAGGAAGAGTCTATGTGATACAGTGCCATGCTTCCTGCAAGAGTCTCAGGCTTGAAAGAAGTCTTCAGAGCTCATATCCTAAAGTCATTCTCTTTTATATTTATGGGGGAATTGGTAGCGTTAAGGTATAGTTACTTTCAGGGTGGGATTTCAGTATTATTAAGATTCAGCTAGTTAATTTTAACTGTCTACACTGATTTCAGCAAAGTTACTCCAATTTCATTTCAGATTAAGATCAAGTTTAATGACTGTTGCCAGTCCTTTGTGTTTGTATATCAACTTGCTTTATTCTTATTTTTATCCATTATGAAGTTGTAGTGCTATGTTATGTTTAATCTTTACCACTAAATCTGACATCAAATTAGGCAAATTTGTACTCCAAAAGCCAGTCTCTTCTCAGTTGTGAATATCTCTCATATTTCTTTATAGAGCAAACAAATGCTGAGAGGGCCTTTTGTCAGTACACTGATTTCCTATTCATGGGAATACAAGTCCTCAGTAATAAAACAAACAGGAAATTGATTATAGAACCATATTCTCATTTTCAAATTCTTGATCACATGTAGTTACATGTCATTTTCTATCTATTTATCCTGTTAACAAAACTGATTTATGGTTTTGTATTCTTCTATTCTTTACTGCAGAACAAATTGCAGCTATACTTAAAAAAGCAATGATAAATAAAAAATATTTCCTTTTAACCTTCCTTGGTTTTTTTTACAGATAGTTAAGCAGAGGTAATGAAACTATTTCAAAAGTTATAGATGTTTAAGAAATGCACTTCTCTATTTGGAAAGAGAAGAAAATAAGCTTTGTGGAAAGAAGATGCAAGTTAGATCAAAGTTAACCTCACAGTTCTTTGAGAATTGGTCTAGACCTGGAATTGGGAAAAAATTGGAAGTATGCTGCTGAAATTTGCTGTTGATATTTGTATTGTTCGGGTAGGACATGTAGGAAGACCAGACTAGTATATAGTTAAACTGGGTAACACTGAGCACTGGGCAAATGTTTGCCTTTTTTTTTTCTTTCTCATTTTTTCTTTTTTACTAGTGTTAGAAAGTATCTTTGCAGTTCTGTAGGCCATTGAAGATCCTTAGTAATTATGGAAAAGTCTTCACAATTATAAACGTAATGATACAATTGGTAGACAGTTAGAAATTCAGGAGAGTAGTAAAAAAAAACCTCAGCTACACTTACAAGTAGCTGTTCTGTAGGTACAGATAGTTAAATATTTTATTTTGAACATCTGCTAGCATATTCTTTCACAAACGATGAATTCAGTTAAGAAATATTCTTTAATCTAATTTCCTATTTTGGGATTTTTTTTGTGTTTTAAGGAATTTATGAACATTTCTTCATATTGTTTTATTGTCATCTCTTTTTATCGTGCTGACCTCTAATGCTGCAATTTCTGCAATTTCTGGGGCTTCCTCTGTTCAAACAGTTAGATATACTGCACCTCATCACCTGTGTAATTTCTTCTGGTAATAATTTCACGAGTTTACATTATATAGCAATTTAAACAGCAACTAGGGCCTTTCTCTTTTAAAGAAATGTTTAAATATATTAGGAATTATCTTATGGTGATTATTGTGTTGGAAATGATATGATATGGTTGCTTGTGACTTACCTTTTCAACTCAGGAGGTCCTGGTGTTAATTACATTGTTCACATGAAATCAATATAAGCACTCAAGTCAGCAGAGTGTGTTCTGTTGCCTAAGTGCTTGCAAGCTGAGACTAAATTGAGTCAACAGCAGCACAATTAAACAGCTGTATTAATAAATGGTTCAGCCACAGTACCTTATTAAATAACTATTTTGTCTGAGGTAATCCAGATATATTTTGTAGCAACTGAGGTTGTATTTCTTTATTTTGTCTTTACATCATTATCCGTAAGAGAGAATTTCTGTAGAAAACTAAGTAATGCAGGGTTTTGAAGTTATTCTGTCTTGCCAAATTACGATTATTGTTCTGCTCTATCCTTCAAGTTTGGTGGCCAGAACAAAAACATAGCTGGGCATTACTTTCTTAATTTTGATTCTGACAAAACATATCAGATTTTGTTAGAAGAGGCACTCACAAAAGCATTATCTACTGTAGTCTTAAGATATTCCTCCTCAGGGAGGCATTTAAGAGAAAAAAAATCACCAATGCATGTAAGATCTAAATACATGTAAATATTGAACTCTACTCTTTGGCAGGCAGGAAAAAAAAAAGTTTAGTACTTTTTATTCCCATTTCCATGAGCTCTGACATTTTATTGTTTTCAAAGGTAATGAAATAATAACTTTGCCTAGTTTAAGAACTTAATGTCTTTCAGAAATACTTTATACTGATCAGAAAAGTAAAGTTTCCTGAAACACATCATAGGTCACTTGTTCAGTTTAGCTTTATAGTCTTGCTAAATTTTCTGCTGGGTGAAGGTATTTAGCTGTGAATAAATATGTTACACATATTTTGAAAAAAAAAAATTGTTTTAATCTATATGTAAATTCACTTTAAATGTATTGTGGTGGTTCTCTGTTGCTACTGATGCAACAGATAGCTTACTCACTGTTATTACAACTGAAAGGCAAATAATGTTACTAGACAACATAATATTTTATTACATTTGAAATGTAACACGGAAATGAAAATTACAGTGGTATGATTGAAGAATTTTTGCAGAGAAAATGTTTTCCTCTTTGTGACCAAAAATAATGAGTAACTTGATCAGATGCAATAAATGCTTAAACTGCATAAGATCAGGGCCCTAAAACACTGAAGAAATGTCTAATTCAGTATATATTCATTTCCTGAACTCTTCCTAAAACTTGGCTTTTCAAATGAATAAATTCTTTCTTGATCATTCTCTTTAGTCCTAGTAGTATGAAAGTATAAAGATTTTCATCTCTGTTTTTCAGTTTCTGAGCAAAATGTGTGTTTTTAGAAATTTTGTGTGAATTACGTACAAATTGATAGTTCAGGTAATATAATATTAATCTGGTAAGTTACATGTCTTTCCTGCTATGAACATTATTAAGATTAATTCTGATCTTAAATATAGAGAAAATTTTGTGTCTGGTTTCATTTGTCCTCTACCTTTTTCTTTGCTTTCTGTTATATATCCACTAACACTGCTTTGGAGATACTGAAAATACATGACATAAAAGAATCATCAAACAATCATCTGTTAGAGATCAATCACCAGAGTATACCATTGAGCACTAGAATCTATATTTGTAGCTGGCTGCCCATTTAAATTTAAGAAGTTTGTCTGAATTGTGGTCCTAGCTTTACCTGATAAAAGTGACCTGAACAGGGAGATATTCAGAGGAAGAACTCACTGGAAAAAGGAAACCGTACAATAGTTGTAGCTGAAACTTCAAAAATCTCACCGGAAAGAAGTGTGGCCTTTCTACAAGGACTCATACATACATTTAATTATGAAGCTGTCTTTTTTGCTTACTGTTCTTTACTACAGGCTTGCATAAAATCTGTAGATCATAAGTGCTATTCAATGGCTAGATACAGGGTCCTTCTATAATGCTTTTTTGTGTGTGTGTTTTGGGGACTGTGTTCTTATTTGTTTGCTTGCTTGCTTGCTTGCTTGTTTGCTGTTAAATCTAGTGCTGCGTGAATATCTGGCATGGTGGCTAACCCTGTGTATTAAGTTAAATAGAAATTATTCTTCATATATTCTTTACATCAAGCCACTGACAGATTACAATCTGCTGTTAGCAGTATGAGGAAAAAACACCTGTAAAGAAGGAATTAAAGATTTTAACATGAATTTGAGTTAATTAAAGACTTTTGATTACAAGTAAATGCATTGGAAAATAAGACATGCCTCAAACTATTGAGCAAAACTGACTGGATAGTATTCTGAGAGGAAGATGTAGATGATGCACAAGTATCATCTAATATTAAATGGTATATCAAGATCTCTTCTGACACTATGTGACTTTTATGTTATTGCTGAAATCTCAATGCTTACATCTAGTCTCAGTTCCTTGATATGTCAACTTTGTAAAGGCAGTATTGTAAGTAATACCATATTGCTTCCAGTTTGTTCCTTGTGGGTGTATTGAGGAGCAGGGGTCTCTGAAGTGGTGAAACAAAGAGCTTTCTTGAAGCCACACTGCGGCCTATATACCCTCGAACAAACAAACCCTGGCCCCTCCCATGAGAGACTCACAAAGCACCCCCACACCCTCTCCATGAGGTGCTCACATGGGAATCACAAGCTCCCTGAGCTGCCTTCAACCAATCCTCACAAGCCCCAAACACCTTTATCCAATGAATTCAAAATGTCCTAACGACCCAGAGTTTTACATTTCAATGACCCTGAGTTTGTCCCGGGCTCTGCAGACCCCCACAGTTCCTGGCACTTGCTGGATTTATAATGAATGGACATCAGATTCTGTCCCAAGTACAGTAAGGGATCATTACTATAACTAACATAAATATCAAAAAGAAATGGCATATACTACAAAAAATATTATTTCTTCTATGTGTTAAAAAGTTTTTGTGCGTGTGTTTCAAGTTGCATGCAGTTCTGTAAATCAAGGCAATAGGACACTAGAGCTAAATGTGAAGTTTGAAAGAATATATGTCTTGGTGCCTATATATATATATACTATATATACATAATTGTATATATAAATACATATATTTGCCCAGACATATATACACACACACCCCCCATATATTTGTCCTCACATTTGTAGTGATAACTATAGTGCTATTTTTTGCTTTAGAGTAGAAATGATTATTTGTCAAATAGACTAGTTTCCCACTCTACTAGAGAAGGTACAGTCATTACCTTGGAAAGACAATTTCCACATTACTTCCATATCATAACGTACACATATTCCGTAGGAGATCTTGAAAAGCATTATTTAGATGTGACCAACTTTTTTTTTTTTTTTTTTTTTTTTTTTTTTTTTTTTTTTTTTTTTTACTACTCCCATATCAGTTAGCTGTAGGAAAGGTGATCTCCAGAAAATTAAATATGACATTCTGAAATATTATTCTAATAATGTGTAACTCCTTTTGAGTTACTTCCATATTTGATGAAAAAAAGAATTAGCATTGCTAGTCTTCCATCTGCTGTTTTGTAGAACTTTTCTTTCCCTTCACTCACTGTGATTAATTGATGTTATCACAGACATAAACTGCATATTAGAGGAGTTGCATATTAAAGCAGTTAGGATACAGGATTAAAAACTGCCTTATTAACTCTAGTGGAGTTAACATATTATTTGCCGCTGCGTCTGTGAATTTGACCATGAAACTGGAGCTTTCTTCATAAAAGAATGAGAATACTGTTTTGTTTTGTTTTGTTTTTTTTCTGTTAAAATATGTTAGCAGTATTAAGAGCAAAACATGTTACCTAATAAGTAGAATTTTAATGTTAAAAATGATGTATTACATCCATAAAATATTTTCTTTATATATATAATATATATATAAATGCAACAAAAAAAAACAAAACAGGAAGGAAATAATAGAATATAATTAAGCAAACACTAAGTGAAATACAATCTTACCACATTAAATTTCTACATTGAATATTGGTGGATTTTCAGAGCAAAATTAATCCTTATAGACTGCATGTTTATAAATTAATAAAAATTGCCTACAATCCTTGTAGGACTTGCAGGGCTACAGATGTCGCTCCAAATCAGGTTTGTCTTCTTGCTCAGTGGGATCAGAGCTGGTTCCTAGAATCCGTGGGAGTTTTCTTATAATTTCTGTGTAAAAAGCCTTGTATGTTCATTTATTTTTCCAACAGGAATGCTTTAGATTTTCCAGTAAATATTTTTAAAAAAATCTTTTTAAAACTTTTTAAAATCTCTGTATTGAATAGGACTAAATTCTTTGATTAACAGTATAGTTACAGAAGTCTCCCACTTAGGATTTGGAAGGGCTACACCTCCCATATAGTTTATACAATGTATATTATTCAATAGTATATTAAAAATAATATAATAACAGCGCAAAGGAATACATGCTGTTGATTTTCTGCTGAGTTTGCATTTTGATTTTATTCTGTTTTTTTCTTCTATAATTAATGTTTTTGTTAATCACACAGGATCACTTTGCCATATTAAATCATAAATATTTTTGGTGTTTAATACATGTATCAAATAAAGATCAAATAAAGAAAAAGAGTCAAAAAAGGTAATTTGGGAATTATGAGTTGAATATAAGATTCAGCTTTTCATAAAGTATTCATCTACATTTTAGAAATGAAGTCAGCCGAAGCAGTCAAATATCTCTATTCCCTCTATATCTTCCCTGAGACTTTTTCATGCTTTTTACCTCCCCTTATTTCTCAACTGATCATTTTATCACATCATCTTCATCCCCAGTGCTGCGCACAATTACATTGACTATGTATACTGTTGTCAGTGGTTTCGCTATATTTCGTACCAGGATAAAAATAAATTAAATTATAATAGTCTTTGGGTTTGGAGAGTTGCTATAAGAATCAGTTCAGATGCAATGTAATTGCAACACATGAAAATATACGGAATAGTATCAATACTGAAAAAGTCAATCAATTAGGGAAAATGAGACACCTTAAAAAGTATAACGTGAAAAGGCTGCAAGGAAATAGTGGAGGTCAGTAGTAGTACTGATTTTTTTGCCCAGGACCCACAGCACAGTTAGCCTGCAGTTAATTTGAGTTATACAACAAGGTGTTGTATGAAACAGATAAAAGAAGAATGGAAATACATACAAGCTTCAGTGGGAAATTCCAGGAAGTCATGGAAAAAGATAAATATTTACATTACCCAATCTAATTTAGTTCAGAATGAATTCAAAAGCAAAAATTTCAGTTGAATTCATGTGAAGAAAAAAAAAATCTGTTTTATTTCCCCAGTAGAATCAGGGTTAGTTTTTCCAAACATGTTTTCTGACTAAAACAATTGTTCAGTGGGGCAAGGTAAAACAGAGAGCTCCTCCTTTAGGTAGTTGCTGAGCTCTGATCATTTCTCTTTAGAGAAATTCTCTGAGAATTTTGGATTTACAGTTGAAGGTAGTAGAGGTATCATTGAAACCCAAGCTAATCTTCAGCCTTTCCAGATAATATTACTTGAGCTATTGGCTTCAGAACTTAACAAAACAAAGCATTCCTTTGCCCTTCCAGTGTTTCCAGCCTAATATCAGATATGGTACCTTTATTTTCAGAAATTGCTGCTTTGAAAATTGAACATAGCTTAGTGATTAGCTCAACCCTGGGCATCAACACCACCTTGGCACAACATATGTTTGCTGTCAAACTTAGAACCAAATCCTTCTTCTATAGTGTTGCTTGCTGGCCTTACTTGAATATTTGTCACAGCTTCACACCTAACATTCTGATGCACTGATTTTTTCCTCAAGTTTATATGTGAAATATGCGTAGAAGATAATAATGGATTTATGAAATGCAAAGTACATAAGAAATTGATTGAGATACTTCTTTCTTTGTATTAAGACCATGTTTCTATTAAGACCATAGCTGGTCTTAATAATTCAAAAGATGAGCATAATGAACTCCAAAACTCGCAGAAGTGAGTCAGATGAAATTTTCATAAAATCAGAAATATATTAGTTTTGCACTAATTGAATTATTGCACTAATGGACTTTGGCCATTATTATATAACAGCATACATATTATAATTTCAACATATGTTGTGTTATCATATCTCTACATACACAACATTTATGAACACAAGGCATGAGTTTGGCATGAGTAACAAACAATGATTTTATGGATGTACTTCTATAGTGTAGGAGCATATACATATATGCATATATGGGTCATATGGAGCATATATGGGTCATTTCATAGCCAATGAAATGCCATTTTTTTAAAAACTAGAATACGGTAGTCATTATAATGGTGTCAAAATCCTTCTAGGGAGTTGAAAATTTGTATAGTTTACGAGCTGATGTGTAATGTAATTAATTAGAATAGTGGAATTTCTTCAGAGTATTGGGAAAAAAAAAGTGAAGAACAATTTCTACTATATATCTCAAGAGAAGGATAAGAATACAATTTAAAGGCATTCTGGGACAGTTTGCAATTTCCTGTGACTTCTGAGGACAACAGAGAGAAAGTAGATAGCTTGTTTTTATAACTGTTTTCTGGTTTTCGCATTTCTTGGCATATGTGTACAAGGATCGAATGCTTTTCATAGTCATAGAAAACCTAATAACATCAGAGTATTTTCTAAGAATTAGTATAGTCTTATCTGTATAATATATGGAATAATAGATAGAATGCTCCTATACATGTGTTGGAATATTCAGTGTGGAAGAATGTTATACATATGACTGGAGTCCCACTTTGGAAAAAATTAAGCAAAAGCTAACATTGTGATTCAATTTAAGATGTTAGCGTGTAAACATACATATTATCTGTTCATTAGATGTAACAAGTTTCAGGAGAAAAGTACTTTGACAAAGAACATGTTATATTTGGGCTAACCTGGAAATTTGATTTACTCCAAGACTATTATTTATCTTTCTTAACTACATTAAGAATCACAAGGAACAAAAATACATAACTTGTAGAAGCACAAAATCTTCTTTGTTATAAAGTCATGTCTGCATTGCCAGCTAAATAAGTACATTTTATCTATTGAGTTCAAATACATTCAAATTTAATAATTTTTTTAAAAAATCATGTTTTAAATTACATGAAATATTTGGGGGGAAAATGTCTTCAACTTTTAAATTTCCTATAAACTTACATTAACAAAGGACAAATAGTGTCCTACAGATGTGTGGGTCTGTAATTTGTTCCTGGGTAGAAAAAAGCAACAGCATACATCTCTGCTCATCTTCACTGGAGGATGGGATATGATACTGAGTAGTATTAAACAGTGGCTTAAATGCATAACTGCTAGAAAAAAAAAAGGTGTATATAACCAGAAGGGATTTATTTATTTATTTATTTTGCACTAGCATAAGAAAATATTTTCATGTATGGTAAATATGCTTAACTGCTAATGTATAGTCCTGGGCTAAATCAGACATCACATTGTCTACAATATCTCAAAAACAACAACAACAAATAAAAAAATACTTTTTTATTTTACTATAGACAAACATTTTTTCTTCTTGATCTATGCTTTTCTTTCTCTCCTTCATGTTATTAATATCTTTGATATAAAAATTTTGGCATAGATATTCATCCAGGAGGCACCATCAGAGGTCTTTTTGCTCTGCATTAA
>PTEX01000292.1:200377-274669 GCA_003342815.1 Eudromia elegans
AAAAAAAAAAAAGAAAAAAAAAAAGTCTGGTACTGTATCTTAATGTTTCCATAAATACATCCTTATAGTGGCACTAAATTGTAGTGCCATAGTATTAACTCCTAATAATATTGAAATTTACATCCTAGAAAAAAAGAGAGAAGTACCTTTTTCTTCTTATGTACTTGGCTACTAATGGTTATAGTCTGACATTTCTCCTGAACGAATATTCCAATAAAAAGACACTCAAGCTTTACAAGTCTGTGGGTAGGAAAATATTTTCTAATGCGATGCTAAGTATTAAAAAAAAAAAAAAAAAAAAAAAAATCTGTTCTTTAATAATTATAAAAAGAGTTATTTGTTAGACATCTCTGAAATACGCAGTCTTCTTTTCTAGAAATATTTTCATAGAATCGTAGAATGCTCAAGGTTAGAAGGGAGCTCTAGAGGTCATCTAGTCCAACTCCCCTGCACACGCAGGGTCACCTCGAGCATGTGGCACAGGATTGCATCTAAGCAAGTTTTGAAGATCTCCAAAGAAGGAGACTCCACAACCTCTCTGGGCAGCCTGTTCCAGGGCTCTGTCACCCTCATCTTTTGCAAGCTCCTGTGGAACTTCTGATGTTTCAATTTGTGGCCATTTCCTCTAGTCCTGTTGCTGGCCACCAAAGAGCCTGGCCCTGTCCTCCTCACTCCCTTCCTTGAGGTGCTCATAAACACTGATGAGGTCCCCTTTCAGCCTTCTCTTCTCCAGGCGGAAGAGGCCCAGCTCTCTCAGCCCTTCCTCATAGGGCAGATGTTCCAGGCCCCTAATCATCTTGTAGCCCTGCACTGGACTCTCTCTAGCAGAGAGAGTCCCTCCTGCACTTGGGGAGCCCAGAACTGCACACAGTACTCAAGGTGCGGCCTCACCAGGGCTGAGTGGAGTGGCAGAATCACCTCCCTCAACTTGCCGGGGACGCGCTTCTTAATGCACCCGAGGATTCTATTTGCCTTCTTGGCCATGAGGGCACACTGCTGCCTCATAGCCAACTTGTTGTCCACAATGCTGATTACTCCTGTGTACCTTCTTCTCCTCCACGTGGTGGAGACAACAGCCAGGATGAGCTGATCCATCACTTTTCCAGGGACTGAGGTCAGGCTCACTAACATGTAGTTGCCCAGCTCCTTCTCCGTGCCTTTTTTGAAGTCTGTGGTGACACTGGCTTTCCAGTCGTCTGGCACCTCCCCCGTTCTCCAGGACCTTTCAAAGACATTGGAGAGTGGCTCCAATGGACCTCCACCAGCTCACACAGCACTCTGGGGTGCATCCCATCAGGACCCATGGATTTGTGAGCGTTGAGCTTCCTTAGGTGCTCTCTGACCCTATCTTCCTCTATTCAGGGCAAGTCTTCCTCTCTCCAGGCCTCTTTTTTTGTCCCTAGGGCCTGGAATTATAGAGGTCTGCCCCTGATAAACACCGAAGCAAAGAAGGCATTCAGCAACTCTGCTTTTTCAATGTTTTTCATGCCTACCCTGTTCACCAGCAGAACCACGTTTTCCATGACCTTCATTTTGCTGTTAATATATTTGAAGAAGTTTTTCTTGGTATTTTTAACATCCCTCGCCAGATTACATTTCAAATGTTTCTTAGTTTTCCTGCTTGTGTTTCTGCAATCCCTAACGATGTTCCTGTAACTCTCCCAAGGGGCCTGTCCTTTTTTCCACATTCAGTATACTGACGACTTCTGCTTCAGCATTGCCAAAAGGTCCTTGCTCATCCATGCAGGTCTCCTACCCCCTCTGCCTGAATTCTTGCTCATGTGAATGCATTGTTGCTGGGTGTGAAGGAAGTGCTTCTTGAATATTAACCAGCTCTTCTGGGCCCCTCTTCCCTCTAGAGCCCTAGCCCATGGGATCCTTCCAAGGAGGTCTCTGAAGAGGTTAAAGTTGGTCCTCCTGAAGTCCATGGTTGCAAGGCTACTTAGAGCCCTGCCTCCTCCTCGTTGGATCCAGAACTCCACCAACTCATGATCACTGCAGCCAAGGCTGACCCCCACCGTCACATCTCCAGCGAGTCCCTCACTTTTTGTTAGTACTAGGTCCAGTAGTCCACCCCTCCTGGTCAGCTCCTCCACAGTCTGCGTTGAAAAGTTGTCATCAACACACTGCAAAAACCTCCAGGACCGTTTAGGCCTTGCAATGTATCAGCAGATATAAGGGTCGATAAAGTCCCCCATGAGAACCAGGGCCTGTGACCATGACCAGCTTTCACCTGTCTGTAGAAGGTCTCATCAACTTCCTCATCTTGGTCAGGTGGCCTGTAGCAGACACTCACCACAGTGTTTCCCACATCAGCCTGCCTTCTAATCCTCTACCTACAAGCTCTCGACTCACTCATCATCCACCCCCCCGTTGAGCTTCGTACATTCCAGTTGTTCTTTCACATACAAAGCAACTCCACAACCTCACCTTCCTAGCTATCATCATTTAAACTCAGTTCCTTAGAAATCTCCACACTTAATGGAATTGTTTCATTCTAGCATTTTCCTGAAGTCCTGTCACGTCTTGGAATTGATTCAACTGGTAGATGTGTACAGCTGTAGACATTTCTGGAATCTTAAAAAGCATTTAAGTGACTTTGTCTCAGGAGGTATATATTTCCATTGTGTCTTTACTTTTGGGGTATGAATACACATCAAAAGAGGAGATCGTGGCAGTGCTCTCAGAAGCAGGACAGGTGAAATTACAGCAACAAGCAGTCCAGACTCTTTTGCCTACTAGGCAATTTATGCTCAGTTACTTGACTGTCCAATATCACAAATTTCCTAGAAGCCATAGAAACTGCTCTGATACTAGAGACAAACCTGCAGTTTGAGCCATCTGAATACTTTTTTTTTTTAATAATATATATAACTTCCCAATGTAAAAAGCAGCAGGGATTTGGGCTCATTTCCTGTTTACTGAAATGGAACTGGAAGTTTCGTTTGGATATTAGTGAAGTTTCAACATAGCTAAAATTAGTTTTATATTTTGACATAACTGTGGTGAGCCCTGTCCAGCCCTCTGATTTTCAGGTGTGCTTGTACATCATTTAGAAACACTTCTTAAGACCTCCACTTCCTTGTGAACATGGTCCATGATATTGCATGTTCTTTGATTGCATTAAAATAAAACTCTTTCTTTGCATTTTGTTTGAAGATATGTTAGCTTTGACAGTGAAAAATCAAAGAGCTTAGTCTTTTCCTATTGAGAGAGGGAAAAAAGTCTCTATTTAGAAAAGATTTTTATCCTATGGCATTTATGTACTTAAAAAGATACAGTCCTTCTCTTCTGAACACTTTTCACAGATCCGTCCACTTAACACATTTAATGCCTTGTAGTGCAAAATTCAGAAAGTAGGGGAAGGGAGGAAATCACTGTAGTATTACTGTTATGATCTTGGAATGTGATGTAAATTTTTGCACCTAATTCCTAGTAATAAATTATCAGGAGTACTGAATTACTGCATAAATACACCATTCTACAGAGTACTATTTTTTAAAAAGGAACAACAGTAAAACTCTTTAGTGAAAAGATTTTAATTCTCAAAAGACATTCTTGGAAAGAGGAGTATTACATATGAGAAGGACGTATGGAAAGTTTTGCTATAAACAACATTCCACAGTTGGGAGATCTTTATGAGCCATTTAAATTTCTTTTGATCAGGTTAGCATTTAAGCTGTATTTATTACTGTTATCGTTTCACAGAATAACTAATACTATGGGGTGTCATATTTTTCTTCTTCCTTCTTATATGGTGAGATAAATTTTATTCAAACCTGAAACTCACTTAGGATAAAAATATGTATATATTTAAAAGCAGAATGAAATAATTTAGTAGCTGTGGGAAGATGAAGATGTTTACTTTGAACATTCTGATATGAATGAAATTGAAATTAAATTTGATCTAGTCATAAAATAGGCAACAAACCCTGCCACACAATCATCTAGTGTTCTGTAGGATGTTCTTGTTATTAATTAGAGTAATGTTTATCTTGGTAATATACTTGATAATAGAGAGCTGATGTGTGAAACTGAGAAGGAATTATGCAAAAATCTCTCTCTCAAAAAAAAGTGTATCTTTAATAGATGAGTCCGAAATTATAATGAAAGTGATTCTGAGGATGCAATTTTCATTGACAAGTCAAAGGTGCTAGTGAGGAAGATGTAGCAGCATCTGAAAGAAGGAGATTTTACTGAGTAGAGTTTTTTTCAATTAGATAATGAAGGAGAACATACTTTTAATATGAAAAGCAGCTTATGTTGAATGGAACAATAGCCAAGTCTTTGAAAGAGTAAATTATTTTAATTATATTTAGATTAAAAAAAACCCCAAAACCCACAGTTTATCTTTTTTTTTTAAAACATAGCAGAAAATTATCCTAAGTAAGATATTTTGAGAATCAAATTGCTAGATATTTTCTCTCCTAAAATTTTTCTCTAGAATTTCTCTCCTAAATATATATGCATGTGTGTGTGTAACTTTAGTGGTACTGTCGGTGATAAATGATGGTCAATGCGTGTTCACATGCGTGTGTGTATACACATTAATATATTGAAGAAAGAGGTGTTATATCAACAGTTTCTTACAAATTCATTAGAGATGATCTAGGAGAAATACATCCAGGATAAATCAGATGTATATATGCAAAAATGTAACATTGTCTGTAAAGCACTATTGCAGAAATAGACCTCAGGTCTATCAGTAGAAATGTGATGCACTGTGCATTTATAGCTTCGTTGTACAGATTTTAGAGATCACCCACATTTTATAAACAGTGTAAGTATATATGTTGTTGGATATATGAGTATAGGTACATTGCATGCTCAGGGAAAAAAGCGGTTTATTTTTGACTGGCTTTGTTGTAACAGAGCAAGTACTAACTTGGGAAGTTTCTTACATCCATATTTTGATATGGATATGGATTCTGGCAGAACTCGACGTTCTTACCCTAGAGGAATCACTCCATGAGAGTACATAATGTTATAGTTTCCGGTCACAGGAAAAATCAATTGAGACTTGAAAAGGGAAAACACAGAAAGATTTGTGTTGAATGGAACACTAGATGCCTCTGTGCTAGAAGGTGGAATTAATATCACCATAACTTTTGAAATAGGTCATCAAGCAGTCTTCAGGTACTGATTTTCAGTCACTACTGAGCAGGACTACATTCAAACCGGTCATCTAGAAATGAAAAACTACATTCCCTGTTTCTTGCTGTCATATGTGTCTGAAGTCCTATAGAGTTTAACATTTCTATCCTGGGTCAAGTGTAGTGGAGAGTGATGATTTCAATATATAGATTAAATAGGCTCCTGACGGATACAATTGCAATGAAAGGAATGACTTAAATGTTATGGAAATAATTGTAGATCTGTAAAAGGCACTTTTATCGAGTTATAGTTCATTTTTGTTGATTTATTTGAGTACTTGTTCAAGATATTCCTCAGAGATCTGCTAGAAGCTGAGAGATTTCTACAATAAAAGTGATATATTGTGAAACAACAGCTATTCTTCAGCTGCAGTCAAGATGGAAACAGTTTTGCACTGTATTTTATACCCCATTTGCTATTTGTGGCCTGCCTTTGATTTTGTTTGCACCTTATATCATAGGCTCAGTTTGTCACTAAAATTCAGTGGGGAGACCTATGGCATCTCTTGTTTATTTTCTCAGATTTTATGCTGCAGTATGCTGTGAATCCTAGGAAAATAAATAAATAAATAAACTTTTGTTTTGTCTGTACAGATAAAGTGTGTAGTGGCACCTGTATTTCAGATCTCATGATAGAACTTTGGAACAAGTTAAGAGTATTTCTGCCAAACTGAATTATTTTGTCTAAAATTTTCTATGCCACACAACTGATTTAGTCAAAATGTTAAGATAGGGAGTGGGAAGATTTCCCAATAAATCTATCTGTTCATTTCTGATTGTAGTAGGGAAAATATACAACTTTGCTATCTGCAGGCTATATTCTAAGAAAAGCCATGTGTGGAATTTATCCCATCTAACTGTAAACACTTGCTAGAGATTGAAAGTTTTCTAACTCATTTTTATAGTGTTGATATTCAGATTGATTTTAAAAGATAAATCCAATCTAAAGAGCTATCCATTTTCCCTACAAGATAATGTGTTTTCTGCATGTACCTCTTTCTTCTTATGAACTCCTAAAAAAAAGTTTCAGCCATCTTAATTTGCACTGAATCACAGTTATTTCCAAGGAGAGTTGTCAGAATGATTCTTCTTGGAGATAAAGACTTTTGCACAGAGCAGAAAAAGTCAGACATCTGAGCAGCTCTTTCAGGCTGCTGCAGGCTTCCTCACTGTTGTACATGTTATATCAGTAAAAGGCCTTATCTCAAAATCATGAATATAAACTTTTTTTTACTGCAAAGTAGTAAGGTTTTATTTTTTGTATGAAAGTACTTATATTCATAGTGAAATTAATAAATGTTTTAAATACAATAGTTAGTACTAGATTTAATACTTAAAAATAGTCAGATCTGTGTTTTTAGTAAGTTAAATGTTCTCAAGTAATTTTTGGTGTTTTTTTTAAAAAAAATATATCTTGATATCAGAACTTTCTATTGAACTTGTCACGTATTAGTGACTGTAAGTTTTTTACTTTTTAGATTTAAACAATATTTTAAATCTCTTAATGCTTTTTCTAACTGTCTTCTACCTTCTGTCTGTAGTTATCAAGTCAGCAGTTCAAATATCCACCTTTTCTTAATTTTTTTGTCTTATCCATCTTTTCTTAATTTTATTCTTTTGTCTTTCTCCCAGCTCTCCTAGGAAAGACCCACAGTAGTATTGGAAAATCTGGCAAGATAATTGAGGGATTAATGCTGTTCAGATCATGTGTGCAGTCAGTTTGTACTTCATTCTGTCAAAATACCATGATGCAGCCTCCTCAGAAA
Organism: Eudromia elegans; assembly: GCA_003342815.1. Classification (NCBI taxonomy): domain Eukaryota; kingdom Metazoa; phylum Chordata; class Aves; order Tinamiformes; family Tinamidae; genus Eudromia; species Eudromia elegans. Next base: position 207,297 of record PTEX01000292.1, read on the forward strand.
TTTCCCAGAGGATCTGGTAGGCTCATCTTTTCGTTTAGCTCAGATAATATTGTATCTGACCTTCCCCCAGAGAACTCCCTCAGATTTGCAGTACCACCTGGTGAAAAACAGTATTTATTCCCCTGATTCTTCACTGATGGATTTTTTTCTAAGCCAGAGACACAAACTATTTTCAACAAGATATGTATTCAGTAGATTAACTAGGTGTCAAGTTTTACTGTGAAAGCAAAGATGCAGAAATTTGCTTCTAAAATATTTTTGAGCATGTTAAGGTTTGGTATTTTGATTTAGTCTGAGTTTGTATTTTATTTGAATCCAATCCACATAAAAACATGTTCATTTTAATGGAGCTGAACCTATTCCACTTACTATATAGTGTGAAGTAGGATGTCCTTCAATCTTCCTTTTTTAGGTCTTATGCTTTGGAAAAAGGATGACAGATGTTCTTCTCCCTTGTTTAGAAATTGTCTATTCAGAAAATGAATATTGTGGATCAACTTTAGTTTTAATATCAAAGCCTTTACTTAATTAATTAGTTAATTATCACAATTGAATATATTTGCAGGGATTATGACAAAATGAAAATGACTTTTGGAGAGCTTTTTGAGACAATAATATATGTCTGGAGTTACCTGCAATTCTTCCAGAGACTGAGGACAAAAGCAACATTAAAAATATGTTCAAAATAATCTTATTGGCATTACTTTTGATTGTGTAATACATAAATCACAGTAGTTAAAGGAGAATGGAGAGATAGGGAGATTATCTGAGCTTTCAAAGCAAGTCTTTTGAAAACAGTATGTCTTGAAATGGAGAATAACTAATAAAATCAATTAGATTAAAGCTGATGAATGAGAGAGTGATGACTGTTGAAAGCAATCGTTTAGTTTGTGTTTTGTATAGACTTGTACTAGATGAACAGAACCAATTGAGGTGAAGATAAATAACATGGAAAGCATTATTATGATTTAAATGTAAAGTTTACATTCCCTTTTTTTGTCCTTAATCATATTTTTCCCTCAAGAAGTTATTGTGAGTTGTTAGTGAAAAATTTCTTTTCAGCTACTGTTTGTTGCTGTTGTTCTTATTATTAAATTACTTCATTATCCAGATGAACTCATCTGAGAAAGATATGATTAAAGCTTTTAGTGTGGTTGCATTTCATTAAAATACATCATGATTTGAGTAATAATAATAATAAAAAAATTTCTGTGATAGGAATTTCAGCTAGTAACAGACTGTAGGTGAAAGTGGCTGTCTGTATATGTAAGACCTTTAATTTTGAATACACCTGAGTAGTGAAAAGAAACATTTTTTTTCAGTAACATTAGCTCTATTATCTCAAAAAAAAAAAAAAAAATTCTCAGCTGAATAAGTCAATTTCGCTTTCAAGATGATGACAAAAAAATGAGAGCCTGAGAGCTATATCCCAGATTGTAACAGATAGATAGTCCAGCCCTTTTTAAGCTACATATACATCCTGTGACTGTAGTTCATCCCTCTTTAAACAGAATTGTTGTGGTATGGAGATAAATAACTCTATTAACCTTTCATTTACTTTAAGTGTTCTATGGAGCATTATCTCCAAGGTAATGTCTCGTATAAGTAACTTCATCAAGCGATGATGTACTTTGCATCTGCAAAGGATCAAGTCCATAATAAGATGGCATAAAGTGAAAGAGCTTCTAATTATGCACTCTGCTGTTGTCATTTATTTTCTAACTTTCTGTAGAAAAGAGAAGAGGAAAGAAAAGGGATCTATCCTGGAAGTCTATGACTGTTAATATGACAGACATTAAGTGGGCACAATAAAATAGGTATCTTCAAAAAGTAATTCTGAATCTCTGCAGTAGCTAGTAAATTCAAAGTTATAAGCGTGTCTCAAGGCACCTAGACATGTACGAATGACTTAGCCCATTGAGATACCTTTAAAGCTCCTCAAACATACCTAAAATTTTAAGCAAAATTGCATCCTAAGTACCAGAAAAGTCTTCAGTAATCTTGTCTCATTTAATAGAACCTGCATTGAGCAGCACTATAAAGGTCCACTGACCTTTCTATCCTTTCCAGCTTGAATTATCCTATGATCCCGGGAATCTGTATTATTTCATGAAAGTTTCTTGATTCATGAAAGCACATTTCATCTGTGCTTCTTTTTCTATCTACTATTTCATGATTTTGCAAATATATGTATATGAGTTATATTCTAGTAAAAATGCTAGTCCTTTATTCAAACATTTGAACAAATTGTCAGATAACTAAAAATGCATAAATTAGTTAAGGTGTATCCATTCAGTTTTCAGAACTTCTGTCTTTGTAGCTAGTATTCCATATGTGATTTTGTATGTTGAATCTTATCTGATATAGTCAAAGAAATTATACTACTTGATTCCTGCATATTTTTCTATATTATTAGCATTAAAAAAATCCCAAAAATTTCCACTTCAAGACAGATATATGGCACTGGTTTTGATCTAGAGAAAATTGGAGAGCAATTATATATATATAACACTATAAAGAAAAGAAAATGAAAAACAAATATTTCTAACTTCCATACTAATGTAACACATGTGGAAAAAAAATCCACCTTATACAAAATTAATAAGCTCAGGGCAGGAGCAACTCTTTTATAAAAATGCCATCTCAGTCCTTAGGAAATGTGATTCAAACGGGGCTTCTCTTCACTAAGACATGAGCAGAGAATGAGACAGCAAATTACATTATACTGTAGCGTGGAACTATGTTTTGTTTGTGTCTTCAGTGCAGATCTGATCACCTATGTAAAAATGGTGTAACAGAAGTGGGAATGTTTCAGATAATAGTGATTTAAAAGATAGAAAAGAAAACAGGTCACAGAATCACATAATCTTTAGGATTGGAAGGGACCTCTAGAGATCATCTAGTCCAACCCCACTGCTCCAGCAGGGACATCTAGAGCACATGGCACAGGGTGGCATCCAGGTGGGTTGGGAAGATCTCCAGAGAAGGAGACTCCACAGCCTGTTCCAGTGCTCTGGGCAGCCTATTCCAGGGCTCTGTCACCCCCACAGGAAAAAAGTTCTTCCTCACATGGAGATTAAACTTCCTGTGTTTCAGTTTAAAACTATTACCCCTTGTCCCATGACCAACTGCTATGGAGAACAGTTTAGCCTCCTCCTCCCTGCAGTCATACCTCATCTCATCCTTCTGTAGGCTAAACAGGTCCAGCTCATTTAACCTCTCCTCATGCAGTAGGTGCTGCAGTCCCTTGAGTACCATGTGTAGTTCTGGGCTCCCCAGTATAGGAGCTCCTAGAGAGGGTTCAGCGACAAGATGATCAAGGGACTGGAGCACCTACCATATGAAGAGAGGTCCTAAACCTCCCCGGCTCTTCATGACCTCTCAAAGATGATGGAGAGTGGCTCAGCAATAACCCCTGCCAGTTCCCTCTGCACTCTCGAGTGCATCCCATCCAGACGCATAGATTTATGGGTGTCCAGTTTGCCTAAATAATCTATAACCCAGTCCTCCTCGACAAGTGGAAAGTCCTCATCTCTCTTGGTTATCTCCCTTGTACTTGGGCTCTGTAGTTCCTGGCAACCAGTCTTAGCAGTGAAGACTGAAGCAAAGAAGGTATTTAGGAACTCTGCCTTTTCTGCATTCTCCATCACCAAGGCACTCTCCCCAGTTAGCAGCAGACTAACATTGTCCCTAGTCTTCCTCTTACTTCTGATGTGAACAGATGGCATGAAAGTAATGGCTGAATGGACTAGACTTCTTTCACCTGGAATGGGAATTAGAGATATGGTAAAAAAATCTGTGAGCGTAGTGGCTTGAAGAGAAAAGAGGCCAGCAGTTCACAGTCTGTTGGTGCAATAGGGATGGAATTATGTACCCAGCTCATAAGTCAACAAATTTTACCCCTTTGGGAATGTTTACTGTGAGTAGTTTGCTTAAACCAGGGCTTGGATGGCCACCTGAATGAATGAGACATCTTATACTGGAGCATTTCTGTGTATATAATGCATTCTGAAAAGAATTCAATGTAAGCATTAGAGAAAATGTCTTTAGAGCAATGATGATGATTCTTATCATTGAGTTCTGGAATTTTGAATAATAGATCATCATACTATGGAATTTTCTATTTCTCTCATCTATTCAGAAAATATCTATCATAATTCTATTATAATTGGTCTGAGGACAATCTTAGATGTTAGTAGCAAGAGTGAATGGCAGTTTACTTAATAAGAATGTTTTGAGGAGATAAAATTATATTTTCATTCCTCTATGTCATATTCAGAAGGTAATGTAATTTTTTGAGGATGCATTATTCAACTCAAGTATTATTCAGACTCAAGATATCTTCAGATATTTTATAACCTAACTCAACTGAAAAGCATAGCAAATAAATTATTATTAAATACTCAGGAACTGGTAACAGCCTGTGTTTAGTAAGACCAGCAGATCATAGGCTTTGAAAAATAGAGTATATATGCTTCTGCTAGACCCAGGTATCCAGTGTAGTTATTATCTTCCTTATACCCAAAGAATTAAGATAAAACATGAAGCCTACTACCAAAATTATTTCAGTGCGAGATGTGATCTTTGAGTGATAGGAGTGATCTGATCCTGTTTGTGATGGCGGGCCTTAAGAACATGAAGAACATTGCCTGTGGTGTTACGAGCATAAGAAGGTGAAAGCTTTAAAGATGATTTCATGAAAGCCTACAGGAGAAATCAGAGCTAGTAGTTGCAGCTTCCGTAAGACTAGAAAATCTCTGTCATCTCAAATGACTCACAATTGTTTTATTGTCATGTTTTAGTAACCACTGTGATGAACATGATGTCTTTACAGTATTTTAAATCATTTTGGGTTTTGAAATTCTGTTGTTGTTTAAATTACAAGATGAAAATAAATAATGCTTTGCATGCTGAAGTTAGGAGAATTTGAATAGAGTGTAGCACTTCAGTTGTGAACTTACAAGAATTTAAGGGGCACATAGCTATGTTTAAATCTGCATTAATAATTCAAGCAAACCAAATCTGTTAGCCTCAGATTCATATAAAAATGAAAGAAATTCCAAACATATGGCTATAAATGTGATCTATAAGGGGTAAGAGAAAAGAGTAAATATGCACCTTTCCAATGAAAATTGAGCTAATTTAGATATTTCAAAATATTTAACATCACCAGGAACAATGTGAAAAGTGAATATTTCCATTTGCTTAACCTTCATTCTCTTAGATTCATATTTTCAAAAGGCACCACAGAGGTAGCTTATTTGAAAGGGTTTATTAAAAAGATAATTTTTTAAAGGGTATTCATTTTCTATATGCTACTTGCTTAGTAACTTTAAATTGAGATTTCTTGTTTTGTTTATAGCATATAGTTTTTCCTTGTTCAGAAATCATGGAAAACATTGTAGTCAGGAAAGAAGCTTTGCAAAGAAGAAAAAGTGGAGTAAAGCAGGTCAAAAGAAGGAAAGAAAAAAGTGCAAACTGACTTTCTGAAAATATAAAGATGAGACGCAATTAAGAAGACCAAACACTAGTTTGCTAGAGTGAAACCATAAGAGTCAGCTATGTTCTTAATTGGAATAAGTGTCCATATCTAATTTCCTTCCAAACATATAGCAATAGATTTTTTTTAGGAGGGCTTTAATGATTGATTAATCTTGCAGATCTTTCCTCAGCCTGGATAAATCTCATTGAAATTGTTATAACTTGCATTACTGGTTTGTTATGGAATGTTTTCCACATATTTTGTTCTTTCCTCAGCATTTTTTCCATTCTAATGTGTGTTATTAAAATTTATCATTTAGTACTTTAATTGAAAGTAATTCTTCCCTCTAGAAGAGTGACTCCAAAAAATGTCTTAGACTATTTGTCATGTGTTGCTTAAAAATCAGTCAGTTCAGATCAATGTGATTAGAACACTGTATGCAATCTGAAGATAGGAACAGTTAGTAGTGTGTTAGAACATTACATGTTCTGCACTTAACAAGTAATCTGTTACTCTTTTTATTTTCCTCTTCCTATTGCTCCAGAACCAATGTCACTTCAAAGAAAGCTTGAGATTGTCCTGTTTTATGTCCCTGACAGAGCTTATCCTTAATTTTTAAGTTTTAGGCTTGTTTTCGGTCATCTGTATGAAGCTATATTTCATGTGGTTGAGGTGTCTTCAGCATATCCTATTTTAGACATTCTAAGGGAATGCCTGAATTCTAACATATTTTTGGCTATGTGACTGCAGTTCCATATGTAGGGTGTGGTGCTTTTGTCCAACTGTCTCAAAATTCCAGTTGTACTTCCTCAAAATTTTCCACATGAAGATGTAAATGAGTCATTTGGATACATGGGTAATTTTTTAGTGACAGTTTACTTGTGTAAGTAAACTTTAAACTATTCAATTTGTGTTCTAGATATATGTATAGCTTGCCAACCATACAGTCCAACCTGTTTACTTGGTGTAAGCATGGGAAGGAGGCTTACATAACAGTGTAAAGCGCACCACATAAATGAAGGAGGCAGAGAAGGACAATGAAATAGCCTGAAAAACGCTGTTAATTATTACAGTTGCTGTGACATTGCTGAAATACTGCCGAGACAATGCTGAAAATGTATTCTTATGGCCTGAGTCAACTAGCAAGGAGCACTCCATGCACGTCTTGCAACTTTTGAGATATGCTTTCGTACTCAAACACCTCTAATGAGTCTTCTGGTAATTTAACTTCCCTGAGCTGGATTTCAGTGTCTTGTGCCATAGCTTGAGAATATTTCCTAAACTGCAGAAAACTCTAAAATCAAGTCAAGTTTTAGCTTTGTCATAGTGATTAAAAATTTGGCTAAGAATTTATAAAATTTATAACTAACTTAAAAAAAAATTGCTAGTAAAGTAGAATCTGAAAAATGTGGTTTTACTGTGGTTAGAGAATGCGAGTTAAGCCAGATGGCGTAATTTACTCCTCTGTTAAATAAAAGTACTGTTGAGCTCAATACCTGAGTTGCAATACCTGAGTGAACATCTTTACACACCTAATAAAGACTAATCTGACTTCTTAGGAGGTCTTCATCAGAAAAGGAGCCTGGAAAAAAACAAGCTACATGACTGGGTTAACAGGCTGCGATCTCGTATGGGAGCCGCTTTCAGTTTGAGCATGCTGAAGTTGATGCCTACCACAACTTAATAAACTTTGCTAAAACCTTTGTTTGTCACTCTGTCTCTAATGCGAGATGCAATGATGCTGCAACACAACAACAGTCTAACAGTTGTACTTGGGAACTAAATACAGTCTTCATATAAGCTTATTACAACACGAAGTAAGACCTTATAGATTTTAATTTTTTTATCTGTCACTTAAACATGTTTTCCTGCTGCCAGATTTTCTCTTGAGATCCTCATCAGCTAAAAGCTGTTAGAACCACTACAGACTGTAGGGATTGAGTGTCCAATGGAAGTCTTAATTTACCCTATTTACAGTGCTGAGCTGTAATTACTTTGGGGCACTGGCCATCAAAATTATAGCAAGGCATATAAATGGGAATCATGCTTAATTACTTTTAAAGGACTTTTTTTTTCTTTCTTGCTCTGGCTTTGTTTTCTTACACAAATGCAAGAACAAAGAAGAACAAGGTCCTGATTTTGCAGTAGATTGTCTGACATATACGTTATTTTTCATAAAATAACTATTCTTGAGAACATGATGAATGGTACTGGGCACAATGTTACAGATGATCCATGTCCAAAAAGAAACTTTTGTAACCTTGTTTTGTAAATAATGAGTAAGAGGCAGAGTAGTGAAGAATTTCCCCATTCCAGAACTGTTTTTGTTATATTAGAGAATCTGATTTAAATCCTTTTGTTTGCCTACTGCTGATTCCATTTTAAATTAGTTGAAAACTTCCATATGTATTTTACAATATTTTTAAAAACCTACAAAGAGAAGAAGGCCAGGAAAATAACATGAAAGATAGGATAGTTAGTAAGGTCAGCATGATCACAGAAGAATTTTTCAGATAGGACAGGGGATCTGAAGAAGACTTGAGCATTGATATTTTATTTTGCTCTGGTCAAATTTCCTGTAGAATAAAACCTCACAAAAATTAAGGCAATATATGTAAAGAAAGCAGAGTTTGAAAAATGCAACTTTTTTATTATTTTTTTTTATTTTCAGATAATACTATGTTTCAAAAATAATTATCATGCAGGTTGTATTATACTATCTTTCATTACATTTCATTACATTACATAATATATTGTATATAATGAATTTACAAAGCATGATATAGGAAAATTTTAAATTTAACATGAATGAGATTTTCAGTTAAAAATTAAAAGACTTTTGGTAGCCGTTAAACTAATTTGAAGTGTATTTCGGTAACTGAAGAGTGACTGTAGCATTCTGGAATACCTGAAAATGTATTCAATTGATAATCCAAAACTCAATCGTTGTCATTAAGAAAAGCAGAGAAGTGGCTGTAAGAAGACTTTCAAAGATAGAAAGAGTCACATAATGAGGCTGTTTTGGAGTAGGGACTGTTCAACTTCAAAAATAAATTAGATATCAAGTATTAGGTCATAAATATGATTGATTTAGCTTCTGTGGTCACTTTAGTTTATATTATTAGCTATCAGATGAACTATCACAATGGAGTGCTTTGTTTCTTTCCTTTTCTGCACCCAAGAGAATATACTGGTAATACTTGCAAGACAGGCTGATGATTTATTTCCATTTTTAAGATCTTTATCTGTGTTCTAATGACTATATAAATTAGATTCATTTTATCTTCTTTAATTGTTTAATTTATTATGTTGCATTAATATTTATAAGGTTTTATTTGACCTTCATTTTCATGTTACTCAAAGGCAGTATTTCCTGTTTATAGTTGTTTGTGGTGCTTCTGTGTTTCCTTCTTGATTTCTTGATTTTTTTTTTCCTCAAATGTGGTGATAAAATGGTTTTCAAATTCAGTGGAGTACTTTTGCTGATCCTTAAATAGTGAAATAGTCACATGGCAGTAAAGCTATCCTTATTTCTGTTTGCTTAGATGTTATAAAAATGCCTTTAAAAGTTTTAGCACTTTCTGTTCCAGCAGTGACATTACCTCATTGTGAATTAAAACATATGTGCTTAGTGTCCATTGTAAAAGAGGGAAAAAAAAGAAAAAAGACAGTCGTCAGCAGAATTAATTTTTTTCCTTAGAAGTCCATATTTATGAAACAGTAGAATACTTCTACCATCTCTCTATATATGCATATAGTAGATATGCATATATGGTAGATATGGTAGATATAGATATATATGTGTATATATATACCTACATATACACACAAGTGTATGTATTCTTATGTTTTCTCTCTCCAAGCAAGGTCAAGGTGTTTCGATTTGAACTTTGTTAGGAGAATCATGGTAATACTTTACATTGTTTTTCTGTAATGTATGGAGACATAAACAAATAAACAAAAAGGACAGAAAAAAAAAAGGAAAGAAAAATAAAGAAAAACAAGGAGAAAGTCTGTATCAGTATTAAAGTTTAGATTTATATTTGATTTACTCTGATTTCTCAGGTATTTAGAGCCAGTTTGAATGTATTTCAAATGCATTTCAAAATTAGTTTGTCTGTTTACAGGTCCCATTTTCTCTAAGATATATGAGGTTGGTTCTCCATTTATCTTGTGCCTTGTACATAATTTCCAGTTGCACATAGTGTATAGAAATATCTTGAATTATCCACTTGTGACAATCTTATTTACGCCTCCTCCACATCAACAGTATGAAGCAAAGCCAGTTTAAAATTACAACAACATAAATGAGATCCATTTCTATATATAGATATATATATATATATCTCTAAAATCTTTCTATATATCTAAGATCTTTCTATATATCTAAAAATCTTCTCAAATTGCATTAGAATAAGATTAACCTTAAATTTTATGTTTGATAAAATATATAGTCAAATGCTATAATTCCCACTAAATCAAAAATCTTGCAGAAGAAAGCAAGATTATCCCTAAATGTATCATTATATTGTTTGAAAAAAAAATGGGAAAAAAAGTCTAGATTTAATTTCTCTCCATATTTAGTTATTTCTTGGTTTTCCTATATTAAAGAAAGCTATAATAGTGCCAACCATCCCCAGCTTTGACCTAAAGAATGGTCTTAGGCACTTCAACAAGGCTGAAGAGGTGTTCCCTTGTGACTAAAAGGCCTGTGAGATCCTGGGGTGCATTAAGCAGAGCGTCTCCAGCAGGTCAAGGGAGGTGATTCTGCCCCTCTACTCAGCGCTGGTGAGGCCACACCTGAAGTTACTGTGTGCAGTTCTGGGCTCCCCAGTACAATAGGGATGTGGAGCTGCTAGAGAGAGTCCAGCGCAGGGTTACAAAGAGGGTTAGGGGCCTGGAACATCTGCCCTATGAGGAAAGGCTGAGAGAGCTGGGCCTCTTCAGCCTGGAGAAGAGAAGGCTGAGAGGGGACCTGATCAGTGTCTATAAGTACCTGAAGGGAGGTAGTGAGGAGGATGGGGCCAGCCTCTTCTCGGTGGTGGCCAGCAATAGGACTAGAGGAAATGGCCACAAATAAATCCACCAAAAGTTCTACAGGAACTTGCAAAAAAATTTCTTAACAGTGAGGGTGACAGAGCCCTGGCACAGGCTGCCCAGAGTGGTGGTGGAGTCTCCTTCTCTGGAGATCTTCAAAACCCGCCTGGATATCATCCTGTGCCACATGCTCTAGGTGACCCTGCATGTGCAGGGAGGTTGAACTAGATAATCTCTAGAAGTCCCTTCCAACCTTAAACATTCCATGATTCTATGATTCTATTTTTATGGATTTTGGAAATATACTTTATCTCTTTGAAAAACTATTCACACATGCTCTGTTTAGGCTAATTTAATGAAAGACAAGTTAGTATCATGATGGCTCCTGAGCAAAGAAAAATTTAGCTGCAAAGATATGACCACCCATGTATCTTCTGTCATTTAATGATAATTCCAGTTTTGCAAAACACAAATGAGTCTGCGTCTCATCTTTCAAGCTTTATCATGAATATTAGACATAAAATGCTAGAAATTATGCTAATAGAAGCTGGCAACACTTGTGCTTGAGCAGAGCTGTGTGGCTTTGATTTTGCGTCACAAACATGTTACTGGCTTGAAAACCTCCCTCCGGAGGCACCACTTTGAGCAAGAGAGAAGAGAGTTTGTTAGTTCTTTTATTTAAGGAGGGTTATTTGTAATATAAAGAACTCCATATTGATCGTCCCCTTTTAATGACACTTTATCCAAGCAGATAGTTATTTGTTGGAAGAAGGGCTGAATGTCTAGGAAAGTAAATACTTTGTAGGAAGTACAGCATATAGCAATGTACGGAAAAGGTTGCCCCTTCCAAACCATTTTTTCATTGGTCTGTGTTTTAGACTTAATTCTTGCTGTGATGGAAACATTGATATACAATTGTGTACTTGGTTTGATCACATAACTAAAATGATCAGCATTTCGAGCTTCCAACGTTATTCCTATATCTTAATTAGATGCTTTGGCTGAAGTCATGATCACTTATATCATGTTAAGCAAATGGAGTTTGTTCCTATTTACCCCAGTATAAAGTCCAATTATAAATTTTTAGGGAGTAATGCTCTTGAAAGATCCTTGGAATTTCAAATTGAATATTATGTCCCTCCTGTGCAATAATGAGTCTTTTGTAAACTTAGCTGCATTCTAGCCCTGAGGCTCTTTCAATGCATTTTTGACTTACTGTGTCACCATTAATATGAAGCTAGATTTGAGTAATAGGTGCAGTAACAGTAGAAGCTGTAAAATGAACATCTGTCTGACTTTCTCTTAAAAGTCAACTCTAGTGTATTTTAGACTCACATAGGGGTGACAGTGACAAGGAATATGTCACTTGAGGTGGCTGTATTCTTCATTTTTGGATTTAGTATTTTGCAGTTAGGATAAGAGAATTTAAAATAATATTGTCTGCTACTGATACATTTAAACAGGTTTTTTTTCCTCTTTGCAAACAGAGAAGATAACGTAATATTTTTCCATAGAGGAAGTGGAATTAGTCTTAATGCAGCTAATTTGTACTGGTCTTTTTGCATAATGTCTTCTATCAAAATTATCATTAAAAAAAGCATACATTCTGCTTTCTGCCAGATATTCTATTATGGTCTATTATGGTTCTATTAGGTTGGTGAGCATCACTGATCAAATGCATCTCTATAGGTTAGTGTGGTTATTAACCAATAACAGCAGCAGTTTTCCTAATTTATGACTAGCTATTCAGCTATTGTTATGTTTTCTTTCATATGACCTGCAAAGAAACTCTTTTATAGTAGTAACACAAGACCTAGAAGTTTCATTGTATTTGAAACAAGTGGATCATAAAGGTGCACAAGGTTTGATCTGGAACAGGCTGCACAAACCTGGACACCTGTCGCAAAGTTTAAAATAATCTCTAATCTCCGTTCTAAGCAATAATTTCATGGCGCTTCTGCAAAAATCTAATTCTTTATTCTCCTTTTCTCCATCATGTGAGCTAAGAGAGTCTGTCTTTCCCCTCTCCCTTCCTTCCCTGCTAGCTGTAATACACAACTGTCGCAGTCACATTTTTTCCTTCCAGATGCAGAAAATTGACTTAGGCCAGCAGATTTATTATTTCACTTACCTGTCCAGTTCCATATGTCCTTCACTGCTTTCATTTCATAGAGTATTTCATGGTATTTGCTGGTCATTTATTTTTATTTAAATACACAGGAGTATAGGAATGGCTAGATTATCTTCATTTTTTCACTTTAGGGGACCCTGAAGTATTGATTAGTCTCATAATGGATTCTGCATCAGACATTAATTTTCTGGGTTACAGATATTTAGGAACTTAATATGATTGCTATTCCTACATTACTGTAATCACTATAAAGTACTGCGAATATAAATACATTAGCTATTAAGCATGGCTAATTAACTCTCACATTCTTTGGATTAGGTCTGCTCTGCTCTTAAAAACAGTAGAGGAGACAACCGTTCCCTATTCTCTGATTAATATGAGCAAAAACTTTCAGACACACTTATTCTGTGTCATTTGTCACGTATGACACATGATGGAGTGTGACAAATAAGACCAGAAAGATATATAATTCTAACCAATGATATAAAATCTCTGAGTCTTCATTGTAAAGATTTGAGTTTCTATCTTTGAGGAACTAACAGAGCTTTCCCTGAACATAGAAAATTAAAAAGTAGAAAAAAAAATCATTTTTCCTCTATACTTAAATAGACAGAGATGTAATGATTTAAAGTGTTCTTTTGCTATCTTCATAAGAGAAAAATTATTAATAAAGTGTCAGACAAAATGGGTCCTGAGTTTTCTTACTGTTAGGTACACATATGCAAAGCATACCTTAAATCTTATAAATTGGATTCTAATTATGTCTGTTAGATAAAAAAGAGGGAGGAGGGGAAGGAGCAGAGTAGATTTTTTGTTACTTCTTTTATTCTGTTTATTTGTTTAATATTCTAGAAGAAATGAGCAAAATTCTTTTGAATCTATTCTAGTAAAGTAGACCACAGCAAAGGGATTCCTTAGAGGCTGAATGACCTTTAGCTAAAGTATAAAGCATTTTATTTTATAGGTGCAAGCTACTTTCTTTAAATAAACTTTTCTTGCATTGTATAATTCAAATTTCTACTTCTTTTTTCTGCTGCTCTGCATTTCCACCTGGATTCGAAATAGAAACAAAAACATCACGCTGTGACCACCTTCAGTGCTGGTAGGGAATTCTTATAAGGGCTAACAGCTCACTACTTTGGGTCACTTTAACTGCTTGTTGCTGATTTGAAAACAGAACTGTACTCTATTTTTATTTTGTCACCTCATGAAGATTTAAGTTCTGCAGTCGTGAGTGGAACATGACTTTGCTCCATGGCGGATCTGCCTCCGAAACCTCCCTATTTGTGCTTACACTGCAGCTGCTGTTAAGCACAATATTCACTAAATTAACATTTCTGAAAACACAGGTTCCACAGCCATCTTTTCCTCTTTTTATATTGTATTCAGAGTCTTATCTGGGCCACAATGCATGTGTCAAAATCATGACTCAAAACAGTGCTGAAATATGACAGATATTGAAGAGCCTGTGGATGTTTCCACAATAAAAATAAAATAAAATAAAATAAAATAAAATAAAATAAAATAAAATAAAATAAAATAAAATAAAATAAAATAAAATAAAATATCACTTTATAAAATAAAACAAATAAACTTTGGCAAGAAGAAAATCACAAAAGCCACAGAATCTAAAATATTCTCTTTCATATAATAATTTTTATTCATGGCACCTAACTTTAGTTTTTCTCTATATTGTTTTAATTTTGTTCTCCCTGAAGAAGAAAAATTGCCATACATTCACAATTTTAGATTCAGGCTGTTAACATTGTGAAAACAGCTTAAAATGGATGATTTAAATTTTCCTCCAAAATCCTGAAAAACAGAAATCATAAAATCACACAGAATCACAGAATGGTTTAGGTTGGAAGGGACCTCTAGAGATCATCTAGTCCAACTGACCTGCTCCAGGCAGGGACACTTAGAGCATGGGGCACATGGTGGCATCCAGGCGGGTTTGGAAGGTCTTCAGAGAAGGAGACTCCACAACCTCTCTGGGCAGCCTGTTCCAGGGTTCTGTCAACTTCACAGGAAAGATGTTCTTCCTCATGTGTTAATTTTATTTTAGCTAACAAATTCATATGACCATTTGAAATGCTTAAATAGGCCCATATGTTCAGGAGCCAGGTTTTTACAATAATAGAAATTGTTTTATGTTTCAATCTAGGTACATTATTTTTCATTGCAAATTGACTTAATTTTTCTACCTTAAACATGAAAGAAAGAGGGTTTGATAAGATAAAAACATAGTCAGCTCCCACTCTTATGGAAGAGAAATAGTAAACAGTAAGCCTGATGAAAGTATTCATATGTTACAGTCAGATGAAAAACAATGTTATTAATCTGCTTAACCCTTTGTATTTATTTATATTAAGCAAGTGATAAGACTAGCCTTTTACTTTTATCTGGATGATCATTTCCATATATGCATCAGTTAAGAATAGTTTTGAATTCACATTCCCCTTTGTTTCTTCCTTTGTTACAGAGTATTTCAATGCAGAAATGTAACTGCAGAATAAAGGTATTCAGGTAGAAGTTTGGTTAACTGGATGAGGAATAATCAGAGAATATCATCAAGAAGCTCTGATTTTTGGGAATTATTTCATTGTTTCCTGTGTTCTTAGTGTGCCTTCAAAATATCCTGATGATTCCAGGTAACTGAACGTCCGCTCTTGTACTACAAACGTTCTCAACAGGAAATAATTACATCATTTAGTTTTTTTCTAGTCACCTGTACCTATTGTTGCATGCAGCCTTAGATACACGTTTGCTGCAGATGTCTATTAAAAGTTAATGCGGTAGTAATAGACCTAGCTATATCTGCAGATTTAAAGAACCTTGAGCCGTATTGTTTACACTCTGAAGAGCTTAATCTCATCAGTGAGTTTCTCTTGGGTTTCACTACAAAATATCTTTCAGCAGAGTAAAGAAACCAACACAGAAGCCAATGGCTTTTGAAAATTTTTCTTAGTAAGAATGGCAAACTGTGTTTAAAAAGATGTGTTATAATGTGCCACTTCGGTAGGTGAATTTGACTGATTTGGAAGTTGTGGCCACGTACATAAGGACATGATTATCATTAATGCTAATGTTTCATGTTGTGTAATATACTTTTGTCAGTCCTTCATGATGAGTTACTTACAGAATTCATATCCAGGCACTTGCTGGAAGTGAAGAACAGTGAGATTTCATTTATGAAAAGCTACAGAAATAAATTTAGTTGGAAACCTTTTTATTGAACTGTTTTATTGCCTATGACCCTCAGGACAGTAAAGCTACAAAGCATTTCTTCTGCCATTTCTCTGTTGCATAGTTAATGAGATTTTCTTTCTTTATTTCTGGTCATTTAATTTCATTTCAGAGAAAAGTATGAAATTGTATGCAAAGGGGAATGTTATACTGTAATATTAAGACTTTTTTTATATATATTGCTTTGAGCGAACAGGATTCTCACATACTGTTTTGACATTTCAGTAGATGCACTGCTGTTGCCTCACAGCTATTTTAGTTATATATTAGCTGAATTATTTTTGTTATTTCTTTCTGGTAGTGTCTGTGTGATACCATACGTTGTGCATATATGTTCATGAATCCTGATCCCTTTCTAATTTGCGCACCTTGCGAAGGTTGTGTCATCTCTCCCCATCCCTCCCCTCAATTTTAGACTTTAAACAATTAAATATTCAATAAAGATGAATAAGCAAGTTAAATATTTTTGCATCTCTCTTAAAACTCCTCTTATGGGGCTTATTATTTCAGAATATATAAATATGTTTTTTCTGAGAGATTGTTTCAAATAATTTATAAATAATTTATAAATTTAGTGAAAGTAAATTACCAAAATATTTCCATTAACAACTATTTGGTTATTATCCTTAGGTCATAGTTACTTGAAGAACATTAGAATCCAAATTCTTGAACTATTTTTAAATCTGAATTTTAGAGAAAAAAATAGCTTATCTTTGAATCTTTCTCAGGGTAAAATGTGTTCATAATTCCCATAGTTATTATGAGACACATTTACCTTTTCAATTTCTAGAAGGTATGTGTGAGCAAGGAGTGATGCTTACTTTGTTTCTCATTGTTAGTAAATCATCATATTTTCATAGTTACAAGGTCATTGCCTATTAGAAATTAATAAAGAAGAATTATGATTTTTTTTAAGGGGGGATTGACAGATACCAATCCTATGCTCAGTTGTATTAATACTAGGGCTCCCTCCAATGGTGACAAATTACTTCACAGACAATTTATTGCTGTACAAGATTGATGAAACAGGCAATAATGTCACTGTTAAAAGAGTACAGAAAAGTAGATGTCTGTCTTTGGTTGTTTTCTTTTGTTTTTTTCATTTAGATAATTGTTATACATATATTAGTACCCCACAGCTAGACCGTGGTAGTACCTTTAATTTCAGATCTACTGAATATGTCAATAGCAACAGGTGAAGAGAGAGAGAAAAAACATATATTTTAGTAACCAAGAACACTGCTTTTTATCAACCTCAGCTCTTTTAAAGAACATGAAAAATTGGAGACAACCTCTGCTGGGTAGCAGTTGAAGAACCCGAGATTCATATCCTGTCTACATATTCCCGCAAAGCTGTTTAGTAAACGAGTAAATTGAGCCCTGCAAATTCTTCTGTTGCTGTTCGGTTATTTTTTAGACAAAATAAGAAGTCTTCAGTATTAATAGGAAAAAATAAATTTAAAAAGTAGCAAACAAATATAACAAATAAACAAAAACAAAAAGAGAGAAAGAAATCCTTCTCTATAATGCTAGATGTCTTTGCAAATGTCAGCTGTCTCCTTTCATAAAATACCTGGAAAGTTTATGTCATGATGGAACAGTCCAGTGCCTGGAGCATTCACCTGCATGTGAAAAACCATAGGGAGGGTGAGGGAAGACTGAAAGATTAGTCCATTTCTAGGCATGTATCTTGGTATTGGACAGACACTTAAGAAACCTGTAAGAAGCTTGCATATAGTGAATGCTCACCTGCATGTTCTCGAAGTCAGCCATGATTTATTGCTTGCTGCTTGTCAGGAAGGGAAATTCTGGAAGACAATCTATAGGTAGTGCGGAATTGTATAAAAAAACCCAAAATATTTATCCATGAGATTAGAATTGAAATAAAAAGTCCAAAGAAAGGAGATGGACTCAGGATTTTTACAAAAAGTTCGAGCAAAGAAAAGAGGAGGAATAAAAGACCACAAAGAGAATATTTAATATGAACAATAACAATTTAATATCAATTTAATATTCAGAGAGTGCTCAAAAGAGATGATATCTCTGTTGAATATTGCTCTATCAAGTTTTCTTCATGAACATTGGATATGGTGAACCTATTAATCCATGAGGGAAGGAAGAGGGACTGAGAAAACTAATCTTCCTGGGATTGCACAGTAATTTCAGTAGGATATCATATTATGAATTCTGCTTTTCTGCCAAAATAAAATAAAATAAAATAAAATAAAATAAAATAAAATAAAATAAAATAAAATAAAATAAAATAAAATAAAATAAAATCCAGCAGAAAACCATAATTCATAATTCTAATTTCATGAAATGACTCAAAAAAAGTATGAAAACTCAGTATGATTTATATTCTAAAACCACATATGGCAGAATTAAAGTCACTAAAATGTGTAGAGGTGGCAAATATCTCTTTTGTATCTGGTTAGAGTAACTAGTAACTTTTGTAGTCACAAATATTAAAAAACTCCATCTCATATCTGCATATTCTTCTTTTGTGAAGTTCATTTAGCCATTCAGTTATGTTTTGAGATTCAATACATCACTGTCAGAAAAAGTGATGGAGTGAAAAAAGTCTGTCAAAGAGACACAGATGAGGAACTCTATTTAAGAAGAATAGCATTAACAGTGGTATTCAGCTTGTCCATCTGATGATTGCTGTAAAATTTTGCTCAGGTGTAGCAACATGTTCAAAATGATTTGGCACTGTCGTGTCAATATTAATATATTCCATTCCATATTTGCATTAGCAAATTTAGTTTACAGACCACATAGTATAAAAAAATGAGATTACTCACAGCAGATGAAATGAGATTACTGACAGGCCGCACCTGGAGTACTCTGTGTGGTTCTGGGCTCACCAGTACAGGAGGGACGTGGAGCTTCTAGAGAAGGTTCAGAGATGAGCGAGCAAGATGATCAAGGCACTGCAGCACCTACTGTATGAGAGGTTAAACGAGCTGGGCCTGTTTAGCCTGGAGAAGAGAAGGATGAGAGGGGATCTAATCAATGTGTACAAATTTCTGAGGTGTGATTGTAGGGAGGAGGAGGCTAAACTCTTCTCTGTAGTGGCTGGTGATAGGACAAGGGGCAGTGTTTTTAAGCTGAGGCATAGGAAGTTTCATCTCTTGTGGGGAAGAACTTGCTGTGAGGGTGACAGAGCCCTGGAACAGGCTGCCCAGAGAGGCTGTGGAGTCTCCTTCTCTGGAGATCTTCCCAACCCACCTGGATGCAACCCTGTGCCATGTGCTCCAGGTGTCTGTACTGGGGCAGTGGATTTGGACTGGATGATCTCTAGAGATTCCTTCCAACCCTACAGATTCTGTGATTCTGTGAGACCCAGCTGGGGCAATCTAATAGAATTATCTTTCATGAAGCAAAGTACTTTCATAATTTCACCTGTTGCTAGCATGGATGCATCTCATTTTCACCATTTATTAAAAATTAAAGGGATGTCAGTCATACATCTTACAGATTTTTGCTGCCAAAGAGGAAAATGCAGCAACTTAAGTCTATTAGACAGTTTTATATAAAGGTTCAGAATTCTATTTCATAGCTGCTGAACATTTAACCTATTTCTTCTACATTTTTTTTCTGAGAATTGGTTATAATGACACTATGTTTTCAACTGCCTTGAAGTTTATGAAGGTCTCATCATTTTAATTGTTGTCTTATGATATGAATACTTTTTAGTTCAGTCTTTTTCAAGATCATGTACTTCCTTTTAGTTAATATTATAATTGAAACAGATTCATTGCCTACATAAATAAAACTTCCTGCTGTCTGATGTTTTTTGGTGGATATTTTCAGCAAAAAAAGTACACATGTAGAATGAAAAATGATATGGCAGAAAATGAAATCCAGTTGACCGGTAGAATAAGTTTCATGACTTGCTGATTCCATTATTTTGTGCCTGAAGTTTAAATAATTTGACTTATTTTGGTCTTGATATTCAGCTGTCTTTTAGCACTTTTAAGTGTGAGAAACAAGTCGAGTTTACAAGTCTATGGGAAGAAATTGGTTTTAAATAATATTCTAAAGAGAGAAATGCAAAGGACACAATTTACAAGTTTGAAGACAAATTGAAAATGGTTAATGAATAGACTAATACTATAATATCACTGACTTACCATTTAATTGCATGGGCTTCTCCTTGCATCCTTCACTGTCTCTTGTCTTTCATGCTGTGATTTTTAAAAATGTCTTTGCTTTTTAAAATATCGGAAAGTATCCAGAATACTACTATATCGCTTTAACTTATCTTTATTATAACAAAAAAAAAGAAAAAAAAAAAAGAAAAAAGTTTAAAGAAATTAAGAAGCCTGGGTGGGTTAGTGACAGGACCATGTAACAACGTATGGCTATGAGCTAGGTAATACAAACATGAATACAGAGAGCCTCAGCTTTAAATAGGAAAAGAAAAAAACAGCAGAATACAGGAAGGTTAGATGATGATTATAATAGCTAAACAGTTAAATGTGATAAAATATTCCCCTAGTGTGCTGCCATGTACATTAAAATACACTAAGGAAAATTCTGCATGAAAAGTTATGTTGCTGTGGAGTATTTCAGTGAAGTCTTTGGGTTACTGAATATTTTCAAACATATATAGTAGCCAGTTTTATTTCTGCAGAAGATTTACATTCTCTTCTTGCTTTTCATTCTAGTACATGAAAATAATTTACTTAGTGGTGTTCTATAATGAGCAGAAACACAGTTTAGTCATTTCTTATGAAGGGAAGCCACATAAGATGACCAAGACAATGCAATCATTAATTAAATAAATTCCTTCTCTATATTTTTGCTCATCGTGTATAAAACCATTAGTAATGCAGTTTCAAAATAAATACTGCTTTGAAACATTCTGAAGAGTACTCAATAGACAATTTTTACCATATGTAATTTTAATGGTAATGAGAGGTGGCTAACAATTGAATGAGAGATGTGTATTCCTTATGGTAAGTGAAATGATTTTCTATACAGAAAAAAAAGTAATATTTTCAGTG
The DNA here is from genome assembly GCA_003342815.1 of Eudromia elegans. Lineage (NCBI taxonomy): Eukaryota > Metazoa > Chordata > Aves > Tinamiformes > Tinamidae > Eudromia > Eudromia elegans. Next base: position 228,205 of record PTEX01000292.1, read on the forward strand.
ACAGAAGCTATAAGAATGCTACTTTGAATTCTTGTTTTAAAGATAGAATAAATGATATTTTAGTGAGTAATTCTATGGTGTAATAAATGCTAAATTAAAAAAGACATCTAAGAAATAATGTTGAAAGATATTCCTTAAAACATTCTTAATGAACTGTGAAAACACAAAATGAATAATTTAATTATAGATGAAATAGTCTTTGAGATCTCTTCTTTCAGAGGATTTTTTTTTCAATTTGTTTTTGTTTATTTTCTATTTTTTCAAATACAATTGTGTTTAAAGAGAGTAGTGTTGTGAATTGAATTGCTCTATTAGCATTAGGTGATGAAACCAGTATGCCATATATACTTGAAATCTATTTAACAAGAATGTTAGAAGCACTTATATAATATAAAACTGAAACAAAGAAAAAAGAATGAAACCAAAGTCTATTGCAATTTAAAAAAGTTGACAGATTAAGGATATATCTGAAAGAAAGGGCAAACATGACGTGTTTGTGCATGATATCAATATATCTGACATATTATTGACGTGGCTAGCCAGCTATTTTTCTTTTGATGATAATGCAACTATTGAGGATGCAGATGATGTAAATGCATTGAAACTTGGAGGTTGGAGTATTCTGAGCTACGGAGGTAGCAGAAGATGTGACAAACAGTGGAGAATGACTAGAACAAGAATTTGTCTGCTTTTTAGTCAAGTTTTCCGTAGTTTAATCATCCTCCTATTTTAAAAATTTCTTGTCAACTGGGTTTATGAATATGTGCAACACCATATGTTATTTTCAGTTAAGATTAGTGTGCTGTAGTATGAATATATCTTCAAGCAGTTCAAAGGCAAAATATATTAAAAAGTACATGTCCCTTACGGAACAGGGTTTCTCAGTACAATATCAATGCCAGTATACTATAGCTGACAAATAGGTCAGTTTTTAGATAAAATATTGATTGCAACCAGTAAAACTCTAAATAATCTTTGATCACCTTATCCTTTCAATCATTTTCTCCCTGTCATAAATCCAAAATGGACAACAAGTAAAGGAGAACCATCAGTGTAGTCTGATGCACTATTTCCTTAGCAGATTAGAAGACTTTTACATTCATTTTTTCACTTTATATAAACAGACCACATTTGTCAACTTGTAATCAGTAAGGGTTGACTGACTACAAAATGCAGCTACTCAAAACCTGGAAAATACTTCTCACAGTGGTATTGCAATGAAGAGGCAGAGTCTGACTGGTTGAGTTTCTGTAAACCCAGTATTTTATTGATCTTAATTATAATTATTTTATTGACATTAATTATGCTATGTGTCTGCTTGATCCTTTTGTTTTATAACCCAATTAGTTAAACTAAAATATGAACTTTGATAATTTTTTATGTTAATTTTAGTAGTAGAATTCACAAACTATATGAAGGAGCTGGAGATACCAAAAGGAACTGCAAGCTTAAATTGGTGGGTTTTTTTGTATTTTTTTTCTATTTGAGCAATTCAATATATGTACATCAACATATATACATATACACACTTTTATATATTATTTATTTATTTTCACTATTTTTAGAAATATTACAGAGTGCTTGTCATTTCTTTTCCGTACTTTATTTCTCTCTGTCTCATATCTCATCCTATAAAATACTTTCCTTTTAACTAATCTTGATGTAAGTTCGCCTTGACAGCCTTTCTGAACATAGTGATGCTGTTCTCCACACACAGGGTTTTGATTTTCTGATGCATTCTCTAACTCATGGGTGATTTCTGATGCAATAATGAATGGAATAATTCTATCTTCAAAGCAGGGTTAAAATAGCTTACAGTAAATGGGGTTTGAAACAGAATGGGATGGTCAAAAAAGGTTTGAGGGTTGTTTTGCTCTTTGGCTTTCAGTAAGTCATTCAATATTTTTCCTTTGTCGTAACTAGGACATGAAAAGCTTATCTTATTTCTGTGATTACACCATTGAGTGTCCTTGCTTCCTCTTAAGAGCTCAGCTGTGGGAGAGTATTTCCATGCCTCGAAAAAGGCATTCCTTGAGAAAGATGGCATATTTTCTTGTAATTGAAAAGCAGTATAGTATACAAAATACCTACAACTAAGTTTCAGTAGGCAGTTTTATTGGAGGGTTTAACTTTACAGCTCTATTAATATTTATGTAAACACAGTGTTTATTATCTGTAATATTCATAATGACCAAGGGTCATACTGAGTGCTTTTAATTATCAGATATCTAGGCAGGTTGTGAGAACTCTGCTTCCTGCATAATCCAGCATAGTGGCACGATCTCCCTGAGTGATACAGGATAAGAATGAAAACACCTAAATAGTCTGAAGAAGGGATATGGACAGGAAGAAACTTATTATGTGCCTCTAATGATGTTTAAATGTTTGTTGTATTTGACTGTAAAACAACAGTGGTATCTAACGTGTAGACTGGGATGTATTGTTTCTCTAAAAAGCCTACAGTTTACTTTCATAGGCTTTGGATATACCTTTCATATATGTAGTTAAAACTGTCTGATTACCTTTTCTTTCTCTTTCTTGTGAAAAGTGCAAATCTGAAAAAAAAAAAAAAAAAAAGCCCTGTTTATCTTACCCTTTAAAATGTATAAATTCCAGTAATGAGATCCATTTAATATTTAATTGATGTACTTTAGAATCTGTTTCTTCTTCATAAAAGTTTTGTAAAACTAGAAAATACAGATTTCTAAACTGACCATTTTGAATGGTTTGAAGAGCTGTCTGAATTACTTTTAGACTGTTATTGGAGTCAGAAAACCCAACCTTTAAATTATGAACACATGGTTCAAGTATACCCTCAGAAAAAAAATCAGGCTATATGCATTCTATACTCAAAACTTAGCTACTAATTTTCATGTGGCACTTGTCCTCTGAAAATGGTCTCAGAAATCTTAATTGAACTCTTCATTTGCTCACAGTGCTCAGACTTCTGGGACCCAGGTTCTGGTTCAGTTGGCAAAGTAATTGGCACATTCACAAGCAGTTACATTTGTTTTCAGACTGCAAATAAGAATTTTAAAGGAGGAGAGATCTGAAGGGATTCACCCTGGAAAAAGCACCGTTTCTCCTGTGCTTGTTTTAGGTTATCTCCAAATTTACCAGCTGTGATAGTTAGCTTAGAAAAAATGAAGCTGAAAGTGAGGTGGACATTTAGAACCACTAACTGTCATTGCTTATTACTAGCTCAATTAGTTTGCACTAATGAGCATAATCACTACTGTTTTGTTTTTTTTTTTTCCTTGTATTGACCATTTTCAGGTTAGAATATATGTGAAATTTATTAGTATGGGGATAAAGAATAGGGAGATTCGCATATATGTGAGTGATTAATAAAATTCAGTAAAGGTCACCTCTGCTTCAAAAACTATGCAAAGAAAAGCTGCTTAACTAAGTTGGTTTCTACATACTCCTGTACCCCAACATCTGTGGTTCATAGATACAGCAGTAGTTTTGTTCATATATCTAGAAATGTGTAGTCTTTAATTCTGCCAATCAAAACATTTCAGAGAGCTATTTCTGTCTAATTTATCAGGTGTTTAACCTCCCAATATTTGAACAAATTTTTTCTGCTACACATATCACAGGCACACAATGAAAAAATCTATATACTTATGCTATAAAAGTCAGAAGATACTATTCAATCTTCAGGATATCAAACTTCATGACTCATTGTATCAATGTTCAAAGCTCTTTTTATCTGTCTTCTCCTTATCTAATGAAAATAATATTACAGTTTAAATCCTTTAAAAAAACTATATAAAGTTCTTTTAAATATTTTCTTATCTCTTGCCTAGAAAACATTTTAAATTATATTTCTTTTCAATGAAACTCTGAATTAAAATCTGTTCATAATATGCTGACTTCTATAGCTGGAAGCAAAACTCTTTACATATCATAGTCAATAATTATGAAGAGAACTTGTATTCAGCATACTCCACACAAAAGTACAAATTTGTACAGATTCTCTTTTTTTTAAGAAGAAACATAAGAAGAAATCATAGTGCTCGCACTATTACTCTAAAAAAGAATATTAAGTGGTACAATATGTTGAAATAACAGAATTTTCTGCATATTTTGACAGAAGAATGTTTGTTTCTGAAGCAATATTTCATTCATTTGAGTTTTGGAAGACTGAAAACCTTTTCATGCCCGTAGTCTCAATTCAATACACAGACAGATAAACCACCATTGGTCCTGACAAAGAATCAAGACTGACTGATTTGCTATTCCTATTTATTAGAGAGGCTAGATGCACAAACAAATGTATTCCTGTGCTTGACTTTTTACCAGATAAAGACATAATGTGAAAAGATCAGCAGTGCATTTGTAAATTTCTGTATTCACTTTGGAAGTGGTTGATCACTTTTCTTTTTTTCTTTAATTTTCTTCTAGGCCTTTTCTGGAAATACAAATGCAGACAGTGTTGTATATTATAAGCTTCAGCATTCTATTAAAGCAAGATTTCTCCGTTTTGTGCCTTTGGACTGGAATCCCAATGGCAGAATTGGAATGCGCATTGAAGTCTACGGATGCACATATAGTAAGTGTTTTGCTGAAGCAGCTGAATGATCATTGTTTTTGATACCTAAAGTACACTTGAGGTAGATTTATAAGCTTAATTTTGTTACTGAATATGACTGGCTCAATACCTTCTTGTGCTGAATGTGCTATTTCTCCATCATCTAACAATATTTGATGTTTATTTTCCAGCACTTTCTGTATTAGAATGAAGAGTACGAACAAAATTTGTTCACACAAAATTTACGTCAAACTCTTTTTTCTTTAATACTCTTACAAAATTGATTTAAGATGTATGTTTTCTGCCTGAGGATAAAATCTGGAAGATGTTTACAACTTTTAATATATATATGGTCTTGGTCCTGATGTGCCACAGATGGATAACCCTACAAATAAAGGATACTTTGTTATTTAAAGTCATTATTTAAAGAATATATTTTAGAAAAGTAGGTAATATGAGAGACAAAAGCATAAGTACAATAGTTACACTGATTTGCTGGGCACTAAAGCTCTTCCTGTGGTCTTCCTGTTATTTTCTTTCACTGAGCCTTTAAAAATACTTCTTTTAGTAAGTTTACAGCTTTTTATTTCCCACCTTTACTTTACCATGAGGGAAGTAGAGGCTATTTTAAGTAGTTTCCTTAGTTGCTTGTTTTAGAAACCTTGGTCTTCTAGTTAATTTTCAACTTCCATGTTTAAGTCATGCTCACAAAGCTGATCTCTTCTGAACATTATCCCTATATCAAAAATATATCCTCTTGATCTTTTCATTAGGATCCGATCTGTCACTTTAAATTTAACACCAATAAAAGACATCTCTGTATCTTCCTTTTTACATTAATCGTTATAAAATAAATAAAATGCATAAATGAATAAAATATTGATCTGCAGGCCTCTCAAAAACTAGGTAAGAGGCCACATCCACATCAATTATCTCATAAGAGGAGAAAGATGGAAGAGACCCATATTGCTAAAATCCTGCAGAACTCCTGGGTCCACCTACAGACTAAGAAGAAGCTGTGTGGGCTGCAGGACACTCTTGTGATGCTGCAGTAACTAAGAAATACTTCCAACTTACACAGAATCACAGAATGTTTGAGGTTGGAAAGGAGCTCAGGAGGTCATCTAGTCCAAGCCCCCTGCACAAGCAGGGACACTTAGACCATGTGGCACAGGGTTACTCCCAGACGAGTTTTCAAGGAGACTGCACAACCTCCCTGAGCAACCTGTTCCGGGGCTCTGTCACCTTCACCATAAAGAAGCTTTTCCTCATATGGAGATGAAACGTCCTGTGTATAAATTTATACCCATTACTGACTTATCCTGTCACTATTCACCACTGAGAAGAGTTTTGCCCTACCCTCCCTAAATTCTCCCCTCAGGTGCTTAAATACATGGATCTCCTCTCAGTCTTCTCTTGTCTAGGCTAAACAGGCCAAGCTCACTTAGTCTTTCCTTATACCAGGAAAGACTGGCATCATGCTCCACTCCGTTAATCATCTTTATTGCTCGTCACTGCACCCTCTCTAGAAGCTTCACATCCCTCCTGTAGTGAGGAGCCCAGAACTGCAACCAGTACTCCAGGTGCAGCCTCACCAGAGCTGAGCAGAGGGGCAGGATTCTCTCCCTCTACCTGCTGGCAACACTTCTCCTGGTGCAGGCCAGGATCCCATTCACCTTGGCCATGAGGGCACAATGCTATCTCATGGCTAATTTGTTGTTAACCAGGACTTCCAAATCCCTGTCCGTTGAGCTGCTTCCCAGCGGGTCAAGCCCTGATCTGTCCTGGTGTCTGGGGTTATTCCTGCCCAGGTGCAGGACCCTGCACTTATACTTGTTCAACCTCATAAGGTTCCTTTCTGTCAAACTCTCCAATCTGTCTAAGTCCCTCTGGATGGCAGCACAGCCATCTGGACTGTTGGCCAATTCGTTCAGTTTGGTATTGTTTGCAAACTTGCCCAGGATGCACTCCTTCCCCTCGTCCAAGTAACTGATGGACAGATTGAACAGTACTGGGCCCAGTACATATCCCTGGGGGACACCACTGGCCACAGGCCTCCAGCTAGACTCGGCGCAGTTTATCACAACCCTACGAGCTCTGCCAGCCATCCAGCCAGTTCTCAATCTACCTCATTGTCCACGCATCTAACCCAAATTTCTTGAGCTAACCCATGCTTCCTAAGCTTAAGCTTCAGTTTAAAAATTAGGGCTGAGCAAATGACTTGCATTGAAATCTCATCTGAGTATCCAACCTGAAATCTCTTCTAAAGGTGCAGCACAGAAATCTAAATATGCAGCACAGAATCTTGTGTCACATGTATTTTTTTTAAAAAAACCCCAAGTGTCACTATGCCTTTCAATGTTTAAAAAGATCCCATTCTTTCCTGTCACTAAACTTCATTCAGAGGTAACCCACTTTGCTCCTTTCCAGGCCTTTCCCTTGTCCATTCGAAAATATTTAAATTCCTGTTCATAGAATCATAGAATGCTTAAGTTTGGAAGGGACCTTTAGAGGTCATCTAGTCCAACCCCCCTCCACATGCAGGATCACCTAGAGCACGTGGCACAGAGTGGCATCCAAGCAGGTTTTGAAGATCTTCAGAAAAGGAGGCTCCACACTCATTGTTAAGAAATATTTCCTTAAGTTCCTGTGGAATTTTTGATGCTTCAGTTTGTGGACGTTTCCTGTAGCCTTGTTCTCAAACATTTCCAAACTGAGACACTTTCTTTAACAGAAAACTTAAATTCTGTACAGATTTTAACTGCTTTCACCACTGTAATTTTCTCTGTAACCTCTAGTGGTGTCTATTATGTCTTTCTTCTGTCATTTACCTATTGCCAAGTTGTCAAACCTAAAATGATATAGTACAGGAAGAGTATAGTGTCTGTGTTGTTAAAAAAAAATATAACATATAGAATAACATTTTACAGAGTTAGAATATTTTACATGTGGTCAGAAATTACCTTAGAGTAAGGTTATTTTTCTTTATTTTACTTGCTGGGTATAGGATCGATTGTGTAAAGAGCTTATGAAAACAAATCAATGAAAACTATCTTCTAAGATTAGTCTGAGGCTGAATTTAAAAAGAGTATTTAGTTGATTTGATGTACATCATAATGCAACACACAAAGCATTTAAAAGTGTTACAAACCTGAACACTTTTTAAAATTGGTCAAGACTTTCTCTGTAGCAAGGGTGTGAGTGAGCTGTGAATTCCTGAAATGTTCATTTTTAATATCTCTAAAGCTTTCAATTCAAAAAGAATTGCAGACTTCCTGAGCATTTTTATTTATTTGGAACTTCTATAATCATAATATACTTCTAAAGATTGGTGCAATTCAGTCATTCTTACACAAAGCAGGTGATTACAGTATTTTCCTACGTGTCAGGACATATGTCATTATTGAGATAGTAATAATGTCTATCAGTTTTTGAATTACTACACGTTACTCCAGGCAGACAAAGAATCAGAAACTAAGGAAAAGGAGATATTAGTGACATTTATTTTAACTTTAAATCAACCCTTCAAATTCTTTTTTCTTACCATTGGCATTAATCTGGTCATCCTGTATCCTTCCTTGCCAAAGCAAGCAAGTCTCTTTCACTTTATCAGTATGTGTATATTTATGTGTATATTTATACATATGCACATATATTTATAGGTGTATAAGAATCTACATGTATTATAATTAATATTTATAATATTATTGTATTGTGTTATGTATTATAATATTATTGTGTATTATACATATTTTCATAGTACAATACAATATGGTGTATGTATATATTTAACAGAAAATGTAACAATTTTTGTTTTGGTGAAATCTTTTACAAATTATGGAACTAAACTAAAACTAAAAAGATGATTTTAAAGCTGTTCACACTGATCCATAGAGTAATACAGGTAAACTTATTTTTGCTATACTTAAAAGAGGTAAATACTATCTTAGTTACATAATATATACTGAAGAATTCTTAGAAGTATTTTTATCTGCTTTGTTATCTGCTAGTCAAAATACTAGCTCCAAAGAACTTGCTTGTGTTCTCAGACCTAGCATCTGCCTTTTTATTACAATCTCACTAAGGTCAGTGAGTCCATGAGTAATAACCACCAAATAGGGCTGATCATTATAGATTTATAGAACACGTTTTAGACTATAAACTCTTTTGCCCAAGGCTGTCATTTTATGTCTGTAAAGCACACATCCAAAACAAACTTTTGGAAAAGAAAGGCTTATTGGGAGTAATTAATGATTAAATTAAAGTGCAATATTAAAAGAGCTCTTCTCTATGAATGTTTATTTCTTCCCTTTCCTCACCTCATTTCATTTCTTCAATTTCTTACACCTGCCAATCCTCTATGATTTTTTTCATAGAAAAAAAAGAAAGATTTCTTCCACCTATATATGAAATCCTAGGCTTTGACTGAATTGACTAAATCTGCTTATGCCATAACTGTAAAACAATTGACCTGTGTTTTAAAAAGCAAGGTAACAAGTAAACTGAAGACATTGTGCTCTGACTACTGGATTTCCTATAGTGTGTTTGTGTAAAAGAAATTGATGGATCTCTGCAAGAACTTTCTGTCATTTTTGACCTGCTGAAATTCCAGCTTGTGAGGATAAAGTCATGCTCGACATTGTTCCAGTTAAACTATCCCTTGACACTTAAAAAGTGACCTTTGATATCTTTTAGCATGCTTTTTCCTACTTCATTAGAACCATTTCTTGCCCAGTCCATCCTCTGAAAGACAGTAATGACAGCTACAACCAGTAAAAATAGTAATGACTGGCTCATATGACAAAAAGAAAGATGCATTCAAATTCAAAACTCATCATGGTATATGACTGTAGAAGAAAGGTGAAGGAAGAAGAAGAAAGGTAGAAGAAAGAGGAAGGCAAGTGAACACTGTTAGATGCTATGCCTAACACTTCACCATATATACTGTGAGGAAAAAAAAAAACCCAACAAAACTGTCAAAGCCCTGGCTCTGATGCTATTAAATGAGCTGGATAAGGTTTTGTGAGCATCCTCTGCAGACAGAATGGATAAAATCAATAAGAAAACTACATAGTCAGGAAAAGGATTTCCCATACTGTTTAAATATGGGATAGTATACTTTCAAGGGCTTGTTGTGACAGTTATTATAAAAGATAATTTTAGATTTGTCTGATTATGAATAATCTTAATGCAGTATAATTTTTAAAAGCTTTTGCTTGAGCAGTCCGGTTTGCCTAACGTTTTTGTACTCCGTGTAGTACAGGACACTTTTTAGATTTGCTTTTTCCGAAACCATCAAAGTCCAGCGATCATATTTCCTCAACCTGTAATACAACTAGTCCTGACTATATTTCTCTATAATACAATTAGTCTTTAATGAGAGTAGCTAGAAACAAGAAAAAAAAAAGTTTGAATTGTTGATTTTTTTTTCCAATAAAGCTTAAGCTGAATAAATAGAGTAGATGAAGAGATCAGCAAAAATCATGCCAACATTTTTCAAAAAAAATTATTGTTAAAGTTTTTTTTCTTATCTTTCACAACTTTATATATTTATAATTGCATACAGAACTGATGAAGATAGAAAACGGATAAGAAACTTTATAAAAGTTTTGATTAATATCTGCAGTCTTTTTACAGGGGAAATTTTTTGTTTGTTTGTTTATTTTACAAATTTGGTCAGGGTAAGTTTTGCTGCTGAAGAAATTGTACTGCAAAAGAATGAAAGACATTTTGGAGACCAAGGAACAATATCTTTCATTCTTGCATATCTAGTTTTCTCAGAAACTAATAGCAAGATGAAGCTCCAAATGTTGGTAAAAGCATTGCTGTTATCAGTGCCTACTCATAAGCAGAAATTAATTGGTTTAATATATACATGATAATATATTATTATTAGTTATTAACATGATATTATATTATTATTACTAATATATAATAATATTAAAGTCCCTACCTTTTATTGAGAATGCTAAACTTAGCATTCAGTATTTAAATTTTTAAATTTGATATTGATTTATGCTTTTTCTGGCCACATTCATTCACTGATATAATGAAGTAAAATAGTTAACCTAGGATTCTTTTCAAGGTAGAATTTAATATTTATTCTTCGTATATTTGGTAAATGAATTTTTCATAAGTTCGATGCACATTAGCAGATGTGTGGAAAATGAAAAAAAAAAAAACCCAAATATTGCTTCATTCACTTGACAAGAGTTTTTGAAAATGGAATATAAATGACAGACTTTAAATAATATAGTTAGTTTTAATTGAATTCCTTTCTATGTCGACAATGTAGACATAGATATTTTGGGTGAAATCAAATACGATTAGTAAATAGATAATGGGTTACCACTGACTTGGAAGAAGCCAACCAGTCAGTTGAAAAATAACTTAATTTTTTATTGAGTGTCCTTTACATCTTCATTTATTTCACAAATGTATCTTTCAAGGACAATTACCTTTTTCTTCTTTATGTATGAACTGTGACTACTCTATGAGCTTTTCATAGTGTTATCAGTTCCTTTCTGTGTGTCTTATTCAATCTGCGCTGATTTTGACAGATATTCTTTTGTATTATTGGGCTGAAATAAGTTCTTTCTTCAGGTAAAGTAAATTTATGTGACCTTGAAAGAAACTAGATAAAACACTGTCAGAAATAGAAAGTAGATTTCCCTGGGGCGCTGTCATACAGTTTATAAGATGGTACCTTTCAATATAGTAATGGAAAGTATCAGTGTGATAGGAAGCATGCACACACATATATATAATTAAAATTCTTCAATATTGCTGTTGTTTTCATGTGTTGAACTTCACAGCTTATTATTTTGTTTATTGTCACATAGAATCAAGGGTGCTGCTGTCCCCATCCCCCTATGAAGGCCTCCATCTACTGACATGATGTTTAGGGAACATCCCTGGCATCATCCCTAACATCCCTTTCCCATCTATTAGGGAAGTTTATGCTTGCTGGGGCTCAGATTCTCCTGAATCTGAGTCTCACTGAGGTGAGACTGGACAGTCATTCGGACTGTCCCCTGCCACACAGACTCTACCATTCCACACAGGCACCAATGATACAGCCAGAGGAGATTTAGTATATATCAAGCATTTGTTGATATCAATGAACAGAATTTGACACTTCCCTCAAAATGCCTGTGCAGTAACACACACAGTATGAGAAACAAAGAAAGGAATTACAGATCTGTGGGAATTTGAGGGGCTACAAAGAGATGGAACATGGATGGACTCCATCTCTTTGGGGAAGAAAAGCCAGCATACTGAGGAGGCAGAGGTACATTTTATTTGAAAGCACCACAGGGATGCATGGAGCTCTGCAAGCAGGGATGAGTGATAAGATAGTTAAGAATTTGTGAGGTAGCTTTAGAGGGTCATACAACATGGATGACATTGTTGTGGGAATTTGCTATGGACCACATGATCAGGAAGAAGTAGATGAGGCCTTCTTTAGGCAACTGGACGAGCTTTCATCTTCCCAGACCATTGTGGTCCCCCCTCAAAGACGACTTTAACCAATCCAATATTTGTTGAATGACAGGGCACAAGCAAGCCAGGAATTTTCTGGGGTGCACTGATAATAACATCCTAATACAGGTGGGAGGACGAGGATAGGCCCTCTGATAGACCTGGTACTTAGAAGCTAAGGACTGTTTGGGGTTGTGAAGTTAGGAGGCAGTCTTGTCTGCAGTGACCATGAGATAATATTGTTCAGGATCCCAAAAACTCAGATATATAGAAAGAATCATACAAGAGGGGAAGCAAGGTCAGGTGACTCAGGAGGAATACAGAATGCCTGAGAATGCAGGGATGTGGTTAGGAAAGCTTACGTCCAACTGAAATTGAACCTGTCAAGGTAGGTGAAGTACAACAAGAAGGACTTTTACAGATGCATCAGTAACAAGAGAAAGGCTAAGGAAGGATGTGTATCTGGTGTTGAAAGGGGAAGAGGATTTGTTGACAAAGGACATAAAAATATATGCAGTGCCTTCTTTGTTTCAGTCTTTGATCATACTCACCTACAGAAATTCCCAGACTGGTAGGAAAGTCTGGAGCAAGGAAGGCTTTTTCTCAGGTCAGGTGGGAAAATTCAAACAAACTAAATATGCACACATTTATGAGAACTGACAGGATACATACGCTGGTCCTGATGGTATGGACCAAAGTCACTGTGAGATAACATTTTGAGGTTATGATCAAAAGGCATTTCTGAGAACTGGAAGAAGGCAAATGTCACTCCTATCTTAAATATGAGCATGAGAGAGGAACTACAAGCTTCATTTTGATTTCTGAAGCACTATTGGAGTATGGAAACTATTTTCAAACACGAGAAGGACAAAAAGATGGATGGATCAACATGATTCATGGTTCAGCATGGATCTGATGTTTTTAAGGGAAAATTATGCCTGACCTCACAGCCTTCTATAATGGGATGACTGTCTTGGTAGATGAGCGGAGAGCAGTAGAAGATATTTATCTTGACCTCAGTAAATTTTTCAACAGTATCACCTATAACATTCTCATAAATAAATTGGTAAGTACAGAGTAGATCGTTAGTCATTGAGGGAGTTGAAAAATGAAATGTTGGCTCAAAAGGTGGTGATCAGCAGCATAAAGTCCATTTGGAGGCGAGTCACTTGTGGTCTTTCCCAGGATTCAATAATCAGGACCAATACTGCTTTAACATCTCTATGTGTGATCTGGATGGGAGGCCAATTGTACTCCATGCAATTTTGCAGACAATGTAAGTTTGGAATATATGATTGATAAACTATCGGTAGTTCTGCCATTTGGAGGAACTTCAGCAGACTGAAGAAACGGACTAGCAAGAAGGTCATGAAGTTTAACAAAGGAAAGGGCAAAATCCTTCATCAAGGAGGAAAATAATCCAGTAAAGAATTTAAAGGTGATTGATCAGATAGAAATTAACTATCCAGAAATGGCAGTGGGGTTGGTGAACATAGAGATCACTACATGAGCCAACAGTGTGCCCTTGCAGAACAGAAAGCATAGTTTGCCTTCGGAAGAGCAGCTTGAGGAAGTTGATCCTTTCCCTTTACTCAGCACTAGTGAGGTCATATCTAAAGTGTTTTGTCAAGTCTGGAGCTCCTCAGTGTGACAGAGACATAGACTTCAAGGCTGAAAAAAGGACACAAGGATGATTAAGGGACTGATTTGGCATCTCTCATACAAACAGGAATCTCAAGAAATGAAGGCTGAAAGATCAGATAAATGCTTATAAATACCCAGTCAAAGAAAGATGAAGCCAACCTCTTCTTGATGTGGCAAGCAGTGAGAGGACAAGAGTCAACGGGCTAACTGAAATAAAAGTACTTTTATTTCTACATAGAATATTTTGTATACAATGAGGGTGTTTGAAAACTGAAATGATTGCCCTAAGAGAGTGAAAAGTCTCTATTGCTGAAGATATTCAAACCCCACATGAGTATGGCCATGTCAGTTTTGGCTCTTCTAGTTGACTCTGCTTTGAACAAGGAAGCTGGCTAGATGAACTTCAGAGTTGCCTTCCAACCTCAATGATTTCAGGATTGTGTGATTCTGTGACTATATGGCTCTACTGGAAGACTGATGATACAGATTCATTATTAACCTGTTTTCAAGCTCTAAAGCTGCATTTCAGCAGTTGCAATTTAACGTAACATTTATAATGTCAACAAAGTCAGATGTGATGAAAAGATAACCAGACCCTCCTCATAAATATTACTAGTTATGTAAATACTCTCTTAGAGTATTTTTGTTTCTTTCCTAGAGTAATATGTCCTAATATTATTTTAAATTGGAAGAATCTGGATTGATTTTAATAGTTTATTGAAGTTAAAGCCTGTTAGTTTAACATAATGGAAATGGTTTTCTTCTTATTTATTTTGGTAATTTGAATTAATTATAAATGAAATTAGCAGAAATTCTCACTCTGCCCAATTCTGCTTTTACTGTATGACTAACATGGCTCCAAAGCAACAAAGATGCTTTCATGTGATTTTGATATGGATAGAAGCTGAAATCTGTTCAGCTTACCTTGTTTTATAATTTAATGAAAGTAGCATCGCTAGCATAGTCTGAAAATTTGTAGAATACCTGAGATATCATTAACAAACTCCTTACAGGTCACATGTAAAAGCAGGGATGCTAGTGGTGTGTTCTCTTAGTACTGAAGTTATATGCACATTTTTTTTTAGACACAGCATTATATTTTATCTGTAATTTCTTTATTTCTAGGATCTGAAGTGGTTGGTTTTGATGGGAAAAGCTGTCTAATTTACAGATTTAATCAAAAACTCATGAGTGCACTGAAAGATGTGATTTCTCTAAAGTTTAAGACAATGCGAAGTGATGGAATTCTACTCCACAGAGAAGGACAAAATGGAGACCGTATAACATTGGAATTAATTAAAGGAAAGCTGTACTTACTCATTAATCTAGGTAACAGCTACAGTCTTATTCAGTCTAATGTAGTTTGAATAAAACTTTTTTTTTTTTTTTTTTAAGCTTATTCTAATATATCATGTATTGCAAGCCAGGAATATATATTTAAATATTAATATTTTTATTTGCATCTAATACTTTCCTATTTTTCTCCTCTCAAGGTGATGCTAAAACTCACTCTTCTAATTCTCAAATTAATATTACCCTGGGCAGCCTTTTGGATGATCAACATTGGCATTCTGTCCTCATTGAGCATTTTAACAATCAAGTAAACTTTACAGTGGATAAACATACACATCATTTTCATGCAAATGGAGAATTCAATTATTTGGACCTTGACTATGAGGTGTGAAAATTACCTTACCTTTATTACATTTATTAACTTTGTTATGTAAATGGGATAAAGTAAGCAGAAGGGATAAAACTTATTTAGGAAGTTTGCAGAGCTTAAGGCTTTAGGCAATTTTATCTTCTGAAGGAATGATTGGAGAAAGGTATTCTTAACTTACCAATGCTTAGCTTACCAGACTTGCAGCCCCAAATATTCTGTGGAACATCTTTTTTCATCTCTAATATCATTGCTGTTGCTTTTGTAGAACTACAAATGTGTTGAACACAGTTGAAACAGAAGAGGAATGAGCCCCAAGTCACATAATTTTATGATTTGATGAAAATTATGGTAATCAGTATAGTTAAAGCCCATTTCAGAAGTGTTAGTTTAAAATTTAAATTCCTGGTAAATATAGCAAATATATGATGAACAAATCTCATTTACATAAATGGTAGATTCATAAAAAGGAGTGCATATAACATCGTGCAAAGTCTTCCCAAACATTATTTAAAGGTCTAAAAGTTGGTGAATAATTCTTACTCTCTTCCTAATTTTAGGAGGAAATGATAAGTGTTAGAATAGAGTGAACCTACTTGAACCCAGAGATCTGCATTACTTTATTTATCAATTGCATTTCTAAATTAACAACGTAACACCTACCTGTTGGGCAACTAACTCACTTCTGTTTGTTATGCATAATTTTGACTGAGTCGTACGAGGAAAATAAGTGATTTCTTAGGACACTTCAAATGTACATAACTAGGAGAAATACTGATTTAGATGTTCTAAAACTACCTTGTGGTAGTTTTACTGCCCCAGAGAAGTCATAGCTTTCAAAGTCGTGCTTTGAATGGTCTTTTCTTTTTCTCTCTTGTTCCATTAATTTTTCAAGAAAACTTTTCATATGATTAAAAACAGAATTGTGTATAAAAATTAGGAATCTAAAATACAATGGTAAAGTTTAGAGTATCATATTAAAAAAAAATGTGGGAAGCAATAAAAAATACATGTAACTTTTAACTGATTGTTGCTAATTAACATACTTATTTTACTAAATCAACTAGTATTTTTCATCTATTACATGTACTGTAGTTCACATTTCAAGTGTTATCAGTAGAAGTAGAATAGATTTTTTTAATACAAAAACTCGAAAAAAGTGAGAACACACAAAAAAATCTAAATTGCTCTATTTAGTAATTCATTGTATTCCTATAAATCAGAACTTCCTAGTTTAATAATTTAATAATACTCATAACTTACAGTATTGAAGGCAGAATTTTTTAAAATTTGATTTTTTCATAAACTTACTTTAACTGTGTACTTTAACTGTGAAATAAAATTTAAAGATTAAGTCTTATAGAAGTACCAAGTACTTTGTGAATATAAAATGTAAATAAAGCTATTATTAAAAAAAAAATCCCACTATTTTCAGAAATTATTTTGCAGGATGTTCAGTTTAAATCAACAGTTTTTACAGTGATTTTGAATGTTAATCAGAATATCTTTGGAATGATTCTGTTCCAAGGAAACTTGATGCTCCCAAGATGATATCCTGTTTCTGATAATGCCTGATAGGAAAAGTATACTCCAGAGTATGACTCAGGTCAACATTCCTTTTCTAAAATAAGGAGAACCTTACTAATTTGTAACAGGTTCTGCCTCAGAGTTTAACTTAGATGGAATTATATTTTTGAATTTAATAGATCTCTATGCATTTGCTTTACTTTTTATTTTATTTTCTTATTTCTTTTAGAAAATCGGTAGAGCTACAATATCACTTGGAGGAATTGCACAGGCTAGCTAAGCATCCTGTGATTAAAAAAAAATCCTTTTATTTGGTTTAAATTGACACAGAAAAATTTCATTTGATGATTTTTTTAATGGGGAGGTCAGACTCAAATTTAGTAAGAAACTTATTCTCTTTTCCTTTTTAGCATTGCCCAACCTTATCCTTCTCTCTCTTGTTATTGCAAAAGTAATTGATGCTGAAGACTGGAATGCTTTTGGTCAAAGCATCCTCATTTCTAAACTTGATAGAGTTTACATTTTTTTAGCCTGTGGTATTAAGCCATACATACAACACAAAGAAATAGCTATGAAATTTTGGATTCAGTTGTCAGTTGATTTCTTTTCTTGAACTAGTGGTAATTACTTAATAGTATTATTGATTTTTCTTCTCTTTCTAAGCTCAGCTTTGGAGGAATCCCAGCGTCTGGTAAATCAGGGATGTCGCCACACAAGAACTTTCATGGGTGTTTTGAGAACATTTATTGTAATGGAGTGAACATTATTGACCTGGCCAGAAGTCAAAAAGCTCAGATCTCCTTTGTGGTAAGAGAGGTCTAGATAAAAAAGAGTAAATGAATACGAATAAGAAAATTAAAAAGACCACAACCACTTTCATATGCAACATGTAAATTCACAGTTCTAAGAAAATGTATAAAAAACCCCAAGGAATTACCTAAATAGTACATTTTACTGCTGTAGAAATTCATCCAACAGACCATCCAAGATACATTTTATTTTTCAGCTATTCTACAAACATTTACATGTGTATGTGATATCTTATTGTCCAGATACAGAAACAAGAAAGTATAACTCTTCAAAGCTCTGGCTACAATTTCTGCTCTTCACTAGAGAAAACTCCAGCAGAAACACCATTTATAGGTATTTTGTTACCAAAGACACTACTACATTCTATTTTCTCTAGAGTATTATAATTTTGATAAGTTCTATTTATCATTTTTTACTCCCCCTTTGCCTTAAGAGCTATAATTTAGTTTGATGAGTATAGTTCCTCTGACACCACCAGTAGCTGTTGTAGACAAATCCCAACCATTTAGAGAATTGGTTTCAATAACTTAATAACTTTCTGCATGTGTGTTATGTTAGCAAAAGTTATATGCAGCTTTTAAGGAGATCATTGCTTCTCTAAAGATAGAATAAGGCAATTTACATTGTTTAAAATCTTCAGAAGACATAGAGATATGGTATGAAGAATAAGTTCCAAGTAATTGTGAAATCCTTTGCAGTTCCAAATATTTTGGATTCAAAATAGCTTCAATCAGACTTGGTGCACTATTCCAGGGAAAAAAAAAAAAAACACACACACACAAAAAAAACCCAGTTCTTCTGATTTACTTTGTTTCTCATGCGAGCATCATTTGAAGTATTCCAAAATCTATTAAATACACACACCCCCCATATAATACCATATTTGTAGTATTGGTAGACATTGGGGAGTATCATTATAATGGAGTATCTATGGAGTAGGGGAAAGGACACTTCAAAATTATTGTTTAATCTCAATCTTTATCTCTTTATCTCAAATAATGTAAACTGTTGTGCTACTTTCAGAGCTATTTAGAAAATGTTTTATTAGGTAACTGTGCCAAAAAGTCTGCGTGTTCCCACAGAGTCCTTGTTAAACAACCAAAATCAGGATACAGGCGGATGCATGTCAGGCAGCTGTCCAAATAATGTTGTGGGAGGGGAATGTACAGATGGTAAGCTTTTAGTGTTTAACAAGGTTTATTAGTCCAATGACTGCCTTTTGAATATGAGTCAGTTCAGTTGACTATCTGCAGTTCAGGTCATAAGAGTGCTTTTATTTATTTATATATCTTCCTTGAAGGAAGTGGAAACAGATAAACTTTAATGTCTTGATTTGCCATGGGCTAGTGAGTGTTTTTCTTAAACTGATTTTATATCTTTCTGCTCTTAGAAGTTCAAATTTTTATATATGCTTGAAAGTTTGAAAGATGTTTTTTGAATGGAAGTTAGATGTATTTAATTTTCTTGGGGCATTATTCTTCTAGCAATCATCTTTACAGAACAAATTAGTTATAGCTGAAATAATGCCTGCAAGTAATTAGATCGAAGTACATTGTTACATCCTGTATCACTAGGAAGAGCCACAAAATATTAACTAACTCTGATGCTAGACCTGGAGAATAGGTTGTTGCTGCTCTGATCTTCTCATTTATGTCACTCAGTATAACTGTGTATGCAGCATAAGCTCAGAGTTTTTCACACATACTCAGCTTTATTTGGATGTCTAGGAACCAGTGATTTCAGAAACAGTGAAGCACAAAATAAAGGTTAGGAGTCTAAATACAGCTTATGATCTGATCCATTTGGGCCTGCAAGAAAACAGAGGTCCTTCTGCTCTATAAAATGTATCATTCATATCTGAAATTGATAAGAGTTTATATACATAATATTATCTGATTATTTGTAAAAATGAACATTAAGGTCAGTGCACATTTCCACTGTTGTCCCATGATCCAATAAAATTATTTTTCCTCAAAATAATAACCCAGTCCAACATTTTTTTTCAGCCTGGCGTTAAATCCCTGCAAATATTTGAGCCAAACTTTGCATTTAGTGGAATTTCCTCTATTGTTCAGAAATCTGTCAGATCCTTAATGTTTCCTGAGGGTCAGCCAAAACAGAAACAAATTAGGTCTATGTAAACTCTGAAGTACCAGTTAGTCACCTAGGTGACATAGGATCTCACTTCAAACACTCATTATAGGTTTTTGCCACTCTTTGCAAAAATAGTTAAAACTGTTCTGGACAAACACTTTGATAAACATTTCCCAAAATAATACATTCTTGTATATTCTCACTTGATTCTTAGACTAACCCACCCAACAATTATTAGTCCCTATTCATAATATTTTCAAGCTGTGTGATTTCTGTACAAATTCACATGGCTTCCCAAATAGCCAGTCCCACAACTATTTTTCTCTTAATGCTGTCCTTGTTTCATTTCCTCTTAGGGCAACATGTCCTTCTCCTGTTTAGAGCCACTAGTCATTCCTGTTACGTTCCTGAGCTCCACCAGTTACCTGGCATTGCCTCGCACTTCAGGTCAAGAAGAAGTTTCCATCAGTTTCCAGTTTCGCACTTGGAACAAAGAGGGACTTCTCTTGTCTACCAAACTACAACAAGCTTCAAGTGGTCTTCTCCTGTATCTGAGTGATGGGAAAGTTAAAATGAGTCTTTATAAACGAGGAAAAACACTGAGTGACATCACTGCAGGTAACCAAAATTGAGAGAAAAGAAAAAAATTCTATGCACAGAAAAATGTCATGTTATTTATCAATGACATGGTTCTATGACAGATATGTGTGCAACTGATCCCTACTGAAGTGAATTTTAATCTCAAATGTTTCTAAAACAATTATTTTTCTTCTGTCAGACATGCAAATATATGTCTCCTTCTGCCATTATTTGATTTAAAATTACTTGAAGGAATACAAATGGCAGAGTTGGGTCCTTAGTTTGCATATGTAAAGCTCATATTTATAATCTGAGCATTCTTAGAGATCTAAGCAGCTTTTTCATTTGTAAAACATTTTTAAAAAAAGTTAATTTCTTGCTCTGCCAAACTCAGATGTTAAAATGCTTTCATTTGTCAGTGTTTTCACAAAGGATTAAGTGAGTCACTTGTATATAAAGCTATCTATCTATATGTATATATATATATATATATATATATAGTGTTATATTATTTCCTAGAGGTCTCAATTAAAAAGCTTTCAGTTGGGCACAGAATGCCAAATACTAGATTGGGTTCCACAAATCGAAGGAAAGCCTGGTTTCACATTAAGATTCATGGTAAGGACAAAAAGATATAGACAGATGAGGAGACTGAATGGCTAATGGGTAATTTTTGTGGTTAAACTCTAAATGGAGACTAGATCTTGGTAACATGCATTGATTTCCAGGAAGCTCCAGGGTTAGAGCAGAGGTTTCCAGACGATGTGTCCTTTGTCATTCTTCTGAGCATTCTTCTGCTTAAAAATGAGCATATAAGCACAAGAGATGGAAGAAAATATAGATTTTGTGGAGAAATCTTCTGTCTCATGATAGAGAATGTCTGATGAAGATCTTAAGAAGCAACTCTCAACTTTTCCTATCACAGTTTCACTTAGCTTATGAGCAAGGGCTCTGCCTGCTTCAGCAAGAGGCTCCTAGGTTTCTATGCGTACTAATATCTTTTGATTTGAGGTTGCTGATCCAGGAATCATTTTGTTTTACTTGAAGTGAGTTGACTGACAACTACTCCATCTTCCACAATTCCTTCAAAGATGATGAGGGGCAGTAATGTCCTGTGTGGTTGGTGTCACCAATGTTTTCACTTAATGGTGCTTTTTTAGTGGCGTGCTGTGCTTTGGTACTTAGCATGGGAACTGGCTAAGTTTCTCTCATCTGTTATGTAAACAAGGTCGATTTTTACCGCTGTGTTATAAAAGAGTAAAATGATACTGAGAGATTAATTCCTGTTAGGAGAGATGGAGCTAGAAAGAAGGGAGAGATTAATAGGTTTTCACAGAATGTATAAAGATGAGGAAATACGACTGAGAATGGAGCAGGTACTGTATGGACAACGATGGTGATCAGATGCCTGTACTTTGCAGAATATGCTATAGAAGCAATGGGTAACTTGGCTACTGAAAACACAATGTTGATCATCCAGAAAGGAAGTTTATTCTAGATTTATTTTAGATTTTATACAAAAACACATTTTGAATTTAGTATTCATGAAGTAGAAATGTTACTATTGGAAAAGAAATAAAGTTATTTCCAGTAAATTGGACTTGTGAACTGATTTAAAAGGTAAAAAATAAGTTGGAAAAATGCAGTTTGCAATTGTACTCAGCAAATCTTTAAAGGATGAAGATGCATGCTGGTTTGATCTCTTGTTAAAGGTAGGAGGGTTCCTATCATTGAAGGATAAGAATTAAAGCAGAGTAGTTCACAAATAAGGATATAAAAGGAGTTGAAGGATGCCATTTAAAGTCAGTCCTTGAACAATAACTCATACTGTACATAACCACAGCAGTCACTGTAGTACAAATCCAAATCTTAACCCCACTGGAACCCTCAGAATACAAAAGGCTGTGCAAAATTAAGGGAAGAGAAGGGAGAAAATCTCAAGACATTCTTGGTACAAATACAGACTAGGAACCACTTGTGTTCTGAAATGCTTACAAATCATGAGTTTGGCAGTGTAGGGCAGACCAATCAAAGAATAGCCACTTAGAGCAAAGAAACAGCCAGAGGATTTGGAGACAGGGTACCTTTGGTACTTTTAGATTAATTCCGTATTTCACTGACTGGAAATGCAAATTCCTGCGAGTGCATAATAATAATAATAATAAAAAAGTTAATAATAATAATAAAAAAAAAAGTTAAACATGATTCCAGAGCTCATTATCTCATCTCTCTACAGGTGTATAGTGATTAAATGTAAAATTTTAAAGAGTTGATTACTTTAACTCAGGAAAGGATTGTGATACCATAATGATCATGGGTAATGTTGAAATATGCATAAATAATTTCATCCTGCCTCTGTGGGTGACAGTAGGATCACTCCCAGTATTTGTTATAATCTGAAATAAGTGATGCACAAAGAATACCATTTTAATGACAAAAGTTTTCCCCAGGCATACCATTTGAAAATGTCAATCCCTTAGTAAAAATGTCAGTGGTATGTAGTTAACAATGATGTATTTGGCTTTCTTAGATGCTATTTCAGTTGCAGTTCAATTGGATGATATATGTAGAAGAAATTGCTGTCATGAAGTGTCACTTCAACAGACCAACTGAGGTGCTGGCACTTTTGCACATAAAGCAAATTATTCAACTTCAAGCTTGCAATCAAATATATAAAACATAAGGCCAAAAATCTCAAAATAAGTCTTGAAACTCAAACCTGAAACAGAATTTAACATCATTATATCACATTAAACTCACTGTTTATAAGATCTAACATGTGGAATAGTGTTTGTCCTTGTAAAAACAGAAAGTACTTATTCTTTTCTGAGAAGAAAGTTATCTAGCAAAACCATACAGTGAACATTTTCTTGAGCTTTTGAAGTGTTTATTGTCACTGCATTCACTGAAGTGAATAAAGTCGGCATTTGAAGACTGAGTAATTAAATTATGGATGGTTGGACAGGTTTGTTCCCCTACAGGCAAAGACCTATGACCTGGCTTTCACACACCCACAACATTTGATAATTAAATTAGAACATACTTCTTTGTGAACTGCTCTTAGACTTCATTATTATCGTTTTTTTAAAGATTTCTTCAACCGTATAAAAATGAGGCGAATGGTGTATTAATTCATGAGTGATTAAACTGTAATAAACCATATCCTTCTTTTGCAGGATTGCCTTATATAGTTCCTTTGTAACCTCTTTTGTGAGTTGGTCATATAATATTCACAAAGAAATAACATTGATTATAGAAAGAAATGAATACAAAGTTAATTTCTGTTGAATGATGGGTCTTAATTGAATTACAATATGTTTGAATGTTTAGAATATTATTACTTGGCTTCTTTGTACAAATGTGTCTTTCTATGCAGCTTTTAATTAAACATTGTTAATAGTCTTTGAATCTGGAGATTATGCTTCAGACTAATCTACAAGTTATTTCTAACTTATCTGAAAACTTTTATTTCTCACTGATCTCACAATAAGTTATATACACTGATTTTTGCTATGTACTTTCATAAGATCATGTTATTTTTCTGCGAGACCTTACAGATTGTTTTTGATACTTAAATATCTAAGTTACTTAAATATTAAATGATGTACAGATATTGTGAATAAATGAAAATCATGTTTAATGGTTACACTAATATGTATTAATAGTATAATTGTTATTTTTCCTCATGCATTTTCTGATAAAGCATTATTAAAATGCCTGGTGGAGAACCTATCAGCACCAATTTCACATGAAATAGATATGTTACCAGTCCCTTCCCCTAAATCATAGATATGTAGTTTCCTACCATGCCTTCACACAAGAAAATTTTCACACAAGCATGTATCATCTATAATGGCATTCATCAGTTCCTAGACTTAATGAAAGGGATTTCTGAGAAGCTTATACTCTTCTTTGAGCTGAGTGGACATTGTGTAGTACCTCTAATCATGGCAGGTTTTTGAAGAAGGAAAATCTCTCTCCTATTACCACTGAGTACATCAAATACAATGAAGTAAAGTAAACAAAACACGAATTGGGAAAGCGTTATAACCCCATTGCCTGTGACCAAATGATTTTTCTACTTCAGTCATTCATGCAGTCAGTTTCTTTATGGTTGACCATTCTTTCACCTCTTTGCTGTTAAAAAATGATTTCCTTATCAAAACAGGAATTTAATGAGGCAGGATACAACACTAAGAATTAAAAGCAATTGGCACTGTTTCACTGAAATGAAATTACAGAGCACTTTCTTAGTGTAATCAAAGGAAAACCTAGCATTTTGCAGAGATGTGACTGAAGAATCAGTCATTTGAGTTATCTCAAAAGTAAAGAACCTTCTTGCTTAATCTTGAAGATGAGATGAAAGAAGGGAGAATTTTGATGGATGAGAAGTGAGGCTAGAAAGAAGGAGGAGTACATAGGGTAAGAAAAAAATGTAGTAGAATCTTATGGTTCTATAAAACCAGGCGGTCTTAAAGGTACAGTGATAGAAGTAGTGCTATACTCTATGTGCATTCTACAATTTAGTTAGAAGGATCATTCTATAGTGATTTATATAAGAAAACTGATAATAACACTGCAAATTGTGAAATAGCCTTCCTCAGGTTTAATTTGTTATGCCTTAAATAGAAACCTTGTTCATATTTCATAGTTCATATAGTTCATATAGTAAACCTCTGTTTTACTATACCTGTTATACCTTTGATTAAATAGTCTATAGTTCACAAAAGTTGAAAGAGGTATAAAAGATCTACGAAGGCTTTATCTGTTTGTGATTCTTTGTTAGTTTTGGGGCTGAAGTTGATAAAACCCTTTGATATATTTTATGAGTTCTAGCTGTAAAGTAGTACTAAAAAATAATAGGAGAGATATATAACAACACCTGCGAAATCTAAAAACTTCAGTAAAAAGTGTGACTCATCTATGCCCCTGACACTGCAAGGCAGCAGTAATATTTTCCTAGTACTTTATTTACTCTGTTTTTTAAATGTCTATGGAGCTGCAACAGATTACATAATGAAAATACACCTAGAGCTTTGAGGCATTTGCTTGATCCTCAGCTCAGTACTATGCCATCCTAACATAAAATACATGAGCCTGAAGGCTACAGTAAATTATATTGACTGCTACCTGTCCAAAGGGACTTCTTCAGCAATCTGAAACCTTGAAAATCTAGGAAGACTGCAGTCACTCCCTCTGCATTGCCTGTAGGTCTATATAAATCCTTTTTTACCAAAAAACTACCCTTCTCTGGGTGACCTTTAGGTAGCCAGACATAATAGCTTTAATATTACAGTATACTGTGTGAAAAAAGGTTTTCAATTTTTCTTTTAGTAGAAAGTCCATTCCTGTAAATACTATTAGGAGGGAGCTTTACAGAAGTAGAAAATACACACATGAATTAATTCAGAAAATTGGTGTCAGTTGTTCTGCTAATTACTCTCCCTGAGTATAAATGTACTGCTTTGGCTTCTGGAAGATCAGACTGAGAGTATATGCATTCTCAAATAATGCTTCTTATGGTAGAATTGCAGCCAAAATAAGTAATTTCCAGAATGCTACAAGACACCTGTGGAAAAGGCTCCATGTTTCCTTTCATTTCATTTGAATTTTTTCCTGAAAAGGCCACATAAAAACAAAATGATCTGTTGTCTAGAGTTTCCATATAATAGAATTCAGATCAAGGATAGGGCAAAATTTTAGTGTTAAGTTTCTGCATATTCATTCCATAGCACTAGTTGAAGCAAGGAAACAAGCTATAGAAAGTTTGTGTATGTCAAATATTGTGTTAAAATATTAGAGGCATTTCCTAAGAAATCATGTATCTCAGGTTCTAATGCAATTCTAACATTTATCTGATGATTGTATGCTGAAAATGTGTTTTATTCTATGGTAGTTAACAGTATATGGATCCTAGCTATGCTGAAATTTTTACATATTTATTTTTCTATTTTGTTTTTTTTTCTTCTGTTTTGAACAAAACCATTTAAAAGTAGGATATTTTACAGAATGCAAACAAATCCTAGAGCACATAAATGCATGAAATTTCAAGATGGAAATCACAGATCACAAATCGGAACCACTGAGCAGTCAAAACACATTGCCTAATTTAGAGGTGATATTCTTAGCTGAAAGAAGCATCACTGAGCAAACACTGCACAAGAACGTGATAGACTTATGACACTTATTTAAGATAATAACGTTCTTATGTGATACCCTGAATAAAATGTATTAAAGTGTACTTATAAGTGTGTGTATATATGTATTTATATGTGTATAAATACATATATACACACACATATAAATATATATATATATTTGCACTTTCCAGAATTATGACTAGATTTTTATTGCTTGGTGGCACCATACATCGAGAGACAGTATAAATTGGCATTAGAGGAAACTCTCAGCAAATAGCTCCAGAATTTACCCATGCATTTCATGTAAAACAGATAACTGAAAAATAAAAAAATCTTGTGACATTGACATGGCAGTTGCTGGAGCTTTTAGCACTTACAGGATTTTTCTATTTTCCTGGAATATAATGACTACTTTTGATTTTAAAAGACGAAATCCCTTGTAATGGAGCAGGAAAAATATGTATTATGTTTAAAATGTTATATCAACTATCATCATGATACTTTAATGATAACCTTCTTGATTTAGATTGAGAAGCTACTTTTCCTAGTCACTACATTAATGGATATATTACTGATAATTAGGAGCTTTACAATCGCTGATTTTCCTTATTCATTGAAGGACTTTTATTTTTCTTTTTCCAAAGGTGGAAAAAATGAATGGATCAATGTTCTGTTTTCACTCAAGGCATTGTATCCTTTGTTAATTTTTTCTTTTATTGTCACTCTGAATTGTTACATAGGCTGCAGTTTGCTGTAACAGAGTTTTGTCTTTTAAAGTCTATATTGTTCCGCTAGTGTAAAAATAGCAGATATATGTATTTCATTCTATGCTTTTTATTTTCTGTCTAGGTACTGGATTAAATAATGGCCAGTGGCATTCTGTTTCCTTCTCTGCCAAAAGGAATCGTATCAGTGTAATAGTGGACAATGATGTGACCTTGTCTTCTCATGCCTCCATACCTCTGCAAATTTATTCAGGAGATACTTTCTACTTTGGAGGTAAAATATGTTGCTTATTTAAGCTGTCAGAATCCCATAGACAAACATAAATTTTCCTGACATATCTAACCAAAAGCTCAAATTACTTAGGCTTACCTTAAAAATTCTTTGCCCGGTTCGTTTTTTTTTCAGGTACTGATATGAGTTTTCAGGGTTTGTATTTCCTCAAAGCTCTGTAATATTGAGTAGCATAAATTACTACTCAAATTCTTGTTCACTTTTTAGAGCACACTTTTCTAATATTATTCTGTCTTAATAATTAATGTTGTTTCTGAGTGACAATCAGACAGCCATATGCAGATTGATATCTCTCATGCGATACCTTCATTTTATTGCTAGATCAATGTGAGAATCATCCTCTGGACTTACTTCAAATTTCCTTTACTTAAACATGTACTTAAAGTACATGTTTATTTGCTTGTGCAAATATTCTCTCTAGGTCCATATATATTCTGTGCATAATAAACAGATTATTATCATTGTATCGCAGCTTTGCTCTGAATGGAGAATATAGCTTGTGCCTAAAAGCTAGACTTAGATGCTCCTATTTCTCTCATATGAGCATTATTTATATCTGAACCCCCTCATAAACAGGCTGTGTAAAGTCACCAAGTAACTGAAACATATTTTTACCAATAGCAGTGTACGCGTTCCAATGAACCTGAATCTACAGAGAATGAACTCATGACAGCAATATTAAACAGTATCTGAACACATTATTCAACACTAGCCAAATGCTTTGTCTCACGCAAGCTATATTAACAATTCTGATTCCTGAGAAAAGTGACAAACATGAAAAACCTTAAATCATTATGGAGAAGGTGATTGTCCACAGATCAATTCCCTTGAAAAAAAAGTGGCCTCTGAATAACCTATATGCTCACAAGACAAAATTAAATCTAGGAACAGCTGCAGGAGCTTTTCCGTGTGACTTTTAAGATTATTTCAAATTAGACATCAAGCTTTTTCTACTAAAAACAATGGAATCCTCTCCTTTAGATGGTAATCAGAAAAAGATATAGAGCCTTGGCTTTGTATACAGAGAAAACATTTTTAATTCATTCTTTCTAAACAGATGCTGCTTCCCACATCTCTCCTTATGTGATTTGCACCAGTGAATATTGCAGGGTTGGTGGCACAGGTGCACAGATCAGAAGAAATGTGGGCAGTTGCAAAAAGGAACAGGTCAAATTAAATTATGCAGCAAGACATTTCTATTTATCTTTTGGGGAGTAAATTAATGCCAAGAACACTGAAAATGCTAATTGCATATCCACAATCTTCAGATTCTCTGAATTAAGTTTCACCGTCAAATCAGCATCTTGTGCATGTCATACAATGTAGGGGAAAAAAAATTAAAAGCTTCTGAGTTTAGAAAACTGTTTATTAAATTTTCATGTCTAACAGAAGCCAAAATGCAAACAATGCATTTTGGCTGTTTAAGTTTGTTAAAATGCGTACTATATTTCTGTGTGCCAATGATTAAAATGTGCATATAAACTTTACAGGAAAGTTGTTCAGGGAAACATAACGGTTATTTTGCTTGTTTTAAGGAGTACAAAACATGTGAGAAATATATGTGTTAGCTGAGAAAATATGTAATTATCATGAAGATTCTTTAGTATCTACAAAGTACAAACCCTAGTCATGCTACCATCAAGGATGTATTGCATCTCTCAGTTCTTGGGATAATAACTCATTGCAGCTATGAGGGTGAAAAAAGATTAGTTAAAAATATAATAAGGACCTCAGGCCTGTGTCATTTCTAATAGATTTTTTTTTGTTAATGCACAGACCCCACTTTTATTCATATTAATGTTTGCATATTCTAGATAATTCAATGTAATAGAATTCTAGAAGATATAATGATTTGAAAGACAGTCAATATGAAAAAATCTAAGACAGATTTTTGCCCAGTATCAAGTGTCAAAGATTTTTCATTTTTACTGGCCCTTTATTTTTTAAAAATAAGGACTCCGCATTTCATTCAAACATAAGTCGCGTATTTTCCAGTACAGATGAAAAAAAATTGTTTGAATTTGTGTAAAATTGTGTTGAGTGTATGGTTAAAAACTGTAATTTATCTGTCTAACTGGGACTGAAGGGTTACTATACTACTTCTTTGACGTTTAAAAGTCAAAGTATTTATGTTTTGTAAAGCAGTTAATGAACATTTTTCCTTAGAAACAGTTGCTCCTTCCCAGGTAAAGTACACTGATGATTTTTTTTTCTTTGCACTCTTAGGTCATTCTTTATTTTATATTTCTTCAAAACCATCAATACTTTTTATGTTCTTTTTCACTCATGAGCAGATATACAAGTTTCCATTGTCATTTTATTTTCCTACAGAGTGTATCTGTGATGTTTTTACAGAACATTAGGAAGTGCCCATTAGTTCTACAGCACAGCGAGATGTCTTAAAAGCCACTGTTTGCTAATGTAATGAAACAAGAAGCAATTTGAATGATATGTACCCAAATGCAGTATTATTTAAGATCAAAGTATAGACCTTCCCAGATGAAAAATTACATTAAGAAAAGAAAAATCAGACACCTGTTGCCATGCAGTGTTCAATTTTCTCAGGTAAAAAACATGTTTTTTAAAACTTACATGAGTTAAAACTTACATGTTTTAACTCAAATCAGGATCGAAGCTGTTGTTTATTCATTTATTAACGATGTGTAAGTAACTTGCAGTGGTCAAAATGAGTCACATCACTATCAGTAATACAACAGATAAACAACAATGTTAGATACTTATAAAACATTAATGACTTAATTATAAAATAATCTGGATAGGAAGGTACCTTCAGAGGTTCAGTCAGTCTAACTTCTTGCTCAAATCAAGTCTGATTAGATTGGGTAGTGCAGGGAGCTCTATGTAGTTAAGCCTTGAATGATTCTGAGGATGGAGATCCCTCAGCTTCCCTGGGCAACCTGTTCCTGTATTTGACCACTCACAGAAATTTTTTTCCCTAATAACATATCAGAATTTATTTTTTCCAACTTGTGTTCTTTGGCTCTTCTTCTAGTGCATTTCTTGAAGGAGTCTGGCACCATTTTCTTTGTATCCTCCTACAAGGTAGCTGTATACAGCAATAAAATCTCCTTTTTATTTTCTTTTTTTTTTTTTTTTTGAGTCCGATCTCTCTCAGCCTTTCCTCATGCTCTATGCTCCTCCTCCCTGACTATAATTTGGTAGCCTCTTTAGACTTGCTTCACTAAATCCTTTGCCTTCCTGTGCTAGGTGCCCCAGAACTGGGCACAGCACTCTAGATGTGGTCTCACGCAGTCTCACTATAGTCATGGTGTCTTCTCAAATGAAGAGTAAGGATTACTTCACTGCATCTGCTGATTGCGTGTTTGCTTATATATCCCAGTATGCCCTTTTTCTTCTGTGCTGTAATGACACTCGTGGTGCATGGTCAACATATGGTCTGCTGGTCCTTCATGTGGCGCTGCTTCTTAGGCAGGTGGCACTCAGCCTGTACTGTTGCCTGGGGTTACCCCATTGAAGACACAAGACCTTTCACTTACTCTTGCTGAACTTCTTGAGGTTCCTGTTGACACATTTCTGCAGTCTATCCTGATCTATCCGAATAGCAGCCTTGTCTTCCAACATGCTGACTATTGCTCCCACTTAATCCATCCCACATCTCATTAACATTAACTGCATTCCACTTGTCCACGTTGCCAGTCATCTCATCAAAGAAAGCAATGCAGGTGTTATTTTCTCTTGATAAATCCATGTTGTCTGTTCCCATCTATCTTCTTGTCCTTCATATTTTTAGAAATAGTTTCTGAGAGGATTTGCTCAATAACCTTCCCAAAGACATCTGTAGGTTAAATGAATGCTAACTTTTTCTTTCTCTGCTGTAGATACTGCTTCACTCCCACAAACTCTGCTCTGCTAGCACATTTAGGGACCTGGAAGGTCTGAGGCTGTTCTACCTATGGAAACAAGTTAACAAGGTCTTGAGCAGTTCAGCCTTTTCCCATATTCCATGTTACCAAGTTACCAAGAAGGGCTTCTTTAATCTTTGTTTTGCTAGGAATATACTTCCTTGTTGTTCTTCATTTCCCTTATTGGTTTGAAGTCCAGCTGTGCTTTGGCTTTCCTGATCTTTTACTACAGGTATAAATAATGTCTTTCTATTTCTCTCAAATAGCCTGTCCTGATTCTACCTGTATACTTTTTTATGTTTGAGCTTAGCCAGATGCTCTATCCTAGCTGGCCTTCTGCCCCTTTTGCTGAACTCTGCACATGGGAATAGACTATTTTTGTGGTCTGATGTAGTTTACCTTGAAAGTTAGTCAGCTGTGCAAGAGCCCTTTTTTTTTCTTCTTTTTCAAGGAAGATTCTCAGGAGATCTGGAAACCAAGCCAAAATCAAATGTCCAGGATTATCTTTTGTTTTGATTGCTTCTCTCTGGATTTAAAATTACATATTCTCATGCTCCTTGCAGCCAAGCCCGCCCTTAACTTGCATATCTTTGACCATGCCTTTCTTGTTTTGAATAGCAAATCCATCAGTCGGTTTACCAGTGCATCACCTGACCTGCATCAAGAAATTACCATCAATACATTCCAGAAAAACCCTGGAGGGCTTGCACTAGCCATACTGTCCTTCTAATGGATACAATGAGTGTTAAAAATCACCCATAAACACCAAGTCTGCAATTGCAATGCTTTTGACTTTGCCCTGGAAAAGGACCAGCGCAGCCTAGATATCAATACTGCCAAGTGTATGTTTGGGCTTCTTTTAGGAAAAGCATGGTCTCTCTTTCCAGTATTTCACCAGTTTCTAGAGCAATCAAAATACAAAGTTATCAATAAGGACCAATGGTGCAGTGTGCTTGAATATAGCAGAACAATTAACCTTGACCTCAGTAATTATGATGAAGATGGAGCCTGGACAGTGTTGTTGGATGAGTTAGTGGAATGGTATAAAGGAAAACAGATGACATAGGAGTTGAACTATGCACACCTAAAGACTTTATCCTTCATCATTTATCTTCCTTCATCAGGAGATGTATATCATAAACATACTACAATTCACCTATGCTGATCTGGCTTCTGATCCTTACCCTTACGTACTATCATTTATATTTCAGGTCATCTGACTGAGAGCCTACTTTTTTTTCTTTTTTTTTTTTTAGGGGGGTGGGGATAGAAAAGATGACCTAAAAGGTTTACATGAACTTGCTTTAAGTTTTCTAACTATTACTTATCTCCATAGCGGCTTTCTCAAAGTAACTTCTTTTTCAAGGTTTTCCACTGTGTGCATTTGTGTTAATAGAAATGGTAAGATTATACTGATAATGGTCACTGTATTTACTAGCTCATTTTATATCTTCTTTGACTTGATTTGTGACTTAAAGATCATCCAAATCATATTGACTTTCTATTGTAAACTAACACTTATTACTGAGATTAATCAGGTTGATTGATCAGTCATATTGATCAACATATTGATCCTTTCCTGGTTCTGAACTGCTATTTGGATTAACCTTTATCCTGATTTTTAGTGATCGCATTGCATATACTTTTAGAGACATAAGATTGAGCAGAAGTTTTTCTGTTTCATTACTATGCTTAAACAGAAATATTTCTTAATAAATCCTTCTTCTCACAAAGTTTATAACACTTGGAAATTATGAACATCTGATCTACTTTTGGAATATATAAAACTTTTCAATAAAATAATCTTTTTTAACTCCAGGTTTTATGCTTGTTACAGGCTGTCATAATGGTGGAAATAATGCTGAATGTAACAGCTCATTTGGTGGCTTTCAAGGATGTATGCGACTCTTTTCTATTGATAACAAACCTGTGGATATGATCGCAGTTCAGCAAAATATTCTCGGCAATTTCAGCGACCTGCAGATAGACTTATGTGGCATCATAGACAGGTAAAATAATCTTATCTATTCATTTCAATGAATGTTTTGGAATTGACTGGGTGACAAAGATGAGCATACTTAAAAATTGCATGCTTTTTCTTTCATAAGTGGTCAAAAGTCAAATACTTGACTGATCTAGTGCACTAGTCTGCAGTGTACCTGGAACAAATGTGGAAAGAAAATTTCCATTTACTGATTTACCATTTGCACATAAAATTAGAGAAACAGAGATTAAAATTATTTTACTTTTCTGATTCTCGCAGCTTCTCATCTGCAACACACTTCCTATTTATCAAAATAATTCTGTATTTCATTGTAAATCCCCTTTGAAAAGATCTTTTGCATCTACCAAACTTGATAAATTGCTTATGTATATTCAACAGTTTTGGGATAAGTAGCATGAAACATGAAATTCCGTTTTTTGTTTGTGAGAAAAAGTTTTCCTGTTAGAACAACTGTATATCTGAGGTTGGCCCAAGCTGATCTAATCAGGGCTTTTGTCATTATTTAAAATAAAGGAACTATAATAGAAAATTACAGATAGAAAGTAATTGAATTTTACAGTCTTCTTCAAAAAGAAATTGTTTCAGTCTTTGCATTTTTGAATCTTTACTAGGGTCTTCACGCTTCTAATTTCATGTTAAAATGCTGAAGCACCACCCTAATTCTGTATTTGTCTGATTTTTACAATAGAAACAATATACCATTAAATACAATATCTTCACACATTTAAAATGCATGAACACATTTAAAAGTTACCATTTGAGTAATGATCTGAATCTATATGGAGTGGAAAATAAACTGATAATAGTGAGTATATTGTTTATATTTATTACACACACACATACTGACATACACTGTCAACATGTACAGAAAATATTCTTTAACAGATTTAAGGTCCTCTAGGGTCCAATTAAACATTAATTTAAACATTTGAGTATAATTTACTAGCTTCATCTTATTTAAAAAACAATAAACAACAATCCCTATCATTTGCTTTTTTTTTTTCTTGGTTCCATAAACTTCCAAATCCTACTCCTTTTCATAAATTATTATGACTCTTTCCAGTCACTGCTCTTCCCATGCTCCTTCACTTCAGTCATAAAATTGTAAAATATCTGTATAATACTGTGCTGCTTATATACCTCTTGGGCATGCAGATAATTCTCTTCATATATTTCTCCTTAATAGCCTTTCCTTCAGCTGCTTTATCAATATATATTGGTTTAATAACTACTAATTATACATAAACCATTGACAAAATAACTTTAAAGGACATAGTGTAATTTTAAATGACCCACAAATTTAGCATATTTGGTCTTTGAGGAGAAAGTACTAGATGAATCTGTCATAATTACATCAAACCCTAATACAGAAACATAAGACTGCCTACTAGGAGTTACTGCCTTCAGTGTACTGCCAGTAGTGCATTAAAGAAAAAAAAAATCCCAAAAGGAAATGGTTTTATCTTAAAAAAAAAAGGGAAGTGGAAGTTTTTGAACATTTTTCTTTTAATAAATGACTGAAGAAAGAAAAATAATGAAAATTACAGCAACAGGTCTATTCAAAATATCTTTTTTTTCCCGCAGTCTGAAATTATGGTGAACAGTGCATGGAAAAAGTCTGTAGGAGATAGTGGGCCTATAAAGTTCTTCATCTCTTTTTTCCTTGACAAAAATATATCTTTGTTCTGGTTCAATATTCTCATTTAAAAATAGTTTTTTATTATTAGTCTTTGGTTTTTTTATTATTAGTCTTTGTCTTTAAAGTTAGGTGTCATTTGCAAACTCCATACATTTAAAAATATATTATCAAGTCATAAATGATAACTTCTTGATACACTGCTTTTTATTTCAAGCAGAAATACATATCTACTTTTAAGTAGAAATATTTGGAAAATGTCAGAAAATTAGTTTCTTCAGAGAAATTGCTGTTAAAAACATTGCTTTGGATAGGATTGCTTCAAGCTGTGTAATTCTATAGCTGCACTTTGGCTAAATTAGTGGCTACCTTCTATTATACATTCTGAAATGTAGGATACAAAATTTATTGTTAAAAGATTTAAACTGTAAGTTGTTTTCAATTTTATTGAAGTTGGCTCAAGCATCATCATCAATTTCACCTAGGCTTTTTATCTGGTGAATACTCTTAGGGAGATGAACTAAAATAGACAAGGAGTCAATAAAAGCAAAGACCATGTAAATCTCTTGCAATGTGGTAATAATGATGAATTTATTAAAAAGGAGTAAGGCAATGGAAGCTATGGCTGAAATATGTGCAAAGTGGGGCAGATGTCAGAGAATGGACTGAATGCATCTATTGGATGTTTTATGAGCATTACCAGTGTTTGAGGAGATATATATATTTTTAACAACTGTATAGATATATCTATATAATAACTTCAGTCATACCCACTGAAAGCAAAATCAAATGTTTTTCCTAGCAGTTGTTGCTCTCTTGTTTAAATAAGTTACTTAATACCAAGGTGAATTTAAATCCAATGCCTAAAGTTCATGTTTGGTTCTCAAATCCAAGTTTCCGTAGCCCTCTCTAGATACCTAGAGAGACCATTATCTAAGGTTTCCTTAGCCCTTCCTTATACCCTCTGTAGACTTGGTTTAAAAATAAATCGTATGAGTAAGATAATATGTGGATAATGCATACATGATCAGCTATTTCACTGATAAAAATCTCACTTATTTCCTTGAAACTTAGTGATCTATAGTGCTGTATGCCTGCATAGATTCTTTTTCATCTCTAGAAACTTTTTCTTATTTTTATTCATAAACAACAAAAAAAAGAGCTTTAGTAGATGTATAAAGATTGTGAATATTCATAGGTTAGATATATGAACGGATGGACTTTTAGTCTTAAAATAATGCCATTCTAAGATTTCTTAAATAAATTAAAAATAAATTTACAGATCTGTGAATATTAGATGGCTTTTTTTTGTAGTTAATATTAATTATAACGATTTTATATATTCTGAGGTATATCTTTTGTGTACACACAGGAATTAGAATTTTACTTAATTATTTTCCAAAGTGAAATGTATGCAGTATTATATACTTAGGGATACTACTGCAGTTCTAACCATAAAATAGTTACGGGCAAATTTGCTTTGTAGTCAGCAACTGTAAATCCATGAAAAAAAAAAAAAAAAAGCCAGAAAAATCAAAACATATTATCAGATTTTTTTTTTTTCTTTAACCAAAAGATACCTCTTCTGGCCAATCTGACACAGTAAGTTGTTTTTATCCTTTCTAGAATTGGAAATAGGCACAGTTCTGCAATAGAAAATAACTCGGAGAAGAGATGATCAGTTGCATGTATTTTGGGATCTTTTTTATTTTTCTGGGATTTTTAGAATAGAAACCTGCTATGATGCTACCTCGCTGTGATTCATCCTGCTGAAGAAATCACATCTGTCACAAATCTTTCTATTCAATTATCATCGTGCAAATTTTTCTTTCATTTATAAATCTGTATTAAATTATTTTTAATTGATTGACAGTAGAGAATAATTTTGCTGTTACACTTTAATTATATCAGTTTTCTCACATTTATTACATAATTAATATATTTATGATAGTCAATAGGAATAAAGAATATGAAGGGGAAAATCTCTTTAGTTAATTTTCTAATAGTCACATTGACATCTTCCCTGATATGCCTGAAGAAGGAACAGTATGCTTTGTGGTATTAAAGTAATGCCAGTGCAATGTCAGGATAAGGAAAAGAGTGAATATGCTTGGTTTTTGTTTAGGTGTTTGCCTAATTACTGTGAACATGGCGGTGAGTGCTCACAATCCTGGAATAGTTTCTACTGCAGTTGTATCAATACTGGTTACAAAGGAGCTACTTGCCATTATTGTGAGTAAGACATTTCCTAACTTCATTTTTGTTTCCAGCTAATAGTTTTCTCTTCCAAGAATACACCTTTTTTCTCATCATGTATGCTACAGGATCCTTTAGTCATATAGATATTCATAAGTGGGTTTGAGGAAGGGCCTTGAGATATCAAAATTTTATTGAAATATCTATGGGGTAGCTCTTTCTGTGTCATATTTTTCATTATTTGGACAAGTCACACAGTATTTTCCTTTTCTGATGATAAAAATCTGCTCTCTGAATCAGTACATCAGTTAGAAACGTGTTTAATTCCACAGTATTCATTGCTACAAATAATATATGTGTGTATATATTTATATGTATATATGTTTTTAAAGATAAAGAAACTACATTCATTTATAAAGATCATCACATGCTAAGACTTAAGCACACGCTTATATAATTTGCTTACTCAGGAACTAGATTAGGAGATGGTTGCAATACAGTGGGTGAAATAAAGCTGACATAAATAAAAAGGAGATAGGTGTATCACATAATCATCTTTCACAAAATTTGATATTGCATTTAGGTAAAAGTTCAAGAAAAAAAGAAAATTTAGGAGACATTCAGAAAAGAGAAGTCGACAATGTCATGAATCTACTCAGTGCTATGACTATATTTTGATCTTTGTCTTAAACTAATTGAGAGTTACTCAACTAATTTCACAGATATTTTCCACATTTTTAATGCTTTAAGCATGTCCTAGGCAGCAGAATAAATAATAAAATTGATTATATATATATTTATAATAAGTATAAATCCTTATTATAGTGGATAAATATTAAAAAATGCCCTAATTATCATATCAAAATGATAAATAAATGTACCAACAAGGGCACAACAACAGTGTCTACTTGTTGTATACTATGTGAGTTGTAAAGAATGCAGTGGCAAAACTAACATTTTTAAGAAAAAATAAATCCTTATATCAGGAAAAATACTTCAAGAGTACAGACACTTACAAATACCACAGGAAGTGATACAAATATATAGTACTCTCAGAGTGAGTATGAATGTGATTTGGTTCGCTTTAATTTGGAAAAAAAATGTATATTCAAAAATTTGATGACATCCATGAGGACAGATGGAAGACACCTCCAGATGATTAGAACTCTGTGCAAAATCCAGTAATATGTTAGGGTTTACTGAGTTCTTATCGATATGGAAAAATATATACCTAAGTTTTCTAGGGTGCTTATCTTGTTGATAGATTGCCCCATTTATAGATATAAAATATAATCCTGTTAGTATTAGATGGTAGTGATTTTAGTAAAGATTTCAAATTAAGTCGCTCTTTTTTTTTTTTTTATCCATACTGTCATTCATCTGTATGATTTCAATAACAAAATATGGCCCTCAAATTCTCAAATATTCTTGAATGTTACTGATCTGGAAATATTACTTAATGAGTTGTCATATTTCTAAAATCTTCTATGCATTCACATTCTGGGACAAAATGCAAAATGGATATTATGTATCCCAGTATGATTTCTTTTGTCTTTTTTCAAATAGAGCTAAAAGTTTCTTTTTTTTTTAATGTGAAACACAACATAATGTCAGTAATCATAAGCCAAAAATTTCAGAGAAACAGCACTTGTCCAAACACTAGCTTCTTCTTTAAAAAACAGAACCTCTTTTGGTTTACTTCATTAATACTTTTAAATATTTCTGTATTTTTTAATACACAATTTATATAAATAAAATTTATATAAACAAAAATTTTCTCAATTATACATAATCCTTATTTAATTGTATTATTATCTAGGTAGCTTCTGTAGTTTCTTTTTGGCAGTGCCTTTTGCAGTTTTGGTGACATGTTGACAGAAGCATAATTTTCAAAAGAAAGAGCACCAGCATGAGCTCAGTAGCAATGGATTGGTCAAACAAGAAGTTACACTGAAATATTCATTCTGTAGAATTACAAAAGAGAATGCAGTAGTCCCTTTGCCCAGTTTTCTGTCATAAAGTAGTTATTATAGATTACATCAGTCCTTAACTGATATAAAGTATGTATGACATGGGACTGAGGAGCTGTTATTTTGTCTTTGCTGATTCAGTTCTTTCTCTGCAGTCCCTGACAAGTCATTTGTCCTTTTATCCAAAAATAAGAAGTGCACAAGACAAAAAAATACCAGGAGACAACCAAACGATCTAGAAATACTGTTTGCCTTCTCTTGTATGTAATAAGAAAAAATCTTATTTAGTTGAGATGGTTCATTTTGCTATTTGCTCCCTCAAATTTCTATTTTGAAATACAGAAGAAAACATTTGAGAAGGCCTCTTTAGATCTCCCCTTTAAAGAAAACCAAGTGTTATTTATAAATGTAGACAAAATGTATAGTTTTAATTGTGTGATTTCTTCTGTTTTCTTCAGCTCTGAAAAAACACCTCCTCTTTTCCTCATACACAGGCCTATGTATTTTTTTCTTAACTTTACTGAATAATATGTAAAATGATGCCATTATGTTTGTGATAGAATATGTTCTTTTCCAGCCGTCTATGAGCAATCATGTGAAGCTTATAAGCACAGAGGGAACACTTCAGGCTTTTACAATATTGATTCGGATGGAAGTGGCCCCTTGGGACCGTTTCTTGTGTACTGTAATATGACAGGTGAGGTGATAAACTTCCTTAACTCACAGTTTGGTCTGTATGCATGTTCGTTATACAGAAACACAATCTATCAGGTGAGAAGCTTCTGTAGCTCATGAGCTTAACGCATACAGTCAGAGAAAAACAAAGCTCAGGATACTAGACAAAAAAAAAAAAAAAAAAAAAGACAGAAATCAGAGAAATTAAAGGATAACAGGATATAAGCTCTGAAGTTGGAACATCTCTGAGTATATTCAGGAAATGAGAGATAATTTATGTTTTATGAGAAAATTACTGATATTTTACCTGCAAGGCTTATGAAAAACTGTAATTCAGAACAAAGCTTCCATTGCTACGAGGTATACAAACATTAAACTTTACCTTTCAAAATATTTGTAAATCTTTTGAAAAAGGCAAATTCTACTACTAGGATTTTGGTAGCCTTACTTTCCAGCATTTGATCTTCTTTTCTGCCCCCATTTTTTTGCATACTGTCATTTCTATCACTAGAAATCTAGGTATATGGATTTGGTGTCATTCCGCTTTTTAACAAACTGGGTGAAATTGTCTTTCAATGATAAATTTCTTACATCATTTGAACACCTTACTGAAATTTATTTTGTGTCTGTTTTCTTTTCTTGTTAATTAGCTTTTTTCCCTCTCTCCCTTTTTTTTTTTTTTTTTTCTGTTTGCTTACCAGTCAAAATAAGAGA
Source organism: Eudromia elegans (assembly GCA_003342815.1). Classification (NCBI taxonomy): domain Eukaryota; kingdom Metazoa; phylum Chordata; class Aves; order Tinamiformes; family Tinamidae; genus Eudromia; species Eudromia elegans. Next base: position 268,775 of record PTEX01000292.1, read on the forward strand.
GATATTTCATGTTTTATGTGATGAAAATATGTTCCATTCTATGAAAAGAGATCTTTACGGGGCTTTAGCTCTTTAAAAGATTAGGTAGATGAATCATGGATAAATTTGTTTTGAATATATCCCAAATGTTAAGAACTTGACTTAGAGAGATTAAAATTATCTTCTGCTTTTTTCATTGTTGTTTTTGCTGTATTTTTTAATATTGTATGTTTGTTTCATAAACAATTTTCTTCATCTATCAAGGAAAAAACAATCATAATCAATTTACTGAGAAACTGATAGAACTGTGCCTGCCAACAATATTGGTTGATTTTCACAGCAATCAAAAAATTATTTATTGTATATGCTGAAATGGTAGGATTGTTTCTCTCAGGTCACACTATTCTACCCACCTCGTCTCATGGCTTTGGCTCATTATGTAAACAGTGTTTGCTCAGAGTAGATACACTTCAGATTAGCACAGGTCCCTGAAAAGAAATACGTGTGTCCTGTGAGACTAAAAGAGACTGAAGAATTATGGCAGAAGGAAGGCTATTTTTTCAAACCGAGTCTAACCCTCTGAGGTACAGTGTGGTGTCAGATTTATCCTTGTGTGTCCACGAACAGCTGTTACTGTTTTCCTCAGTCACTCCTTATCCACCACATTAAGCAAACCTCTTTGATCAGTTTTTCATCTTGCGATGCAACCTGACAGGATGAATCTTCTTTTTCTGTTTCATTCTCCCTTTCCTCATGACTGGTATTCCCTCTTCCCATCAGAGGCAGGGAATGCAGGTGCCTGCATTTCTTGCAGCCCTGCCTTGTCTTTGTCAATCCTGTGACTTTATTTTTGAGCAACTAAGGCAGAGGTGCCTTTCCCCACCTTCAGTCTTGGCAGGTGGCTTTGAAGTGAAAGACATGCAGTCCGAAATACCCTTTTAGTAAGCATTTAATTTTCTCAAATTTGGGCAAAATCTTACCATCAATGATAATAAAGCCGCATGAATAGACTGCTTTGAGTATAATACTTCTAGAATAGGGATCATACCTGTATGTTTCCTTAATTTTTTTTTTGTTGAATAATGTCCTTTACATGGCCAACAGTTCTTTCCTTACTAAAAATATCTACTGTCAGCCTTGTGTGGCCTGAAGCAAGACAATGAAATAAGGCAAAACTCTATTAAATAATTATAAATATTAATATAAAAATATTATTAATATTAATACTATAATAGTTACCAAAAATAATATTTTTCATATCCACTAAAATTGCATCATCATTAAGTGACCAGAATATGGTAAATATAGCCAAAGTCAAGCAAGCTTGTCTTGACTTGATACCATTCAGCTTTAACTAGGAGTTTGTTCATCCCTACCTGGGAATAGATTTAGTTAGATAAGTTAGATTGCCACAGCGTCTGTAAGTGGAAGCTGAAGCAACATAAATTTGATGCTTTGCTTTTTACAGTGTAAGAGGATTTGGCAGAGCTACAAAAAAACTGAATCATATTTTTGCACGTGGCAGTTTATATTTTGGGGACCATGGAGGGGTTACTCTACCAAACAGATTGAGTGCTTTTACACTCCCTTTTATGTGACTTTCAAGAACTAGTGAGCAATGCCTTCTTGTGCTGTGGTGTCAGCCAATTTAGTGTCTTGTCTTTACTGATGAAGTATTATATAATATTTACCCTATGGCTCCTGGTAAATTTAAAATAACTTCATGTCAGTATTGTGACACTAAAGTGAGTTCTTGATATGTATTGTTTTACATTAGAATAAGTGTTTATATTTTAAAAGATTTTCCACAATTATCATAGAAATTTGAAACATCTTAATGTAAAAATATCTGTGAGGTGCAAAACTGGATAATTACTGATGTCCTCACTACCTTGTTCTCTAGTGTAGATGGGTATGGAAAATTCATTTCTTAGTAGACTGTGCATATCCACATAACTTTTAGAAACATTTGGAATATTGTACCTTCAATTATTTGAATTATATTTACACTTATATGTAAGTCTTTCCTGTTTTTTCATTACAAGAGCCTTGCTTTGGAACATATTTTTTCCAGAAAGAATGTCTGGAATATATTTGCTAGTTGCTTACAGACAATGTACTTCTCAGATAAAATTCAGCTGCCACTAAAAGTAATGTTTGGGCAATATTGTGCATACTGCTGGTTTAAATGGATCATTAATTCTCCCTACACAACACAATGTAGTGGCGAACTGTGTCACCCATCAATATCTAAGCAAATAATGAGCAGCGTGTATTTTTTAGGGAAATGCAGCACTCAGGACCTGAAGTAGTACTTCATCACGTTACAGCACTGAGTCAAGTGGGAATATCATGGTGGTTATCATAAATCAATACTACCTCAGGTGTTTGAAAACAGCTCTCTGTTGAACCTTGGAAGTTCTTGAGGTCCTAAAATGTTAGACCTTTGCTAAATGTGGACTTTGAATTATCAAGTAATGACTATTCTTTAATTTCAAATGCCTAGGAAAACCTACATATAATCTGGGTTTTATAGTAAGTGCAAAATGTGGAGCTACTCTTGCTTCTTTATGTAGCAGCAAAGGAGCGTAGGATATTTTGTCAGACAAATTAAATCAATGGAAAAATACATGACAAATGTAATGAAGATAAAATGTAGGATAGAATTAAGTGCTATTTTATGAACAATTTAAGCCTGGAAGAAGTAACAATAATAAAATATTTTTTTTTTCTATTCTTTCACTGCTATTCTCAATATAGAGTATTTCTTATTTAAAGGACTAGTATATGTATGTCTTCACTCACTCTTTTTCTCCCTCAGTGTTTATATCAAACCGATTACTTGTTACAGTGGTGAAAATCTACTTATAAAAAGAAACAATGATTGTTTTCATTTTGCTGAATCTCATATACTCAAGTTGCTTTTCAAAATCAAAAATGTTACTTTACACTTTAATAGATTTCATCATAAATTCTCTTTCACTCGCTAACTTTTGTAATTTTTTCACATTCTGTATTAATTTTCACATATATTTTCCAAGATACAACGTGGACAATTATACAGCACAACAACACCAACTTAACCAGAGTCAAAAGCGCTAATCGAGAGAATCCACACACTGTTTTTTTCAAGTACTCTGCCAGTCTGGACCAGCTTCAGGCTACAATTAACCACGCAGAACACTGTGAACAGGAGCTTGCTTACCACTGCAAAAAGTCAAGGCTTTTAGATAAACAGGGTAAGTAAAGCAAACATATCTTACTATGTTGTCTAATGCTTTTTATTTTAGTAACTCCTGCAGATATTTAATTCTAGGAAGAGGCATTTTGCCACTTTGTAACAACAATTTTAAACACCTAGTAATCAAGTGTCTGTATGTAAGCTAGAAAAAATATGATGATTTTCATTCACAGTATTAAATATTCTCAAGGTTAACTTCTTTTGTAAATCTATTAAATTAACAGAGATTGTTATTAACAAAACCCTGTTTGTGCTTTCAGGGATTTTTAGGCAACTGTTAATTATTGAGAAAATATAACTTACTTGATAGGTGTTACATATTTAATATAAAACATATAAATGTATGTTTAAATTGTGGTTACATAAGAAAAATATATTTGCTTTAAGGAAAGAATTAGTGGGGATCCTCTGATGTTCTTAAGTTAATTTAGGCAGTCAAACTCACATCTTAACTCTCACTGAGAAAGCTCTTGTTGACTGGCTTATGTGTAAAAATCTTTTTTAAATCATTAATTATGAGGAAAAAATTTAAAATTATGATTTTAAATCATTAATTTCTCTGAGGAAAAAAATCCATTGTTTTCTATCTCTTGCAAACTAAGCAAAATTTTTTTTCTTGGCTTTTATTTTTTCTAATAGTAGAGCTAGAGGAGAAAGGAGGCATTCGATTTCTATAGTCTCTGGTCACATCCTCTCTCCTTTCTGTATATATTTTGCCTGCTTACTTATGGCTAGTAAATGCCTTGCAGAGTAAGAAAAAACAAAACAAAACAAATAGAAACAGACCCCCAAACATCTGAATATGTTGGTTTTAATCACATAAAAAAAAAAGAGGAGAAAGTGGGGAGAATCCATACAAGCATACACTGAGACGGCATTGAAAAACACAACTGAAGGAGGAGCCAAGGTAAAAATCCCTCATTTTATATCACTCGATATTTAGAATTTTGAATTAGCATGTGATTTCTGTGTTAATTATGCAGATTTTCTAAAATTATAATTTTTGGTTAAAATATCAATTAAACATTAGTAATTAAAACATTAACACTGAGAATACAAATGTAAATTCATACTCTTCTAGAGGAGAGGATTTCAGTCAGTCCAGAGACAGAGCACTAAGGTAAGAGAAATGTAATATCTACTGGTACTTAGTCGTGGCTTCTTTACTTTTTATCAAAGTCAGTGCCGAGTTTTCAGACATCAGGTTGAGATATGAACCTTTATTTTTGTTAAAAAGAGAACTGAGATTTGTGATCTCTACCACATTTCAAAGCAGCCAGGGCTACATTTTTCTAACTTTTTAGTTTTTCCTTATCTCCTTTTAGTATTCTTGATTAAATTTCTTCTCTAAAATAAAATTCATGCTTTTTACATTCTGGAAATCAGATGTGCCTCATTTCAAGTGTATTCAAGAAGCCAATAACCCTAGACCCTGTATAAGCCATTCAGGTATACTAACAGACAACCTTGAGGAGGTTGTCTCCTTATGCAGTGCTAAAAGACTTAGGTTCTTAGTGCTAAGAAGACTTAGGGGGACGAAAAAGTGGGGGGTGGGAGGTTGTTTGTTTGTTTGTTTTGGTTTTGTTTTTTTTTTACCTGCAAAAGAATGTGTATTCTGGTGCTCACTGGAACTCAGTGATCAGTGTGCTTAGTGTCATCAGACTATCTACAGAACCAGATGATGCTTTCAACATCTGAGCTCCATTAGCAGCAAACTTTGGGAGACTGCAAGCAGTTTTAGAGTACATTAACACCTGTCAGGTTTGTCTATCAGTGGAAGATTAGTGCTGTGTTTACACGTGATCACTGTAGTGACTGTAGATTAAGAAGACCTGACCAAACTATCTTTAAATGGCATAAATCGGATATTTATCTCAGAATAACACAATAATGCAGAGATATACACAGAATTAGCTGATGTAGTCCTTTAGAGCTAGCTTCCACAGAGGTGTACACTTGTAGAAGTGCTCAAAACATCCACTTTACAGCAAAATTGATAGTCCATAGGTAAGCATTGTTTAAAACTGGGTTATGTCTATAAACAAACTCCAGTCAGTGTTGTCAACAGCATGGGTATTAAGCACATCCTAAAATATTTTTACTACAGTAAATATTTTAATTCTTTCAACTTCTGAGAATACAAGCTGTAAAATATTATTAAAGGGAAAATCCTCCATTTTGTCATCCCTATGTTTTTTTCTGTCAATATAAGTTTAGGACATCCTTTCACTAGAAAGCACAACCTCAGAAGAAATCTAGTGACTTTTGAAAATTTCAAGATCATTCAACCAGATGAAAGGTCTCCTTTCATCTCCTGAATATCATTACAGTAGCATCCACTTGGCAAAAAATTTGGATGAATTAGCAATCCTATCTCACTCTCATTTCTTTTTCTTTATTCTTCAAAATATATTGTTCCACTAAGAAGTATGGAGGAAAGAGGGAACATATTTGTTCTCTGCAAAGAATATTAATTTCATATTTAACACTGTTATTAAAAATGTTTTTGAGAGCTTTGAAATAAGATTTCTCAACTATTGCATTGTGAATAGAAATTTATGTTATTGTGAACATAATTAAATAGATGGATTTGAAATGCAAATAGTTATATTATCAGACTGCATAAACAATTTAATCCCCTCCACTTCTGTAATCTGTAACCTGCACCGGGCATG
>PTEX01000292.1:274709-362147 GCA_003342815.1 Eudromia elegans
AAAGTCAGATAGTCTGTATAATATTTTCAAATCATGTCAGGAAAGAAGTTACCTGCTACTATATCTGTGTGCTCATTTTGATTAAAAAAAAAAAAAATAAAAATAAATAAATAAATAAAAAAAAAAAAAAAAGAGATCTAGCCCTCTTTATTAGCTTTATTTTGCTCTAGGTAATATTTACTGCTAAAGCTGAAACACCGCCTTGGATTAATCAGTGTGAACTTGTAGTGTTTCAGTAAATATTGTATTCTCATCTTGATATATGAACCAGTAACTCAGAGGCAGCTTTTAAACATACCTCAATGTCCCCAGCCAAAGACTGGGGATATTAATTCATAACTCTAATTGTAAGGTTTAGGCATGTTGCTGAAACAGCAGAAAATACACTGGTTTGTGTAGTCTTTATCATTGGAAGATTTTTAAAGTGTTGACTGATAAATTTTTTATAAACTATTACTAGCTTTTCTTCTCTCTGTGATGGCTTGCAAACAGAAACATCAATATTGGCCATTGATGCCATTATGCAAGTTTGACTTTCCCAGCAACTGTTCTCACTGTTCTTTGGCATGCTGGGCTGACAGTTGTGTGGTAATGAATGCAGCCAATATGTTTACGAGCCCAGAGATTGTCAGTGTAACAGAGGTCTTACCTAACAGCAAGGTTTAATAAGCAGTGGCAGTTGTAAGTAAAGTTGAAACTAGGATAAATTCCAGCTTCTTCATGGGAGCTTGCTGCTGAAAGTGCTGAGTTTCAGCAACATCAATGAGAAGTCTATCTATAAGGAACTTTACCATTTAACAGTACTTGAGTTTCTTTTCATGCCCCAGCTTTCATTCATGGCATCTTTCACCCTTCTTCTCTCTCATTTGAGATGGTTTATCTTTATGCTTAATTTATTTACCGATTATCTGCTCTGTAGCAAAATTTTGCCTATTTATTGCTATACTTGCTTGGGTCCATCTTTGAGTTTAATATGCAAAACTGTAGCATTAAGGAAAAGTTTTATCATTTTGCTATAAACAGTGACAACTGGATGCACTCCACCAAGAGGTAATAGGCTTGGGATACCTCATTTCTACCCACTGGATACATCTACTTGCTTTTTCAGCGTGATCATTAATATAATTTCTGCATCTTCTAAGTATCTAAATTCTGAATCCATCACCTGTGATCTAACGCATGTCTTTAGGCATATCTGATTAACACCATGTAGCAGTTCTATTCAGAGGCTTAATATGTATTACAGATATGTGTGGTGTTTTACAGTACGTTTGAAAAGGGGAGGAGTTGATTTCTGTGTAGTGTGGGGTTTTTTTTTAACTCTTCACATTCCACATAAAGAAACTACTGGTTTTGCAATCTGAAATGAATCTTTTCCTGGAAATATCAACTGCCTTAATTTTTTAGGATGATGTCATCTTCTTTTCCATGAACTATGTTAAAATAAATAGCATAAATGAACTGCTTAAGATTTAAATATCATGGCTGGTTAAGCTAGGGACTCTGACTACTCTTTACCATTAACTCAAGCAAAAATCTGTGACAATACTTGCTAACGAGGGAAGTATTAAAATGTATAATTGATTATCATTATCGAAGTCAAAATTTTTCATCTGTTTAGGCTTTTTAAATTCTAAAAGTTTTTTTCCTTGCTTAACATTTTGGAAAACTATTTGGATGAGAAAAAAAAAATGGGACAAGAAAAAGATTTGGTATTGATTTTCTCTAACCTGACTTTCAGATGGGATGCCATTTAGCTGGTGGATTGGAAGAACCAATGAAACACAGACGTACTGGGGAGGTTCCTTGCCAACCATTCAAAAATGCGCTTGTGGATTAGAGGGAAACTGCATTGATTCTCAACATTACTGCAACTGTGATGCTGACCGAGATGAATGGTGATTTTTGTATTGTTGTTTATTCAGGATAACTTTTTCTTGGACAGCAAATAAATGGATTGGATACACATAAAATAAGCCTTAGCAGATTTGGAAAGCCAGGGATGTTGTAAACTTAAATGACCACAGTGTCATCTGCTTCCTCGATATAATATATGATTTCTCACCAGATTAGAACTGTGTACATTAACATTATTACTCTTTCTTTCAGTTGGTCTAGAGGGATAAAGGGTTATTTGGGAAGGGTTTAATTTTATACTGTACAGCTTTGAAACAAATTTTATGTTATATTTTCAGAAGCTAAGTTCTTGTCTCTAGCATGACTTCAGTTTTTAGAATTATAATACTGAAGGTAGTTTGAATTATGAGGTTCTAGAAAAGGTAAGTGAAGATTTCAAGGAATTTGTAGTCTTATGTTCTATTACATTTAAGCTTAACCTTTTTTACTCTAAATTCCACTGTGTTAATTATCTAAAAAATAGATAATTGATTTGGGAAGCAGCTGATATCAGAAAAGTCAAGCATTCATGTTAAATCCTACTTGAGGGAATAGATGTATTTCTAGAATGTAGATCTTCTGCTTGTACCTAAAATTAATCTTGTGGCATTTATGATCCAATTTAAATAAGTAACATCAGAAATTAGTTTCTTTTGTGAAGTTAAATCTGAAACTTAACTTCTATTTAATATATTGAATCCAGCTTTCTCAATATATACTGCTCTGGTGCAGTATAGATACTTGATTAAGCAGGCTAGTAATTTTAAATCAAAACTTCATCGTTTAAGAAACTGCTAAGGTTTCAAACTTTTTAAAGCATATTTAATATCTATAAGTACTATCCAACGAGTAAGTAATGTATGCACATTAATGCATATATCTTTTAATACTAGTATCTGCTAAGGGATCTAGTTCTATGAGGGAGCAGGCCAGCAAGGGAGTTAGGAACATCTTGTGATATGTAGAAAATGAAGCATAAACTTATATTGTCCTCAAACTAGATATCACCTTTACTTTAAAGAAATAGCTAGTGAATTTGGTTTGAAAATGCTGATACTCTTACCATAAGTAGAGAACTTGTCAAATACAGAAATGAGAATATAACAAATAGCTCATCAAAATTATTTACAAGAATCAAAACTTTCCATAGATTTATAAAAAAAAAAAGCCTCTGCAATAAAGTTGGAGAAGTAGTATCTGCTATGTTTGTTCTAATAAAGAGCTTAAACAAAGACCTAGCAGACTAAGAATTTCCCTATTATTGTGCTATATAAAAATATAATTTATGATTCCAAATCACAAAATAAATGTCAGAAAAGAAGCACATTTTGACATAGGATTTTGAGTAGTTATTAATACATATAATATATTCTTGCTCATTTTTGTCTTTTGTTTAATCCATGCTCACATTCATATGCATAGGTTATATTAATACCATGCTTATGTATAAAATAGATGGAAGATTATCCAGGTACAAATCACAGATGCATGTATACGCTATAAGCAGTCTGAGTTATTTGTATTTTGGTGAGTATATTTAATAGAAAATATAATGGCTCCAGTATTATGTTTCTGCATGTATGACAGTTTTATTTTTCACCTTAAAGAGGAGAAATTTATCCTGGTGACTTCATTGTTGTGGATGCTATGTTTACATTCATTTTGGTATTTGTGCTTAACATCACATTTGAATTCTTGAGACCACTGATTTAAATCAGTTATTTTAGTATTACTTGTATGGCAGTATGTGCAGGGAGAAACGGTACCTGCCTGAGATGGTTTCTGAATAAGCATGCAGGAACACAGTTATGCACTACATGTTTATGAGACATAGCCTTGGTATTATGAATTAATAAGGAAATATATGTGATTTTGTAGCCTGGCTACAGATAAAATTGTAGGGGACTTTGTTTGACTACTCAAAAAAGAAAAACAAGCAAAAACCTATAAACCACACTCAATCAGAAAAGAGAGTAAAAGATAAAAGTATCTTCCTAAAAAACTATGAACAAGCAGATCCTCTCTGCAGAAGATATAAAGCATTTTTCCTTCTTTATTTGGAACAAGAAAATGCTTGTACCAATTTTTACTTTTGTCAGTTCTAATCAGAAATGCGTAATATCTCTCCTCATCAAAAATTAATGTATGAGTAGTTTTTGAATATTTTGCATGGTGTTACAAAACAGATAGGCATAAATTGTCTATGGGAAGAAGATTGGTTACGATAATAAGGGTGAGAGAAAAAAATCACTGATTTCATTCAGCTCTTGCAGGGAATCTCTTCCCTTGGTACCAGTGTATATAGCAGGCTGAAAGGCTGGTGTGGTTGCTAAGCCTAACCACATTCCCAAAGAGCTTGCTGCCTGAAATGTATGTCTAGCATTCAATCTCTGAGCAGTGTGAATTCCACTCTGTGTTGGGATTTCTTTTAGAAATTGACTGGGTGCAAGGACAGGACTGGACTTGTCAAAATGGTCCTGGGTGGTTAAATATCTCCATGCTTTTGGTAAAAGCAATTTTAATAATAGTGCTGGTGCTTAATGAAATTCAGCTGTGACACTAAGTTAACAAAGGTATTAAATAAGATCAGAAGTACTTTTCTTGTGCTCGCCAGAGTGCTAGACTGTGTATTTCCCTATCTGCAAGATGCATTTGAAAATATACCACTTTTACTGTACTCCTAGCATGACTTCTTAACTTTCTATATGATTTCTTTTTAAATGTGAAAAAGGAAGGAAAAAAACGTTAAACTAATTTGAAAGTTATGCAAAGTCCTTTAGTATTTATTAATGAAGAAATATTCAGTGGAAGTTGCAGTACTTCCTCAGCAATGTATGAAGTGTGCCTATCTATTGGTTTACCTCTTTTAGTCAAGTACCCTGTCTTGTGCTTTTGCAGATGAACACAAATAAGAACCTACTCACTTCTCATGCAATCGTTTTCACCCCTTTAAATATCAATACCACATATTGATACACAGTATCAATACCAAAGCATACAGAAGTATACTCACATATATATTTGCAGTCACTTCTGTAGCCACACAGCTCTTTTCTAATATTTTTCCTTCTTCTCCCAAACTGTATCGATAATACAGAAATATGTTTATCCAAGATATTTGGATATCACAGGCTTACATTGAAACACGGGAATTCCATATCTATGTCAGGAAAAATTTCTTTGCTGTGAGAATGATGGAACCCTGGAACAGGCTGCCCAGGGAGGTTGTGGAGTCTCCGTCTCTGGAGATCTTCAAACCTGCCTGGATGCCACCCTGTGCCACGTGCTCTAGGGGTCCCTGCTGGAGCAGGGCAGGTCAGACTAGATGATCTCTAAAGGTTCCTTCCAATCTCAACCATTCTGTGATTTTGTGATTCTATGATTCTATGATTTAGGAGAGTTCTGGCTTCATTTTACCTTTCAGGACTAAAGATACTGGATTGCTCTCCTATAAGGATCATCTGCCAATAACTGAAATGGTGATCACAGATACTGACAGACCAAACTCTGAAGCAGCTTACAAGCTTGGGCCATTGCTTTGCCGGGGTGATAGTAAGTAATAACTGCAAAGTTTTAATAAGTAACGATGGGTTTTGATTGTGATAAATTTTAAATACTGTATGCTAAACAAGCTAAGATATTGCTTATTCACTCAATTCTTTGACTATTTAGAAAGGAAAAAAAAATATCACAGTCACTAAACTTTTGAGGACAAACTTCAGTGCTTTCATTTTAGTTATGAATACATATACATATGCCTTTCTCAACAAACCTTATCTGTGTTAAGCTGTCTTGATTACTTGTGCAAGTAAGAAGACTATACTGAAGGAAATTAGATCAGAATACACTATATTTATGAGCAAAAACTCTACTCTGAAAATCTGAAAAAAATCAAAAAGTAGTTCAAAAAGTAAAACTCAAAATATACTCAAAATGTTTTTACAATAACTAGAAAAGGATCAGGTCTAAATAATCATTGAAAGGCAATGAAACAACTGGAAAAAATATGCTACCTTTTTCAAGATTTATGACAACGTTTATATTTTCATTAATCAGTAATAAACTGAGAGGGTTTTTTTGAGAAATAAACATATAGGTCATCCTAAAAATTTTGATGGAAGGAACAGGATTTTAGCCTGTAGTTTACGGAAGGGTTAAATATACTAATAAACCTCATTTTTTAAAACAAGTGCTATATTATTAACCTCAGTAACCTTAGTAATCATGAACCTCAGTTTTGCTTCAGATAATTACAAATTACTATTTTTATTTGTTATGTGATTGATCTTTCCTCACATGATGTGTTTGTTTTTCAAATTTATTCAACCTAAGGCTGTGTTTATTTTTATGCTGTCTCTGCTTTCAGTCCTGTGACTTGTCAGGGTGATTATGCCTGAAAGATTTGTTAACAGATGTGTATTAAAAGCAGTGCATTCTAATTTTCTTATGAAAATTCATGAGGTTCAAAAATACAATTTGGGCCTTCTTTCTTTGAAACCTGAATGTGAACTGATTATGTATGCTCCCTGTCATGGAAATATTAAATCATGGGGTTATGATGTAGGATAATTACTACTGGAAGGTTCCTTAGGAGTCCTACCTCCTGGTCCCAGCAGGGTCAACTGTGAGGCCAGATCAGACTGCTCAAGGCTTACCCACTAGGACCTAAAAACCTCCAAGGATGAAGCCTGTGCAAGGTCTGTGGGCAGCCAGCTCCATTGCTTCTCTAGTGAATGATTTTTTAGTCACATCAAGTCTGAACCTCTCATGTTTCAGCTTGTGTCTTTTGCCTTTCGTCCTTCTAAAATGCACCACTGGGAAGACCTTCTTAATGTTCTTGTGGATTTTAGGGGGCTGCAGTGAGGTTCTCCTGGATCTGTCTGTTCTCCAGGCTGGACCAGCCCCAAACCTCAGCCTTCAGGACAACTGTTCCAGCCCTCTCCAGCTTGGTTTCTCTCCACTGAACTCGCTTCAGTTTACTGATATCGTTCCTGTGCTGGGAACCCAAAACTGGACTCAGCATCTAAATGTGGCCTCACAAGCACAAATTAGCCTCGCCCCTCAAAAGCCCGGTCTGCCAGCTTGCTGCTCACTAGAGCCCAGGGCTTCTTGGCACAGCCGCTCCAAGCCCCAAGGTGCCCGGATGGTGTCAGATGTCGCCTTTTCCTTTCTCCCTCCCTTCCTCTTTTCCTTTCTTCCTTCGCTTCCTTCGTTCCTCCTTTCCCTTCCTATCCTCCCTTGTTCTCTCTCTTCTTCCCTCAAAGTTCAGGATTTGGGCTTTTCAATTTTCATGAGGTTCCTATCAGCTTTTTTGCTTCCATTCTGTCTAGGCCCTTCTGGATGGTAGTTCTGGCCTCAAGGATTAAATGGTGTTTCATTTACATTGAAAAAAAAATCACAAAAAAAGAATCAGGGAGAATTACAAAAATGGAAGTGCTTACAGTTCATGTACTACTAATAATTATGGAAAATTTCCATGTCACTGCTTTCCAGTTCCCAGCAACTATTAATTATGTAACCTGACCCCAGTTACCACAAATCTTAAAACTTAGATCCCAGCTAGCTTTCCCTGATGCATCATTAAAATATACACACAGTACTGACCTCCCTCTCTTTATTTGATGTTTTCTTAGTCTGAGTGACTGAACTACTATAAAATTTCATAGCGATACTAAAATATCACAATGTTTCTAGACAAGTTGCTATAGAGAACTTTAATATATCACGAGGAGAAGTACAAGCAGAAGTCATAGTCTGAATGTCAGAAAAATAGTTTTATAATATGAAACAGTATTATAGATTTGACTTCAGGGAATCAATTTGAGATTGAAATAATCTCAGCTTTCTCATTATAACAGTTAGTAGTAACAATACAGCAGAAACTTTGAAAAGGTGCATTCACTTAGCTTGTTTAATAGGAACAGTAAGAATGATATTTTTCTTAGATATTTTCAATATGCCATTTACACAAAAATGGTAAGAGATGGCATGCTTTTAGGGACTAAAATTTGAGAAAACAATACAGAATTTCTGAAGAAAAAAGAAAAGTTCAATTGTGACATTAAAGAAGGCAAGGTATTGAATAAAAGTAATAATCCTAGAAATGTTTGACTATATTCACTATAAATGCCTCACTATTTACATTTTACATTTAGGCATGTATATACATAAAGATTATTTTACTTATAATTCAGTTTTCCAGAAAATAGAAATAAAATTTTGTTTTAACAGTTGTTTAATTCAAAAGTATAACACTCGTAACAGCAGGGATTGTTAGTAGTATAGTTAGTAGTATATTGAATCTCCAAGAAGGAGGAGTACTGTCTAATGTGATATGTATACATCCATGAGTTTCTAATTGAAAGCATTTTAATGATTTTTTTGTTGTTGTTTCATTCTATACCTGTGGGTGGGTGGAGAACACCTGATTTGTGACAAATACCCATTTCTCAAAAGTGCTGTTATACAAGCAAAAACAAATATTCTTGGTTTTACAAGTAGGATTTGAAAGCTCTCCAAGGAGATCATTACTTATTTCTGCTTCTGACACTCTCAAAAACTAAATTATATGATTCCACCTTTTAAGGGACTCTTATTAAACATGTGGAGCTTTTTTATTCTTTCTAAAAGGAAAAAAAGTTGTGGGGAAGAAGGTTGTGATACAAATACTTGATATATCATAAAAAATTCAAATACCAAAGACTGTAAATTCTCATTACACCAATAATCTGTTCCTTATAGAATATAAAAATAATTGTTTATGTCAATAGCAAAATAAAATAGATCCATAAATAGTTGAGTAAATGGAATTGTCTAAATCACACACCCTCCTTGACTGCGTTTCCATCTCGGTCATACTTCATAATTTATTTCTAAAAGATTTCATAGCATAAATCAAAAGCACACCAGTTGTCTTTATGTGATTAGTTGGATTATATTTTTGTTGTTGTTTGTTTGTTTATTTTACTCTCTTATTTAAAAGTGCATAACTGTATTTATCTTCTTTATGCTACCTCTATTGATTACTTCTCCTCAATTCAAATTTATGTATACTTAAAGATAGAAAGTAAAACCATATTTTTTAAGACCAAAGCAGGTCAGAATGAGCTCAAATAATAAACAATAATAATAACAGAAATGCCATTATTGTTCATTTTGTTTATGTAGTTTCTTTTGGTTATTAGTGTTCTTTCTCAACTTTTTTGATACCGCTGGAATTCTGTATTTCCAAGATGCTAAAATTAAATGAAAATAGGAATGACATTCCAGGAGAATTGGGCCATTCAAAGACATTAGTCCAAATAAATTCATCCAGTATTTGCTGATAGTCAGTTCTGTGCAAACATTTACCTTTTCTGTCACCTCTAAAAGATTAGCACTAATGCCATTATTATGGATAATAAATGGGTAATTATAATCTGTCAGCATGGGACTGATTCATGGAGCAAAGTAAGATTGTTGATACAAATCTTAATGGAATAAAACATAACATAGGGATAATGCAGTGTAATGTGAGGGTAATATAACATTCATCATAAGCTTATATATGAATCAACATCATCAGGCATTTGAGGGACCAGTACTTTGATTGGTAAAAATGACAGTAGTGAAGCAAGATACTTGGAATTCAGTAAGACATTTGATGGATTATCACATCGTTGTTGAATAAAATGTGTTAGAAACACACAAATTCGATTGCAAACAGACAATGCAAGTAGGTAGTTACAAGATGATAATCCATTCAATCTGAATTCTGACATTTGATGTTTAGATATTTCTCTATATAGAGATGAATGTTGAATAGGTTTAGAAACCCATTGTATTAACAGATTGTAGCTTATATCTTTACTGATGGTAAGACAATAACTTTCTAAGTTGATCTTCAGTCAAAATGTCCATTGCTCTTGTTTAAAATCACCTGAGAAGTCTGGGAATATCTCTTTGCTGTTTAAAACAGACATCTTTGCATATCCAATGTCCACCTCTTTCTCAGGCTTAGCTAAACAAAGTCCATTCATTTTTTTCCATCCAAACTTAAAGCTAATCACCACTATTTTGGCCCTTTTTATTGTTTTCTGGGTAGTTAGTCAAATAATTTAATACAAGTCTATCCATCTAATTTTTAACTGTGTAAATACAATCTAAGGTTTGCATTAAGTAGTTGAAAAGATGCATCTTTTAGGGAAGGTCTGATGAGCTCAATCTGCCTGATCAACTCAGATGAATCCTGAGGTGCTATGTTCAATTAAATGGAGTATTTCACATAGCAAATAGTTGAAAATAATGTTTATAAAATCAGACAAAGATCGAGAGGCTGGAATTTGAAGCTAGAGAAATAGAGTCAGCCTATATGCATACATAATCATGTTACTTGACAATTAAGGCAATCACGGATTCCCCATCAATGGATGACTTCATTTTATTCCAGATTGAGGATTTTTTCCCAAGAATAAATGCTCTTTTTTAAACAGGAATTGATTCAGAGAAGTCTACATAGGAGGTCAGACCACAGTTTTCCCCTACGGTCTTTTAATCTATGACTCTTTTATAATAAGCTGCAGTGTGGTGGAGCTGGAAGTAGTGATACAGATGGTGCAGCTGTACTCCACAAATTCTCAAAGGCAAACAATTGCCAGCTGGCCAGATTTTAGTTTTAGATGAAACAATTTGAACACTTCCAGTAATTCTGCCCTTCTTGGTGCTGTGCTGAGTGAAGGGAAGCTTTTGAATGCTGCAAAGCTGACTGGGCAAATCTGAAGGAAATATATGTGACTTAATCATGTAATAGATCGTGATTATTTTCTTGCCTTGTTCTGTGTAGTAATGAAGCAAAGTGATGCCTCTCATCCCCATCCACAAAACATTAGCATATGAAGAGTATGATCACATAAGGCCAGTTTAAGAAGCAAGACAAAGAACACCAGAGTAAAGAGGATAAATTCAAACTTGATAATTTTATTGAGATCAGAATTTTAGGTTCTACACTGATAGGATCATGGATTTACGATGAGAACCCTTTGACCAGTATTACCCTTCTATATTTTTACTACAGTGCATTTTGAATTTCATTGAAATGTCACAAAGATAAGATTATAAGATCTTGTTGACAGACCGGAGGCCAGAAGCTGGCTCTTACATAGAGGAACACTTTGTGTTAGAAGCTCTCTGGGTGCCTTTTAAAGGTTACACAATCGCCTTCTCAGGGTGGGAATATGTAAACCTGGAAGGTAGATCAAATAAAGCATCTTCACAAACAAAACAGTCTGTTTGAGAACTCAACCAGGATCTCCAAGTTGAAAGCAGAATGCTTCAATTACATCTCTGCCCATAAAAGATGGGCAGTATTTTGTGTCATGTCAGTTAGAGATATGATTTGTCTTGTAGAGAAGGGAAGCTGTTGAAAAAATATATAGAAAACGGTGTTCTGCAACATAAGAATAATAAGTCATTTAGTACTAAAAAATAGTGTTTATTTCCTCTGCTCCAGCACTCACTTTTATCTCTGATGAAGTTTCACACTAAAAGAATGAATGGCACAACACTTACATGTATCAGTAAAAAAGAATGTTAAAATAATGATAAATTTTCTGTTTTGATAAAAGACTTGGAGTGCTCTACTGCTCTACTACATATATTTACACAATTGCTTTGGAAGAGTCTTTTTTATTATTATTATTTTGTAAACATTCTAAAAATTAATTTATCTATCTCATTCTCATTTTCCCCTTTTTACATTACATTTTCAAAACGGCATATGCCAAACAGTAATTTTTGCAACATATGCTAAAATACTATAATTGTACTTTATTTTATTTATTCATAAAAAACAGGGCTGCCTTCTCCTTTTTCTGTCTCTTTCTTTCTTTCTTTCTTTCTTTATTTATTTATTTATTCACAGAAAGGCTGTAGTCTTACTACTCAGATAAAATGCTAAATACTATTGATTCCTTATCTACATGGCGAATGTCAGTTCCAAAAAACCCAGCAGGAGATAGTGAACCAGATGCTGTAAACTGAAGACTTTTTTTTTCTATCCTGCTGTACAACAGCATAAGATGCTTTCAAAAAGAATTTCCATAGATACGTATTTAGCATCTTTTATTTATGGAGTACCTTAGTGTTCACAAACCACATAATTTTGACAGCTAGAAAAAACAGAGCAGTTGGAGAAGTCACGTGAAGTTAAGGCAGGAAGAATAAAACTTCTAATTTTAAGGACAATCTTGAGAGTCTTAGTATTAAAAACAAAATTGTCAAAAAGAGAGGGAGTAGTCAACCTTCCTTTTCAGTCAATATATTTCAGCAGCGCATTATTCATAGCTATCCCTCAAAGACTTCAGTCTGATCTTCAAAGATCATTGAAGTGCTTCACTGAAGCTAATTGTATCATTACTCTACTGGACTGTTATTGCTGCTGTTGTTTCTCATCTAATTGCTAGCAATGTTTTATCAATTTTGTATAAATTACTAGTATTAAACTTCCTATTGTGTTTGAATTACTGGTAACAGCCAGCCCATTGTTTTCTAAATAGCTGTGATATGCTCGAGTCATAATTGCAGCAAAGTTTGGCTCTGCGGGAGCCATGACCTGAAATAGTTGAGAGCCATGGCCTTAAAAAATGATTCCAGCACATAAGGCTGGGGCTTGAGCCTTCAGCTTGTGGCACTTTGCACAAAATGATAAGCTGACTCCGGTGGCTGCCAGGAACAAAGGAGCCCGTGGTGCAGCATGGGAGGGTGAGGTGCAAAGCATCTCTTTTCTCTCCTGGTGCTGAGCCATCTGTTCGCAGCTCTGGCCTACCATGAAAAAATTGTCCTGATTGCTGCTCTCACCTGTGGTGGCTGGCAGTGCTCCCAAGTGGCTTGTGTTACATACAGTAAGCAGTTGCCAGAATAAAAGCTTGTCCTACCACATAGCTTTTCAAGGTGCAGAATTGGAATCCTGATTAACACTCTATTAAAAGATCCAGCAATGTTGTGTGAGAAGATTTTGATTTTACATTGGTGGCCTGTTTGTGTTGCAAGATTTGATTCTGCAGTGAGAGAGGGGTTTGCAAGTCCAGATTTATCTTTTCTTTTTCAGAAACTGGGAGTGCCTGGAGCAAAAGACAATTTTTTTCCATACTCTTTAGAAAATTTGCTGCTCAAATCAGAGCACTATCAGGAAAATGTGCACTGGCCTTGTTCAATTAGATAAGAAGATATTGAACGCCTCATTTGATTTAGAAGGCAGTATAGCTTAATAAAGAGGCAGATTCATCTGTAAGAATTCAGCAGTAATAACAAGGTATTTCTACTTCAGCAGCATAAAGTAGATAATGTTCTCATTAGAAGTCAGTGCTTTTAGAGATTATTATGTATGCTTTTTAATGATCAAGAACAAAATTTAGCACTTTATAATTAAATGCCAGCTTAAAGAAAAATAAATCAGTGGAATATCTATGTATCTGATTTTGTAATCTTTTCTCAAGTAAAGGCAACTTATGGTGGAATTGTCCTATAAGAAAAAATGCATATAAATCTCCAAATTGCAATCAATTAAAAGACAAGTGTTGTCATAAAATGTAAATATTTAACTCCTTCCACAGGAATTACTGGGAACTTTATCCATCTTTGTATTATCTGACAAAAACTTCACTGGACTACAGTGAAAACATGACTATGTTCCTCATAATGTGGGAAATTGTCACAGCAATCGCTTATATAATTTATTGTAGATATAGCACTTTCTTCAAAGTAGCTACTTTTACTTGCCTCTGATAAAGCACATTCAACCATATTTTGGAAAAAAAAAAAAAGCAGGTAGAGATTCTTGGCCTTTTATTTTAGATTGTTTTTTGACTGGACTTTAATCAGCCCTCTGAACCTTCTTTTGTGTCTCTAGGATCCCCTGGTTCTTTCTGCTGTCTGAGTGAGAAATGTGTGTAGTTGTTAGACCTGATTCAAGTTGTAATTTCCCTTTGACATGGCCACTTCTATATGCTTAACATATAAAATTCAAAATGACATAGTAGATAATGATATGCTTTTTTTTTTTTTTTTTTTTCTTCCCTCTGCTTGAACAGAAGCATTTTGGAATTCAGCTTCCTTCAACACTGAGACATCCTATCTTCATTTCCCTACTTTCCATGGGGAGTTCAGTGCAGATGTATCATTTTTCTTTAAAACTACTGCTTCCTCAGGAGTGTTTTTAGAAAATCTGGGAATTCAAGACTTCATAAGGATAGAGTTATACTGTAAGTAATGCAACCAAAGGGCTTTTTATTATTTTATTTTATCTTTCAATTGGACTAAATTAGAATTAATTTAAAGAGAGAATATCTTTAAAATGTTCTCCAGTTTTATTACTGTTGTACTGCTGTTGTTGTAGCTTTTTCATTTGCAAATAATGTCCCAACAGTAGGGTTGGATTTAATATTACAAATATATCTTTGAAGAATATTTCTGTCCTTGAGACATCTCAGTCTAAGCACACAACAAACATATTTGGCATGCTTTCCTGCTTCCTTCTCTTCCCCCCAATCAACTTCCTTCCTAGTTTTACGGCTAGATTTTACACATGGATGCTGGGAGATTCAGTCTGGATCAGAATGTGCAACTCACATGATCTACTAACTTAATTATCCTTTTTCCTATATACAAGGTGAATATGTCTGGAGTGTCATCCTTTTTTTCTTTTTCTTTGTGCACCCCCCAAGCATTCGTGTATCACTTCTACACATGGATATGCTTTTTCTTTAAAGGAGAAAAAAAAGAGAAAAGTAAATTGCCTCTCTTGGTAACATGACTAATGCCAAATGTATGCTCTGTTAGCTGGCTTGTATTTTAGTCTAATACTGTTCAATATTAGAAGGAAAGTATTTAAAAGTACAATACAAGAACTTAATTTCAAAAAATCCAGTATTCATTTTAAAAGCCTTATTCTTAAAAAGGTATCTTTGAGAGATCTTGATTTTTTTATTTTTATCTTGACATTAGAGAGTTGCTCATTTTTGTACAGGTCCATCATGTCAACACACAGAAGGATTGTCTGATGAAGAAATACAAATAAATGGATACATAATACATATGATTATCCTGCAGGAACATCACATAATATAATGCTACAGAAACAGCAATGTACATTTAGTGCAGAATGAAATATTTTTTGCTTGTTTTTTTGCCAGATTTAAGTTATTGAAACAAACAAAGCAAAAATCCACTTTATTCTTCTGTGGGCATTTAATTACAGAATGCTCTGTCTTAATTTTGATGGATTTAATTCACTTTGTCTTTAACTCTAGGGCTGTATTCAAAAGACACCCTATCATCTTCATTAATGGTGAAACCATTAGTGAACAATAATAAACAATATGAATTGCCTTCTTGTTAAAGTGTTTTGGACAGGTACAGAACATATTAGCATAAAAAGCTCAGTGCCACATATTCTGGGTTAGCAATTTAGTAGAGAAACCATGAAGCAATGATAATATTGTGTAATAAATTATTCTACATTCTCACAATAAATAGTTTATCTATGAGATAGATGTAGTTAGAAGAATTAGAAAAAAAATACTCTAACAAAATGAAATATTTTATCCACGTATTTTGCAGAAGATTTTACATCATTCCTCTCTATACTAATATGCAGACAAATCCATGTCATTGTTCCCTTTATTTGTGAGTATCTTTCAGTTATAGAAATTGCTGTATACTATTGTTAGTTTTATGACCTATGTCTAGTGAAGCATGAGGAAAAGTGAAAGGCTTTGCCCTGTTGAATTGGACTGAGCATTTAAAAAAACAAATTTTATTGCATTCTTCTGTAGCATTTATTGCTTTATTTCCAAATTCCATTTTAATGCATTCAATAATTTTTTTTAAAATCATTTATAGAAGTTGTAGAATTGTTTGTATATACTAATGGGCAGAAAAAAGTAGTATGAACTTTTACCACAAGCATCAATGCAAGCAAACAAACAAACAAAAAACTTGAATCACCTTGAACATTTCACATTGTACAGTAACATTTATATTTCATCATCATATACTCATTTCTAATAGATGTGACTGTAAATCACCAACCTACACTCGCTACACTATTAAGAGGTCAACATAAATCAATGTCTTTAATTTGTGTAATAAATAACAATAATGAAAATGTCAGGTGTCAGTATTTAAGATTAGGACATATGAGAAATGATTTAAAACTCATTATATGACTAATATTTGGCATTCTATGCTTGATAACACAAAGATTTTCTTAGCATTTTATTGATTGTTCTCAAGCATTTTATCTATTTTTTTATAATATAATGGTCTTCAGACATTTAAATCTAATTTTGCTGAAGCAAAAAGAGCCAAGTCAAGATTCTTCACTTGAAATGTGAATTTTGGTGCTGTTCAATTTTATGAACACATCAACATTTCAATACTTTTATTATGCTAATTAACCATTTTGAGAAGGAAAATGTTCCTCCCAGCTTTGTTTAAAATAGAAAGGAACTGAGTTTGTCTTGAATAAGACACATGACTATTTATTTAGCATAAATATAGGAAATTCAAGAGTTTTGTTTGTTTGTTTGTTGGTTTTTTTTTTAGTTCATGTGATCTTCTGAAAAGGTAGTAGATTAAAAGAGCAAAGGCCAGATTCATCTCTGGGAGCTTCTATACTTAAATAGTTATATAGTTATATAGTTATATACTTAAATACTTAAGTAATTACACCTCTACCCAAATGTTTAAGAAACTTTTTTTTATGCTTACACACACTCACTGAAAAATTTTAGCTGTATAATAGCAATGATTCAAACAGAAATTTAGGATGGACCTGGGTAACCAATCATGTGTTAGTTTGGAGTGGAGTTTGCAGTTACATTGGTACCAGTTTTCAACAGTTTGTCATGGAGCTGTTTTCTGTCTTCTTTTATATGAATCTATAATATGTTTTCCTGGATGAGAGAGTTCTAATTGCTTTGTCTACAGAAAATGTTCTGGTTTTGTATTCTGTAGGATGTTACTTGGTAACCACCTTCTGTGTCTCCATGTGCTTAATACCCTAAATGACTGTCAATGATTGAGCTCACTGATATGTTAGCCGCAGATGGCCATGATCACTCATCATGATCACCATTGACTACATCTTTCACTCCACTTTGCCAATCTATAGCTGGTCTCTGCCTATGTGTGAGCGCATCTGGCCACTTCTGCACTATTCAAACTATTTTTATTATAATGCAGTCAGATAAGAGTTGCAGGGTGTCTTTGTCACCAGAAGAGACTTCTTCATTAAAGACTTTGCATGCTGCTCTGAATACTGCCAGAGTGCTCGTTGCCCAATGATCCTTTGTCCCAAGCGGACAAATTTTGTAACATAGTCAACATTTTCCCACCTACTGTGCCACTCTTCCAACAGGGTTTTACTTTTGTGCTTAAATATTTAATCTAATTAAATTTTAACAAACAAATATTAACAACAAATAAATATTAAATTTCTTCCAGATTTACAGTGGAATTGGTTTAACGGAGTCATTTAAAACATTATAAAATTTTGATTGTTTATTTGACGTATTCTTTTCAGTCTTAAGACATTTCAACAGATGCCATTAGATTCTTAGATTCACCCTGATTCTTTGTATCTTTATGACTTGATTCCCTCCTCTTTTTTTTTTTTTTTCAAGATCACATGGTTTTTCTATTAGTGCTTACATAATACATTATTTCATTCAAAATCTTTATTATGTGTTGTCTTGGCTTTAAAATCTAAGCAGTGACAATGTTTATCAGATCTGTCATTCTAATATGCTATTTGATAGGCACATTCAGTAAGTTCAAAGGAGAATTTGTGTTTTCAGGCTTCACTCCAACAGTGTCCAGAAGATTACAAAGACCTACCTGCAGAAGGTAACATTCAGCAGAAATTCTATCTGCCTGATCACATGGAGTTTCTTGGGTTTTTTTCTGGGTTTGTTTTTTTTTTTCTTTTTTTTTTTTTTTTTTTTTTTTTTTTATGAACACCATAGTTTTCATTGCTTAGGTAACTAATTAGTACTGTAAGAGCTATTTGGTTCTAATGAGTATCTTCATCCTATCACTTTATGAATATTTTTTTTTTTTTTTTTTTTTTCATCCTCAGTAAGGGAAGACTGAGTAATCAACTGTGTCCAAAAGAATTTTTTTCCTAAAATAAATTTACCAATAATTTGTTAGGCATCTGCTATTTCTTATTATTGTATACAACACTGTTGAATTTTAAGCAGAAGTGATCACTGATTACAGAAGGATTTCCATTTAAAAATTGACTACATGCTATGCCTTATTTATTTGGAAAGTCAAATGCTTTGTGCATTTGTCATTTCATTTTTCTCTCTTGGATTAAATTCTTAAAGCAAAATGTTTAAAGATAACAAAACTTGTGACTTAAAGGATTACAAGCATGTGACATTAATCAGTCTAAAGGTTGGCCAAAGTGGATCTAAGTGTTATGGGAGGTTTAATGTATCTTTACAATGTGAAAAACAAATCAAACTGTTTCATTGGATTCTTATATGTGTTTATCAATTCTGTAAATTAATCTTTGAAAATGTTGTTTAGAAGGGTTTATTTTCCCTTGGCTACTTCTAATCATGTTACTTTTCTCTTAGAATTCATTGAAGGAGATGGAAATTGGTTGGTTTCTGGGGATCCTTCTCGGAGCTCTATTTCTTTATTTAAATCCTTAATAACATAAATTGCTAGCAATCCCTTATTTAGGGGTTTCTTTCACTAACAAGCTTTCCCTTCAGTGTGCAAAAGAAACAGTTTCATAGATAATATTTATAATTTTCAGAATTTTTCACATATTTCTCCTGTTATTATTTTCACATGAAAAAAATCAACAGTAATTTTTTCGGAGTATGTAAAGCCATCTAATATGAAAGTTAACTCAGTTTACTTTACCACATACACAAGCTTACTTAGCTCAGACTTTACCCTATTAGTCTGCTTGATCAAGTAGATTAAGAGGGGAAAATTGTATGTAAAATGGGGTACATATGGCCAGTTCAATCATATTGTGTAGATCTGCCTCCTGTATAAGAGCAGCAAACTTGAGGTCGCATCACATTCTGCAATATCACAGTAAAATGCTGAAAACACTGCTTTCTTCAAGCAGAAGTTCTACAGTATTCTGAACTTTGGTATTATAATTTGGGAAACAATTTGTGTTTGTTTCAAAAAGCAGCTATTTTCTTTCATTGGTGTATATGTTTGCCACATCAAGATTTACTCTCATAGTTCTAGAACTTATGTGAGAATATAAAAACAACAAAAAGAGCAAGTATAGAAGGTTGCTTGGATTATAGTAGTGATAAATGACATTTACAGTTAACAATGGTGACCAATTAGTATATAAGTAGGAGGTGCTCTTTATCCAAATGGAGAAATAATGAAGCAAGCACATTCACTGTTTCTTGACGTGGTGTCTAGAAGGTCACAAGGAGCCTCATTTCCATTTTCTTGCCAAATCATTGCTCTCAGTGTCAGTGAGTATGAAAAATAGACTTTCTGTTTAGTTCCTGTTAAGTCAAGTTTTCTTCTAAAATGAATAATTTTATAGCATGATAGCCAGAGGAAATAGTAGACAATCTTAAGACATATTTAAATACTTGACATTTAAAGATTTTTTGTGACCCAATTAACTATGAGGTAAGTAAAATAAATTGTTACTGATGTCTTCTTTCTAGCTCCTTCTGAAGTGATTTTTTCATTTGATGTTGGAAATGGACCTAGTGAAGTTGTAATGCAAACACTCACTTCCTTAAATGACAACCAGTGGCATTATGTGAAGGCTGAGCGAAACATCAAGGAGGCATCCTTACAAGTAGATCGGCTTCCTCAAAAGTCTCAAGCTGCTCCACCTGATGGGCATATTCGTTTGCAACTCAACAGCCAGCTTTTTGTAGGTAGGCACTTATTTCAAAGGCTTTTTATGAAAATTAAAAAAAAAATAGTAATTGAGCCAGTGGTTATTACTGGATGAACTTCCAATTATCCTTTTTTGAGATTTGTTTGAAGACCAATGAGAGGATCGACTGCGGTGGGCTGTATTAACACATTTAATAAAATGTTGACATAATGCTTACTTAATGCTAGAAATTGAACTCTTATTTGCTTTTACAGAACCATGAGCAATCCATATCTATAGTCTCTTCTTTCTAAACCAAGAAAGATTAAAATGAGGAAATTTACCTCATCATTTCTCAATTTTGGCATATGTGACATCAATGTATTTAGACAAGCTACTGGAAAAGGAGAAATAGGATAATCAAAAATTAATGGTAACTTAAAATAGTATATAGGTATTATGGATATGACAGTGCTTTCACTGTAATATTGGAATAGTATTTATCTTTGTGTTTCCGGTGTACTTACATGGTATACATGCTAGGTGCTTGTAACTTTTACTTACTCTTAGGCACCCAATCATATAGGTAGATTAAGACATGGACTAAATGAACTTAATTTTCATTTTCTGGGTGTTGAGTAGAAGGGCAACTAATGGGAGTGGTGCTATGAAATTGTAGCTAAAGAAGATGTGTGTCCTTAAGAAAAAATTAAATGGAGGGGGAACCCTAGTACTCTGGAACTGGCATTTTGAACTATGTTTCAAAAAGCCATCAAGAGAATAAGAAGACAGAACAGAACCAAATTTTAGAAAATTTGCTATTTTTGTTTGTGATTCTGTAACAGAAAAGATATATCCAAGATGTGTGCTACAGTGTAGTTAGGGAAAGTCTTAAATTTGGTTTATATGCATAGTAATGGAATAGTATATTCCAGTATATACAGAATAATGGAAGGAGCAGAATATTTCTATGTAGTATCTCTCACTAAGTTATGCTGGTATCCTTTATTTGTCTTACTCATATATACTGTATGTAAAAAATAGTAACTACTATTATGTGAACAGCTAAAACTATGTCAGTTTAAATGTGCAAAAACTAGCCCTTAAACCTCCTTTCAGACTCAGTTTAATTCTACAAGTTTGTTAATTATTTCAGCATCTAGGTTTTAGGAAAAGTTTTATGACAATATAAAGTTTTTGCTACAGTGAGCTAGTCTCTAGCTTTTCAAGCTCTTTTCGCAAAAGATTCAAAATGGTACTAAGTTGTATTCATGGTTTCATTTTCTAAGTAATCTTTTTTAATGAATAATTGACCATTGAGGTTTTTTTTTTTAATCAAATAACTGGACCAAAGTAATTTGACTCTATTGCTATACACTTTGCAATTCCACTAAAATACACATACATCTCTCATATGGAGGTGGCAGTTTAAAAATTGATTTGACTTTTATCTGCAAGCAAGCCGTCTAGCTTGTTCTCTTCAGATATTGTTCAGCTTGAATAATTTGTAGTACTAGAAGGTTTCTGCTCTTTAGGTTCTGCTATTTTTCCTCTTCTTTGAAGATTTCTTAAAATGCTCAGATTACAATGGAATATCATATCGCACAGAGTATCCCACTGCATACTTTGAAATCTATCACAGATTTGTACAATTACTGTGAATTTGGAACAGAATTGAAAAAAAAATATTTAATTTTACTATGTCCAGATAGTGTATTTGAAGTTTGACATAACAATTGACAGTGATTCACTTGATACATTTGTGCCAGTGTATTTTTTTTTAATATAATTTGTACGTGTTTGCTAATTCTTCAGCAATTTTCTTTTGTGTAATGTCTTTGTTTCTACTATTGCATTACTTTTCTGTGAATCAGTGTGGATATCTAGTTTATTTTGCTTTTGAGGTAAACCAGTCTTATAGAT
The DNA here is from genome assembly GCA_003342815.1 of Eudromia elegans. Lineage (NCBI taxonomy): Eukaryota > Metazoa > Chordata > Aves > Tinamiformes > Tinamidae > Eudromia > Eudromia elegans. The sequence continues at coordinate 296,392 of PTEX01000292.1, forward strand.
GAGTTGAATATATATATTCATATATTTGTTTTAAAATTTCCAATTGTTTATATGATATATTTTAATTTTCATCTTATTAGTCAAATCTAATTTTCTTCAGTGGAGAGTTATCAGTCTTACTGTTGAATGCTTTTACTTACAGTTGACTGGTACACTCATTACTCCATGTTCAGACTCATCTGCTCAAGCTATTGACAATATCTAAGTAACATGAAACATTTATAGAGTGTCAGAACAATAGCATTAGCAGTGACATTTTATTTACATATCATCTTGCTTGTCTAGAAGCTGCCATAGTTGCCTATCAGTCATTTATTTACTTAGCAGAACTGTGAATTCTTCAGGCTAAACCCCTTTTGATTTCCATGCTAAAAGTAAATACTCTGGTGATTTTGTGCCATTTTATCTGTAAAAGAAAAAAAAAAAAAAACAGATTTATTGGTACTAAGTACCAATTCATTGGTACTAAATACCAATAAAATAGGTACTTTAGGAAGTATAAAGTAAGTATATATTATTTTACTTTAGTAATTGGCATGAATCAGTATGTATCTCACAGAGCTTATGCTGCTTTGCAGATCAGTACAGAGCAGTTGGTACACACACAAATTGGAATGGTTTGTCCTTAACCTTGTTACCTCATAAACCGTGCCCATTAAACTTCAACTTTCACAAGTTTTAAAATTTTAATGCCGTAAAGTTCTGTCATTTCCCTCTTGTAATCAGAAACTGAGGAAAATAGAGCCTGAGGCAAGGTATATATACTGCAGGCTGAAGCACAGGTTTCAGCACACCAATAAACACCAGTAAACTATCTACATATTACTTTCTTAAAGCAGAGGAAAGAGTGGGATATCTTAGCTGGGGAGGTCACACTGCATCATATGGGCCCAAATCTTTCTCTTTAAAGGAGCAATCTTCAATAATTCGAGTAGATCATCTGTTATCATTTCATCAAGAAGGGCAAACACATTCTAGTGGGCAGTCAGATCTTCTCCTGAGTGACCATGCACAAATGTACACTAAATAACTTGGAGAGGTAGAACCATGGCATTTAGGATCTCGTGATAATGCCCCAACCATAGAAGCACCCTTCTGCTTGCCCATCTCCCTCTCTTCTTTCTTAAACAAAAAAAAAAAAAAAAAAAAAAAAAAAAAAAAAAAAAAAAAAGACTTCTGTGCGAATTAATAAAACTACACATCTTTACTGGGGAAAAGGGGGAAATCCTTATTTTCCACTAAAAGACTTCACTGTAATTACTTGACAAAAAAAATGCTTTTAGAGCTATTAATAAATATTTTCACATATTTAGATATATATCTTAGAAACTCATGGGCTGTAAAACATAAAGATTTTTTTTATATATCAATTCTGTTCAATTTTTAAAAGCTTGTATGAATCTCTTTCAGGTGGGACAGCATCTAGGCAGAAAGGATTTTTGGGATGCATTCGTTCTTTACACTTAAATGGAGTAGCTCTTGACTTAGAAGAAAGAGCAAAGATAACGCCAGGAGTGGAGCCAGGGTGTCCTGGGCACTGCAGCAGCTATGGTAACCTGTGCCACAATGGAGGAAAATGCAGAGAGAAATACAGTGGATTCTCGTGTGACTGCACTTTCTCTGCTTATGCTGGGCCATTCTGTAAGAAAGGCAAGCATATCTTTTAGTTTGTGAATTGCATACATTCTAGAACAAGATCTTTACTACCTATTAAAGATATGCCTAAATATTTGTAAGTAAGTCTAAATTGGTGTAGAGAAAATTTCAGCTGAATTTGTTCCAAAGTTGTTGCTGTATTTAATGCTGTCATGGATCTTCCAGAGGACTATACTGAACATCTACCATTTACATCAGACACTACACTCACCAAGAGAATCAGCATTCTTTAATGTTAAGCAAAGAGTTTAAAACTCTTATATTATACAGCAATTTTTCTTCCAAGACTTAATTTCAAAACTAGGACTAAATTTGACTTTTTTTCTTACTTTAAAAAATAAGTTAGCTCATGGGAAAGAAATAGATTTGAGTATTTATTTTAAAATAGTTGTTTGCTATGGAGTTATACTGGCAGCTGATCACAAGTCACCAAGTTTGACTGTTAAGGGTGGAAATTCATATAGAACTTTCAGTATTTGCAAAAAATTCTTGTCTCCGAGAAAACAGCTCACTTCTGTCGTGTACTAAATGCTTTCTGTAGAGTCCTGAGTGGTTTAGATGCCGTAATTCCTTATTCCTATAAATCATTGAGCAAGGCATCAATCAGTCCAGCCATTGAAAAAACACCACTGCCACTACAAAGATACAGGAATCATGTGAAGTCTTTCCAAATCTATCACTGCGGAATTAATGGTGCACACCGAGAAATGAAACTTTCCTCCTCCCCTAAAAGCAGTGGAAAAAACTGATATTTGGGCTTGTGTTTACTATTCTGCAGAGCTCTAGTGGGCTGTGCAACTGAAAGTGAGGTGTGACCTATAGCTTTCAGTCACCTTACAACAATCTACTGATTCAGATTACAATAATTTCTCAAATCTTTTGTAAATGTAGGGTCTGTGTGCTAAAGCAGTGTAGTCCAAGACACTGACTTTTAGAAGGAAAGCTGACTGTTAAGTCAGTGTCTTAAGTCTGTGTCAGAGACACAGAGACCCTCTGTGTGCAACTCTGAGAAGATAATACTCCCCATTGTATTCCGCATTTCCCAACTCCCATCTGACCTGTCTCTTTCCTGTCCTCTGGGGTTTCAGATATAGACAGATTTTAACAGGACATTTGTGCTTACATCCTGTACCCATTTCTCTATAGGAACAGTATATATACAAAAGGGAGAGGGCATATAAACTTAGATAAACAAACAAACTGATCAAAAAACAGAAGACATATTCAAAGCCAGACAAACAGAAATATTTCTTCATACTACAGATAAATAATCTGTTTATGTCTCTAGTCCAGGGTGTGTCCTGAGTCCTCATAAGTACTGCCATTAATATTTCTTTTTCAGCTTTATCACCAAAGCCCAGAATACTTTTTCTTTTTTCTGTGATGAAGACAAAACAAAACAAAAAACCTTAGTGTTGTACTGTTGTCTGTCTGATATTTAAAACTGCATTACCTGTTGTTTCAGAGATCTCTGCCTATTTTGGGACTGGCACTTCTGTGACATACAATTTTCAAGAATACTACACCTTAGCTAAAAATTCCAGTTCTCATGCTTCTTCTTTCTATGCTGACATGACACTGAACCGGGAGGCAATTACATTTACCTTCCGAACAACACGAACGCCAAGCTTACTGCTTTATGTCAGCTCTTTCTACAAGGAATATCTCTCAGTCATTCTTACCAAAAACGGTGAGTGCTCAGCTAGACTGACTGGAAGCACTAATGAACCTCACAGCTGCCAACCTGGATTCATTGTGATTCCCAGACATGAGATGCTCTGTTGTTGCTTTAGGTGGTGGATTTATTTTTCCAAGCATTGTACCAAGCAATGCTTTCCACCTGAAAATTTGCTGCACATATACTGTATTAATTTCACCCTCTGTAATTAAATTTTAACACTTTTTTAAAATCCTGCAGAAAAAAATTAATATTTCTGGGAATTATTTAGAAAAGCAATAGAATATTAAAATTTACTTTTTTTTTCAGATTTCAGTTTTGAAGCTCAAAATAAATGTCTGCTATATCCATTAAACAAAGAAAGTATAAAGTTCCAAATACCTATGATAAACAGTGAAACTAACTTTTAAAAACTATGTTGTCTATTTTTCAAATTACTTACAGGCCATTTTGCTCAGCTGTTACTGTAGGATAATTGTAATCCTAGTGAAAATATATGTAATGTAATTGTGAGATGAACCAAGCAGGAAATTTATTCGGTTTTTATTTTACATTCTTTCCTCTTCTGATTTCTGCATGCTGGTTTTTCTTGTCTTACATTTGGCTAAAATAATTTTTTCGAAGTGAAATCAGAGTAAGCCAAATCCTTAGTTTGTCCAGTTCTGATCATTTGAGTCATAGTGTCTATATACTGAAGTGGACTGTGAGTTTTTTCTACATAATTTGGATGCAGAATAATACTAGGTTTTCTTCCCCATCAAGTGAGGTGGAACATGCTCTAGCCAGTTCTGATGCTTTCTGATAGTAATTTCTGGGTCTTTCCTCCCACTAGAAAAGTTGAAAGTTACTGTTCATCTCTGACTTATGGAAAACCTCTGAGGAGTAAACTACTGTGTTTCTGTTTTGATGTGAAACAGTCTGATGGAGAAAATATATGCTATATGTGTAAGGGCAGTATAGGATGAGTTAACAGAGAGAAATAGAAAATGAGGGGGAAATGCTTTGTCAACAGATCAGAGACATAGAAGTCTGAATAATGTAAACACTTTGCAGAAACAGTGCTATTAAGGCAATAAGATGAGTTTTATATGATACGTCACATTGGTATGAAGTACCAGACCAACACTTTTGGAACTGTATTTTAAAATGCATAAATAAATTAGTGCACATTTTTATTCTTTAACTCGCTGTCCACATTTGTCACAGTTTATGGTTATCTTTGCTATTGCTTCCCACTTCCAATACTTCTCTCTCTCTCTCTCTGTTTTGTTTTTTTTTTCCTGTTGTATTCTTTCATTTCTCGCTTATGTTAATTTATGTTGCTTAAGTTGATCCCTCAAATAAATCAGATATTTGTCTAGCTGTAGAAATGTGCATGTGAGGAAGGATTGAGTATTATCTACAATCATCTGTCCTATAAGCAGTTTATTATACCATTTTTATCAATCCCTGCAGGAAGCTTACAAATCAGATATAAGCTGGACAGCCATCAAGATCCTGATGTCTTCAACATCAGTTTCAAAAACCTGGCTGATGGACAGCTGCAGCATGTGAAGATTAAGAGAGAGGAAGAAATGCTTTTTGTAGAGGTAATTCAGTTAAGGGAAAAAAAAGAAAAAAAGAAGCTTTTGGAAAGATCCAAAGTAAAATCAAATAAAAAAAATAGAGTAAAAAAAGTACCCCAAAATAAACTGTATTTAAAAGCTCAAGTAAATAAAGCAAATCATAGCAGACTCATGCTGAGCCTCCTTATAAATCTAGATTAGACAATCTGTTTGATATCTGACTTTTGACTTAAAAGTCAATTTCTTATCATAAAGGTCAGTTCCTCATCATCATTGTATACAAAAATATAATGATTTTCTTATGGCAAGATCTCCATAATTTGCAAATGGTATGTAAATGGCGATGGCATTTTACTTCTTCAGAGTCTTCTTTTTGTGGTTGTTGTTGTTGTTTTGTTCTGCCTTTGGTTTTTTTTACCCTTAAATAAAGTATCAAAAAAACAGTCCAAACACTTTAACACTTAGATCATAACTTAAGTTTGCTTGTCTAATTTTATCCATTACCTTTAAAAAACCTGGATGTTAGAAATCAGTGTTTGGGGGCCAGAGCTGAATTTTCATAATTATGCACTGGTAAAATGCTTGAAGGCAGGTTGTTCTGGAAAGATTATGGAAGAGCGAGCACTGTTTCATGGAAAAGGGTATAATATTTAACACTAAAAGTGTAATTATGTACTGTTTATTATCATTACTGTTATATGATGTTAAATACCATTTTTTTAATGAGAAGAGCCTTTCTTATTTTTTTAGAGTTTTGTCACTTTTATTCATCCTGTAGATAACTAAAAAGGAACCACATAAATCAATAAGATAAATAATGGTTTTATTAAGTAGGATGCTTAGGAAGTTTCACAGTCTTAATCAGTGATGTGAGGAAGCTGATTATCAATTTGTTGATTAGTCTCTATGGTACAATTAAGAGAGGTTTCCCTCAATTCTTTCTATTTTAATCCTTCATATACTCTTTTTGGCAAACTTTGACTAGTATTTTTTTCCACTATTCTCTATTTTTTTCACTGATCCATTCTGCAGGTTAACCAGAATGAAAGAATGAAATTTATTCTATCTTCAGGCACAGAATTCAATGCAATCAAGTCCCTCACACTTGGCAAGATTTTGGGTAAGTGGAATGCCACATGAATTTCCAAAACATACATCAAAATATCATCACGGTACATAAAAAGTAATAACCGTAATCTCACTAAATGACTTGTGTTGTCTTCTGTTTAATTAGACACTGAATGACAATCAATGTAGAAACTTCAGTTCTGTTGAAGTGCAAATATAATCATGTGTAAGTGCTTCCTGAAAAACGAGAAAGTGGGTTCTATTAAAAATAATTTCACACTTATCTCTCTCATTTTGCAATCAAGCTTTAGGAAACACAACATTTTTCTTACCCTCAAGAAGGACTGAATCACTATCAAATCATACACACAGACCACAGAGCAGTATTAATCTAACAGCATATTTTTTGCCACTGCTGTTCTCTCAAATATGTTAAAATAAAATATGCTGAACAAGAATTCTCCATATATTATTATTTTTATATTTGTCATATTGGAAAACCTAGCTGATAAAGTAAGATGTGGGACTGATGAAAATTTGAAGGAAATATGATTTCCATTTCCTGTAAAATGATTTAAAATTTGTATTGTTACATTTCACTGTACAGTGTATTTCCATTGGTGCATTCTTGCTCTAATAGCAGTTTTTCTTGCAACATTGTGAAGACAGCTGTAAAGTCTGGCATAGTCTGTGCTGTACACTAATGCTGCACTGACCTTTTCATTCTTTAGTAGTGATTATTTTCACCCCTCCATGTTTAGTCTTACGAGTAAACAAGTCTGCCAAAATACTGGTTTATAGAAAAGAAATGTACATAGTTTACAGACCTTAAAGATTTTGGATTTTATATGACAAATTGATAACTACCATTTCTGTCAGCAACTTTATTTAACACAGAAAACATTTTGAACAAAAAACATAGCATCTTTTCAAAATAAGACTGAAAAATAAACTGCATCCCTTGATCTGCCTTTGGTGTTTGACCATTTAGCTAATCTGCAAAAGAGTAATCTTTTGAAATCACAGACTTTTAAAATCCCTTCAAGTACACTAAAGTGTGAACAAAGGGTTTGTGTAGGAATAGATTAAAAAAAAAAAAAAAAGTAAAGTGATATAGAGGAAATTGAGTTTTCATCTCAAATTAGTGTAGATGATATATTAGTTTGTTTTGATCCTCTATGCTTATGGGAACTATTAACATTTTTTATACAATACCTAACCTAAAATAGAAGTCCTAAAAAATGCTTCTGAACATTCAGTTTTATGTGGTTTACTTTAGAGGAACTTTACTACTATGTTTCAGAAGTGTGCCTCCAGGATCTATATATCTACCACTTTTGATATAGTACCTTTGGGAATAGTATAACAGCTTTGCTAAATCAATGTTTCTACTGCTGTAACAGGCTCAAAAATACTGTCCTGAGCATGAATGTAGAAAAATGATGACTTCCCATACAATTTCTTATTGACAAGTAAAGCATTATCTAAAAATGTTCTTTGTACCACTGGAAGAAAAGCTCTAAGTCTGGGCCTGTGTCTGTCTGACCCATAGCACACTCAAGTCATATAAAAGCTGCGAAAAGGTGTATGCAGATCATCTGCACCTCTGCTGTGGGCAAAATGACTCTAATTCTCTTACGCATGTGTATGCACACATATACACACATCACTTACCAATGAAACCTCTTCTAAATGTCATCTTTTCCAGAAAAATAAAAGGTTTAATGGTACATTCAGTCTCACAGAATATTCTTAGTTTCCAAGCCAGTGCGTAAGAAAGATGATGTCTAACTCACTGTTGTTTTGAAAAGTAGATACACAGGCAGAGTATTTGAGAGAGATCTGAATGTGACATTTTCAGGTGTAAATAATTTAATGGCTCATATAGCAGATGACTGTGTTTTTCAGTTCCACGAGAGATATCTAGAAGACTTAAAAGGTTCAATTTGAACATGTAAAAAACCATATCCAATTCTCTTTTTTTTTGCCTTTTTTTTTTGCTTCCCATAACAAAGTATTAACAAGAATTAACCTGAAATGAACTTACTTAATAATACAATTTAAAGATCACATTTGTAGGCCTTTTAAAAATCCTAACTATTGCTTAGTAAAAAAATAGTCTGTTTGATCTATTTTCTTACTGGAAAAGTAACTAAAGACTTCTAACACAAACAAATGCATATTAATCTAAAAGACTAGAAACTGCCATTATAGAACACACAGTCCTGCAAAGAATTAGTGTGAAGATATGCACAATGAGAGATTGGAAAAGAGAGTCATAATTTTAAGCACAGTTATAAAGCAATATTAACTGAAATATAATCCATTAGATGAAAACTGTTTAAAATGTTCAAAATTAATCCATAATAAAATTCAATCAAGCACTGATAATGTTTTCGAATAATTATTATATCCCAAATAAATTAACATGAAGGCAATATCACAATGAACAATATAGAATAAAAGGATTTGATTTGTTTTTTATGAAATTTGATGGTAAAATTTGCATTATTTTTCTAAAAAAATTATTTGATAAAATATAATGAAATTCACATTTATAGGAAAATAGCAGTTTCTTTTGATCTTTGCTTTAAATTAAGGATCAATATTGTCTCTTCTAAAGAGTCTTCATTTTTGTAAAGGTGTAGAGATTGACATTTCTTTGGGTATATGATTTTATCAGCAGAACAGAATGAGGCATGGACTTTTACAAAGACTGTGGGAGGATTCAGCCTCATTTGGCTCTGTCATGATTAGAAAACCAAAAAAGTAATAATAAATAAATAAATAAATAAATAAATAAATGTTATAATGGTCTCCCCAAGAGATCAGGGAGAGTCAGTTGCTTAACCAAACTTCAATTCCCAGAAAATAAATATGTATATATAGGTGTGCATATATATATATATACACACATATATTGGCGTTCTCTCTTATTTCCCTTTCCAGGGAATGCTTTATAACCCTTTCCAGGTTAAGGATCCTTGAATTTCCTTTATATAACATGCTGGCAAATAAGCTGGGGGATAATAGATGCTGGATATCCTCTAAAAATATGAAGGTTGAGTTGTAAGGGAAGGGAGAAGGAGGCATATTCAGCCACCCAGGTCACAAGATGAAAGCCTTTTCATCTAAAAGGGCACTTTATAGTTTTTTCCATCTTCAAAGGTACTTCCTCTCAAAGCACCCCACACTGTAGGAAGGCTGTAGAAGCCTCTTTTCTTCTGGCAACCCACTGATAAAGTAATTTACTTCACCTGAGTAAAGCCATATTTGCCCAGGACAAATTCCTATTCCTAGATAGGTCAGCAGGAGAGTGGACAGCTCTTGGAGATGTTCTTGTTAGGGAACAGTAGTTAATCTTTTCCTGCCAAGTAAGATAAGGATAGGGTTTTTTAGCAAGCTTTGCTTGCATCTCATTTATATACAGAGTTTCACAGATTAACAGAATGCATGATTTTAAGCCAATTGATCCAGAGTACAGACAGCTTATATGTAAAAGTGATTTGTTTTAACAATAAATAAATAAAGATTTCACGAGACAGTTAAATAAAAGGTCTAAATTAAACCAATAAATTATTTTAAAAGGGTATTTTAGACTCAAATTTAAAATTGGGTCCAATGCAATCTTTTGGGGAAACAAAAAGTTTCCAGTCTTAAGATCCTAGATGAAATGCTAATAGTTAAAAATCAGTATTCAAGAATTTAGCTAAGATACTTTAATTTGCCTTCTTTACAAATTAAAATGTTTACAAATGTTTGCCTTCTAATGTTTAAAATAAAATATTGTAAAAAGCAATAATTAAAATATTACTGGCTAATTTTCAACAGTAAACTAATGTGTAATAAGTAAATGAAAAGCATCCTAAACTGTTTTGGAATATTTTTAAAGAGCATAATTCTTTGCATAGAAGGTCACAGTCCAGAAAACTGATTATTTAATGAGCTATTTTTAGTAGATTTTCCTCAAATCAAATACTTTTTAATTAAAATCATCAACATACCAAAGCATATAAACTTTCTTATCTGTACATGGAAGGCTTTCTAGGGGTGGGTGTGGTGTACTTTATTTCCCTCAAATGTGTCTTGAACACTATAATCTTGCATTTCTACACAGTCTCAAAAAGCTACAGTGTATAGTGGTGTTGCATTTACCTGGTCACATATATACTTCAGACACAAAATCCAAATGTGATCAAAATCAGTATGTATGTTGATATAGTTACTCTTGACTGTAATAAGCAGTTCAATGCAAAAAACATGTCTGTAATAAAACATCAAAAATGTATTTTTCAACAGTTTTTTCTGAGTACATATCTCCATCTGAAATTTAACTCAGAATGTCCAATGTTCATTAATTTTTTCTTTGGGTAGGTCAAATGAAAGAAAAAACACAGGCAAAGACAGGATCTGAGATGAGATAAAATTTTATCAGCATTTGAAAAAATTGAAAGTCTGATTAGCTCCATGAGAAAAGCAGAGGCGTCCAAGTTTAAGTCTTTTCGCTGCACAGTTCTTACCTTGAAATGTTCTGTTAGGAGATTTCCTTAGGAATGTTCTGTCTGTTAACTTTCAACACTCCTTTGTAGAGGACCGACAGTTGGGGTTTTTTTATTGTTTTTTATTTTGTTTTTGAATGAGGAAATGTGGTCTATATTTTCTGAAAACAGTTAGGTACATTGCACAAAGGAGTTGTTATAAAGATGCCTTAGGGTGAACATTTTCAACTTTTTGCAAAGCACAGTCTCTGTTAAGCAACATCTTTTCAGCATGTCATTTTCAGCCTAGAAGATTTGACAAAAAAATCTTCAAAGCTCATTTTCTTTTTTTCTTTTTTTCACCTGTATTACTTGGTCTAATATGAAACTTAACTTTATCACTAACCAATGAGTCAGCTGTCTAGTATCTAGTTTCCGTTTGTATTACATGCCTGCGTATTTGCCAAATGCTTTGCTAAGGAAACAGAATTTAATAGAATATCCTTCATTCTTCAGGTTTTCCATCTGCTGTGTAGTTAGGATTATATTTCTTTCCACATGATTTTTATTGTCATCTCAGATTAAAGTCTTTTCTACAGGACTTCCAGATAAAAGAGGCAGTTAAACACCCACATTTTATGTAGACTGTCAATTCAAATGGGCAGACATTTGGCTAATATCCACCTACCTATTAGGATACTGGCAGATGAAGATGTTTTCTTATTACTTTGAAACATTCCAGTAAAACACATTAGCCTATTTTTCACTATTAACTCCATTTTACTGAAGATTGCATTGTACAGGGTATGGAAAATTCTTATGGTAGCCATTGGAAAGATCACAATTTATCCATGTGTTCTAAGATAAGCTGGAGTAGTAAATGAAAGAGATAACATTTCTACTTATTTGAAACTTTAAGGCTTATTTTCTTTAAGAATCCACTTTGAGTAATTAGTACTTCCAAAGATTTTGTTTAAATTAGAACTGTCATGGTGAAGAAATTGAATTCAGTTGCCAGATTAGTGTATTAGTCTAATACTCAATAGAGTATTAGACTCTGCTCAGGCTCAGATGCTGAGCTCTGACAAGTACTTACATTTAGAAAGGCAGTGAGGCAATGCAAGAGAATAACAGGAGTATTGGGATTCTTCTTAGTGAAAAAAAACCCCAATAAATAATATCATCTTTAAAATATATGGTCAATTAGAACAATATATATACATGTGAATTTCACACAAAAGGATCATGATGTCTTTCCTCAATCTGAGATGACTTTTTTGAGACTGTTTCAGCATTTGTTGGTAGTAGAATGAGATAGATATATCAATCTGTAGAAAGAATATAATTCAGTAATGCACACATTTATGAGAAGGAGCCTAATAAAATATCTATTTTTCATGAACACATACTTCATCCTTTTCTTTTTTTTTTTAGAAGGAAAAAAATATGTGTTTTAATTTAAATATTTTAGTTACATTTTAATCTTTTTGCTTTAGAACTTGCTATACGAGGTTAAAAGCATTTTCCTTAGCAGATTGACAACTGGTATCCTCAAAAATTATTGAATGTATCTGACTGTCTTTTAATTAAAGATAGACAAGAAAGGGATGCAGTGAATCTACATATGTTGCTGTAACTCAAATATACTCAGAGGGACACAGGTTAATTATTCATTTATTCTTCTGTCACTTTATTTTATACTTTTGCACTGATTAATTGTATTCTGTTCCTTTTGATTAACAGAAAGCAGCGATGTGGATGAGGAGACTATGAAGGCAAACTCTCAGGGTTTTATTGGATGTCTCTCTTCAGTGCAGTTCAACCACATTGCTCCTTTGAAGGCTGCGCTGCATCACAGCAGCTCAGCCCCCATCATCATAAAGGGACGCTTCACCGAATCCAACTGTGGCACGTTAACTGGAGCTGACTCAACATCCAGTGAAACAACCCACTCTTTTGCGGGTAGCATATGGTTTCCATTTGCTGATCTCTAAAATAATATCTAAGTAGAGGACTCATGACCTGCATCACTATTGTCTTTTTTTTTTCTTTTTTTTTTAACATATGTTAACACATCAGGGATAATTTGAAAACTAATTCTCTTCTCTTTGTTCCTACTTCCTTTTATCTCACCTTTGTCTTTTCCTCTGAACTTTTTTATTTTTCTCTTCATCTCTATAAAATGTGATCTACATCACTGATACTTGCACTCCTATAGAATCCACAAGTGACACTCTACTGCATGTAAGCTGTGACCATATATGTTTATCTTGAGAACCCTCCGTCCTTTTATTTGTCTGTCATTGTCCTTTCTTTTTCTGCTGCAGATCATTCTGGACCAATAGATGAGGGAGAGCCCTTAGCTAATGCAATCAGAAGTGACTCTGCAATTATTGGAGGTAATAGGGCCTGTAACCACTCCACTCAAACCTTAGTTTTCTAATAACTATGAGTCTTTCAATGCTTATGTCAAGTCACTGAGAGGTTTGGGTGCACAAGGGGAAAAAAAAAAGCAAAGGCTGGGTTTTATTGCAAGTGGCAGGTATTGAAAGACAGAGACAAAAAGTGTGCTTTAAAGCAGTAACTCAGATTTTCTTGAGAGTTATGCCATCAGTGTTTGTGTATTTTGAGATACTCCGCAGAAGTACCAGACGTTAAGAACAGGTTTTCATCCTGCATAGTGCTATTTTTCTATGACTTAACAACAAGCCATCTAGATGTGTTGTTGCAAAATAGCATTTGTTTTTAAAAGAGCAATGCTTGCTCTTTGGCTATGTCAAAACACTACTTTTTTGCTCCATGGGCAAGTTCAAAGTGAAGTATCTCTCTTTAATATATCTCAGCAGCATAGAGATATTTCTGGGGAGAATGAGGGCTTACATTGCTTGAATGAATCCTTTGGCACTTTGAGGCATGTTTCATTTTTAGTTATTATTTAGAAAGCAACAAATTTGGAGGCAGAGAATCACATTCACTTTTTTCAGCTTAAAAAAAGTTAATGTTAAAATATTTTTAAAATATTTAATTACTTGGGTCTAAAATACCATTTTTCATCTTTTTCCTTATAATTTCTTTTGATTAGTTCAAAGAGAACTAAAAATGATCATCCACAAATATTTTTTGAAATACTTGTTTTTAATGAAGACAGAGTGGCAGAACACACATATTTGAATTGTTCCTGAAGTGAATATGATGATAGTCCCTTTACTTTGTAACACTATCAGAAAATATCTGTTATGTAGCTTAGAAAAAAAGTCCTGTGCTTGAAATATTGGGCTGATAATCAGGATATACAGGTTATATATATAGACATACACAAACATACTGTGTCTTCCTGACTGACGTTCTTTCGAGCTGAGATCCTTACCAACAGCAACTGGGAAGCCTACCAGTTCTGTGTCTTTAGATGCAGACCATATGGAGAGTGCTCAAGTGGGTCTTAACAAGGAAAGTTTGGGGATATGGAAACTATAGGAAATTTTCAGTTCTCATCACAGATATTGAATATGGCTATGACAGTATAGCTTTTTTTTTCTTTCTTTTTCTTTTTTTTTCCCCTTTTTTTTAAAAAAAAAAAAAATGAATGTGGTTGTGAGAACTTTACCCTGTGAGATGTTCTGGCACTGTTTCTTTCTTGAGGAGAGGTGAGGAAACAAAACATGTTTTCATGAAATGGTATTTCAACTCTGTAATTCAGTAGCTTTTTAGTAACTTCAACAAGAACAGGGAATAAAGGTGGGAAAGGTCCTCGACTCTTCAAAATTTGTAATAGGTTTTCTTTAGGAAATCTATAGGTTTGAAGGTCTGAATAGGTCTGAAGAGCCAGAACAGACAACTAACATAGAGATTTAGTGAAATAAAACTGCCAAGGCTTCTCACTGAGGATAAAAACATTTAAGGTTATGGAATTAAGACTAGAATCTGCTGTCACCTGTACATCTGACATTAAGATAGCTGAGATAAGATATTTGCCATTTAAGTATCTAGTAAGGTTAGTACCTGCTTACTTTCCACAGTTCTATTTCTTAAGCTACTAAAGGTAATAACAGGTAACCAATTCTAGAATCTTCTTTGCTGGTATAGTAATATTTATATTTGAAAGGTTTGGAGCTGTTTATTCATTTGACATCCCAAAATAACAATCTAAGATAAAACTATAACAGCATTAATTTTGTGAAAATTATTAAGCGATTAACTTTATAGTACTCTTCCTTAAGAGAAACAGATCTAAGTGATTATAAAATATTGAGTAAATTACAATGAAAATACAGTGAACAAATATTTTTAAATGCATAATCTTTGAGAAGTTTAGTACTGAATTCACTTAAGTCAGAATTTCAAGTACAGTTTTTGAGTTTACTGTGTGTGTAACTGCCAAAAATTACCTTATTTTTGCAAAAACTATTGTGTTACATATATATCTGTATATAAAGACTACTTTATGTACTAGGTAATTTGCGCAGGTAATTCTCGGTGTGCTAAAAACAAAGCCATTTTGGATGGCTTCAAACTACGATAGTTAAAATTTTTGAAGTTAATAAACATGACATCAGAGAAGCATAGAATCGTTAAGGCTGGAAGAGACCTCTAGAAGTCATGTAGTTCAATGTCCTTGCACACACAGGGTCACCTAGGGAACATGGCACAAGGTTCCATTCAAGCGGGTTTTGAAGATCTCCAGAGAAGGAGACTCCACAACCTCTCTGGGCAGCCTGTTCCAGGGCTCCGTCACCCTCACAGGAAATAAGTTCTTCCTTAAGTTTCTGTGGAACTTTTGGTGCGTCAATTTGTTGCCACTTCCTCTAGTCCTATCACTGGCCGTCACTGAAAAGAAGCCAGCCTCCTCCTCCTCCCTCCCTCCTTTAAGGTATTGATAGACACTGATCAGATTAGTGTATCAGCCTTCTCTTCTTCAGGCTGAACACATCCTCCTCATTGAGCCTTTCCTCATAGAGAAGACGTTCCAGACTCCTAGTCATACTTGTAGCCCTGCGCTAGACTCTCTCCGGCAGCTCTACATCCCTCTGTACTGGGGAGCCCAGAACTGCGTACTTCAGGTGTGGCCTCACCAGGGCTGGGGGCCCTGAGGGCACCTCCCTCAACCTGCTGGAGATGCTCGTCTCAATGCACCCCAGGATCCCATTGGCCTTCTTGGCCACGAGGGCACTGCTGTCTCATGGTCAACTTGCTGTCCACTATGATGCCTAGATCCTTCTCCGCAGAGCTGCTCTCCAGTAGGTCAGTCCCCAGCCTATACTGGTATCTGGGGTTATTCTTCCCCAGGTGCAGGACCCTGTACTTGCCCTTGTTGAACTTCATGAGGTTTCTCACTGACCACTTGTCCAGTGTGTCCAGGTCCCTCTGGATGGCAGCCCAGCCCTCTGAGGTATCAGCTGCTCCTCCCAGTTTGATGTCATCAGCAAACTTGCTGAGGGAGCACTCCATCCCTTCTTCCAGGTCGTTAATGAATAAATTGAACAGGACTGAGCTGAGGACTGACCCCTGGGGGACAGCACTAACTACAGGGCTCCAATTGGACTCTGTGCTGGTGAGCGCCACCCTCTGAGCTCTGCCATCCAGCCAGTTCTCAATCCACCTTACTGTCCATTCATCTAACCTAGATGAATGGAGCGGAGCTTGCCTAGGAGAATGCCATGAGGGATGGTGTCAAAAGCCTTGCTGAAGTCCAGATGGTGACACCCACTGCTCTCTCCTCATCTGTCTCACTAGTCCTTCCATCATGGAAGTCTGTCAGTTAGCTAAGCATGATTTTCCCTTGGTGAATCCATGCTGACTACTCCTCTGTCCCCCACATGTTTGGAGAGAACAGCCAGGATGAGCTGTTCGTTCACATTTCCAAGAATGGAGGTGAGGCTCACCGGTCTGCAGTTGCCTGGGTCCTCCTTCTTGCCTTTTTTGAAGACTGGGGTGACACTGGCTTTCTTCCAGTCCTCTGGCACCTCCCCCGTTCTCCAGAACCTTTCGAAGGTGATGGAGAACATCTTAGCAATAACATCAGCCAGCTCACAAAGCCCTCTTGAGTGCATCGCATTGGGGTCCATGGATTTGTGGATTTCAAGCTAGGTGTCTTCTAATCCAATCTTCCTCTACCCAGAGCAAGTCTTCCTCTCTCCAGACTTCTCTTGTCCCTAGGGTCCCTAGAGATTTCAGAGGGCTGCCCTTGGCAAACACTGAAACAAAGATGACATTTGGCGACTCTTCTGTGTCTTTTGTAACTAAGGCACCTACTTCATTCAACAGTGGACCCACATCTTCCCTGATCTTCCTTTTGCCACTGATATATTTGAAGAGCCTCTTGTTATTTTTAACATCCGCTGACAGATTTAATTCCAAATGCACCTTAGTCTTCCTTGTTGCACCCTTGCATTCTCTGGTAATTTTGCTATATTTCTTCCAAGAGACCTGTCCTTTTTTTCCAGATTCTTCACACTGCCTCTTCTGTTTGAGTTTTGCCAGAAACTTCTTGCTCACTATGCAAGTCTTCTGCCATCACTGTCTGACTTCTTATTCACAGGGATGCACTATTGCTGGGCATGGAGAAAGTGTTTCTTGAATACTAATCAGCTCTCTTGGCCCCCTCTCTTGCCCCGCCCCCTTCCTTCTAGAAACCTAGCCCATGGTATCCTTCCAAGGAGGTCTCTGAAGAGGCTAAAGTTGGCCCTCCAAGTCTATGCTTGCAAGGCAACTTACAGCCCTGCCTCCTCCTCGTTGGATCCTGAACTTCACCAACTCATGATCACTGCAGACAAGGCTGTCCTCCAACTTCACATCTCTGATAAGTCCCTCTCTGTTAGTACTGGGTCTAGTAGCCCACTTTTCCTTGTTGGCTCCTCCATAGCCTGTGTCAAAAAGTTACCATCAATGATCTTCAGGAACCTCCAGGACTGTTTGTGCCTCACTGTGTCATCTCTCCCGCTATCAGAGTGGTTGAAGTCCTCCATGAGAACCACAACCTGTGACTGTGACACTACTTCCACCTGTCTATAGAAGGGCTCATCAACTTCCTCATCAGGTGGCCTGTAGTAAACACCCCCCAGAGTGTCTCGCATGTTAGCCTCCCATGTTAGCCTTTCTTCTAATCCGTGTTCACAAGCTCTCAACTCCATGCTGAGCTCCACACAATTCACATACATAAAGCTCGTACTGAATGCATTCTGACTTTGGCTGCATTACACTGATTGCCCTGTCGATCTAGCACTCTCCTCCCCTCTCCCTGCTTAGTTTGAAGCTGTCCTCACATAATAACCTCACATTTTTATTGTGAAAATATGGATTCACATTTTTTAATGCTAAATCTAGTTGTTTCAAACTAAAATAAAAAAAAAATTAAATATAGAATATAAAGAACTGTATAATACTCAGCAAAAGGCCCGCATAAGTTCCTTTAAAACAATATAATTTCAGTACAAACTAATTGTACCACTTCATCTGCCTTGGGTTTGAGACCTTATGGGAGTCATGTAAGGCACATACTGCAATTATGAAACAAGAGGATGACTACTGTATTTAATCTAAAGACAATCCAGGTCATTAGATACTTACTTAGATTTTATAGGCTAAAAAATGTAATGTTAAAAAAAAAACCCACACACTATATTAACATAAAATAAATATGCCTGCTCATACTAGGAGATGACAAACTGTCAAATGTTGAGTTTTGGTTGCAAATGGATGGTCCATTTTTATTTACAATACCCTACATGGGGTCTTGAGATAACCAGGAGAGAGGAAGATTCTCTGATGGTCAAGGAGGATTGCATGAGAGTTTGTTTAGAAAAACTAGACACATATAAATCTATGGGCCCAGATGGGAAGCATCCAAGCTGAGGGAAACATCTTTAGGCATGTGAAAAAAAGAAGGTGATTAGGAGCAGTAAGAATGGATTCACCAAGGGGAAGTCATATTTCACCAACCTGATAGCCTCCTATGATGGGATGATTGGCTGAATGAATGAAGGGAGAACCATGGATGTTGTCTACCTTGACTTCAGCAAGACTTTCCACGCAGTCTCTCATAACATCCTCATAGGAAAGCTCTGGAAGTGTGGATTGGATGTGAGGACAGTGAGGTGGATCGAGGATTGGCTGGATGGCAGAGCTCAGAGGGTCATAATAAATGGGCCCGAGTCTAACTGGAGACCTGTGGCCTGTGGTGTCCCCCAGGAGTTATTGCTGGGCCGAGTGTTGTTCAACTTGTTCATCAGTGACTTGTATGAGGGAACAGAGTGCACCCTGAGCAAGTTTGGCACCAAACTAGGTGGAGTGGTTGACACTCCAGAAGGCTGTGCTGCCATTCGGAGGGACTGGACCAATTGGAAAGTTGGGAGTTAGACAGGTTGGACAGAGAGGAACTTCATGAGTTTCAATAGGGGCAAGTGAACAGTCCTGTACCTGTGAAGGAATAACCTCAGGCACCAAGACAGATTAGGGGCTGACCTACTGGAAAGCAGCTCCACGGAGAGGGATTTGGGAGTCTTGGTTGACAGCAAGTTAACCATGAGGCAGCGATGTGCGCTCATGACCAAGAAGGCCAATGGGATTCGGGCCTGCATCAGGAGTAGCATTGCTAGCAGGCCGAGGGAGGAGATCCTACCCCTCTTGTCAGCCCTGGTGAGGGCACACCTGGAGTGTTTGGTCCAGTTCTGGGCTCCCCAGTATAAGAAAGAGTCCTAGAGAGAGTCCAGTGTGGAACAACGAAGATAATTAAGGGACTGCAGCATCTGTTATATGAGGAAAGACTAAGTGAGCTGGGCCTATTTAGCCTGAAGAAGACAAAACTGAGAGGACATCTGATCAACATATGCCTCGGGGAAGAATTTAAAGAAGATGGAGCCAAACTCTTCTTGGTGGTCACCAGTGACTGGACAAGGGGTAATGGGCACAAATTAAAATACAGGAAGTATCATCTCCCTGTGAGGAAGAACTTCTTTATTGTGAGAGTGACAGAGACCTGAAATAGTCTACTCAGAGAGGTTGTGGAGTCTCCTTCTTTGGAGATCTTCCAAACCCGCCTGGGTGCCACCCTGTTGCACATGCTGTAGGTGCTCCTGCTTGTGCAGAGGGGTTGGACTAGATGACCTATACATACCCCTTTCATCCTCAACCATTCTGTATGATTCTGTGACTTTTTTGGCACTGAGTATTTTTGTTTTGCTTGCAGTAGCTAATTACAGTAGCCTTATTTCTTTAGAAGATTGTTCCATGTTGTACGGCACAACCTTGTACTGAACTACAATCACTTCTCAGACTATTTATCTTTTCCTCCCTGCAGTGAAGTCCTGCTTCCTGCCTCTCTGTTTGACAAGCACTTTCTGCTTTCATTTCTTTCCTCTCCAAATTCCTCTTTTCCTGCACGCCTGGCTCATCAACTTGAATAGAGGCTGAGATCAACCTGAGGGTGGAGGGAGGATGAGGGAAAGAGGGCTGGAAGTCTGTAGCCTCGTAAATATTCTTGGGGGAAGTATTTCTTTCATCACTGCTCCTAAGTTGTTCCTAACTCATAAACATTTAAGTAAATTTTAAATAGTTTTCTTTAAGATTAACTGTCCAGTATACATTGTCTCTTGGACAGTTATGTAGCACTTACAATATCTCAGTAAATCCCTTTTGCTCATTTCTTTTCTATCTGTCCAGCTAGAACAGTATATAGTACAGGTGGCTGTAGTGATAATGGTTTTACCCTTTTGGATGGGATTATTAAAGATGCTAGAAAAGGAGGCCTGCTCACTGCCCTCTGTATAGGTGCTGACTCACTTAGGAATCTCTGTTCATCTAATAGTGTAGTGCACAGCCCTATCTAGGATGTCATCTTGAGTGCCACAAACTTACAGGGAAGAAAGGAAGCCAAATCTATTTTATTTCATCTTGAACATGCAGTGATCCTTGTTTTTCACCCCTATCTTCTGTATTTTGTCTACTTCCTTTTCATTGCAATGGTAAAATTGTATAGATAAGAGCAGATCATGAAAAAACTCCAAAAGGCAAAGCAGTTAGGTGGAGTGAGTCCCTCCTACAAGGCAGATTAAATGTTAGATGTTTTGTCCCATTTGGCCTGAAGGTAGGCAGCTATAAAGCTTGGTCAATATTAACTGGAGTCCTTGTGATAAACTGCTGTGCATTTTACTTTCTGAATGCTCTTCTCATTAATCTTTTGATTATACAACAAAGCATTGTATAATCAAAGCCACTCACCTGTGGTATGAACTGATTTTCATAGAGTACTCGCTATGAATGGGATTCATTTGGTGTAACTATACACAAAAACTATCCTAAGACTCATTTCAGGAGATGTTTGCTTTTCTTCTGTGCATCTCTTGTGCTCTGCCTGTGCTCTCCAGATCCCTTGCTAAGATCTGGAGCAGTGACATGAGAGCAGATGGGCAGAGGAAGGCTGACATGGGTCTGTGTGTCCCATTCCCTCTCCCAGTGGGCAGGTGAGTGAGGAAGATGAAGAGTGGGAATGATTGAGGGAAGGAAAAGTAAGTTGTCCTATAGTGGGAGTGAGGAAGAAGGGCAAAGTTGGAATGGTGCTTTGTGTCATCTCATGGCATAATCTGGTAGCAAAGTCCCTGAAGAAAAAAAGTTCCTCAAGCCTGCAGCAGCTTGAGGCATGAGGCTGCCTGAGAGCTGGATGATGGTGAAGGAGGAAAAGACAAGCCACCAGATCTACCATAAATCTCAAAAAGACTTGCCTTCAACGGTTTCAAAAAAGTATGGTTTCTGTGTCAGATTTGTATCCATAGTGTGTAAAATTGGAAATGTTTGCCTGGTAAAGGATGCTGCAGTACTATTTCTGGTGCAAAAGCAGATATCACTGCCTACTTCTTGGACTTCTTGGGACCCCGTTTAACTACGCAATAGGCTTTCTTTGCCCAACTCCCTAGTCCATGCTTTATTATTTGCATATTCTGTTTTGTGACTTGTCTCTCTTTTCTTTTTGTAGGTGTGATAGCAGTTGTGATATTCATCCTACTTTGCATCACTGCCATAGCCATACGCATTTATAAAAGAAAAAACACCTATTCAAAAAATGAACCAAAGGGATCTGAAAATGAAGATGGCACTGAGTCTGCACTGAAAAATGAGCTCAATGTGCAAAACATAACCAATGAAAATCAAAAGGAATATTTCTTCTGATTGGCATATGTGATTTAATTTAACATAATAATGTGACAGTCTGACTTTCTTGCCAAGCCAGGGGCTCTTAATGGACAGAAATAGCTCTTGCACTCTACAGCGAATGCAATGGATTTGAGACCTATTATACTGCATATGTTCAGTCTCAGTGATTGCTGTAGGAGGCCTCTTTAAATTACATGCATTCCTTAGCTATTATATTGTAAATGCATTTTATGTAACAGTGAATTAGATATTGTAACCAATTTCATTGTTGGTAGTTTCCGACTGTTCTGATGTGACCTTCTACAACTGAAGCTTAACGTACATACTGAATATGATTTTTGAATGGGAAAATTGTTATGAAGCTATTCCCATCCTTCTCTTTAAAATTTGGTTCTGGAATTTTGTTCAAGGTGAAAATTTGATTTCTAATATTTTATGTTACTAAAGAAATTCTGCTGTGTTGCTTTATAGTGATCCCTTTTACTTCTTGAAACTGAAAATGCCTTTTGAACTGCTGTTGGCTGTTGTCAGCATCTGCTTGTGAGCCATGAAGTCAGGTGTCCAAAACAAACTGTACTTTTTTTCCTGGGGATATAACCAATGTCCTTACTATCTCTTCTCTTGGCTAGTCTATCAGGGCTTACCAGTGAAGAGTGTACAGTGTGTTGATATGCTGTGAAGTCTCTTTTATAATAGGTTTTCATTCATGGTTAAGAGGTGGCCTCAAGATAGACCTGTACATTTTCTAATAATTTTAGATAAAATTAGCACCACAGAAGATAAGCATTTTACTTGGAGAGATGAAGTAAAATATTAATAATATTTAAACTATCAAAAACAACATCGCCAAAAGAGAGTCAAAATTATTTTTCCTAATAAATTTTGAGAATTAGAAGTTGCTTCCTCTGTGAAGCAGTACTGCGTCCTTTGTACAAAATTGGGGTTGCAGTCTCTGAAAATGCTGCATCTCAGATCTTCTCCAGACCTCAAGATTAAGTCATTCTCATTTACAGAAAAAGTTCCTGACTACTATGATAATAAAAAAATAGAGAATTTAGAGTCTAGTACAATGGCTGTTATTTTAATAGTTTGGTTCTTCACCCACATAGTATTTTATCTACTATACCTCAGTGAGATAATATCTAAGTACAAGTACCCCTTAAAATTAAATAGATATTTAGTATCTTAAAAGTGTAAATAAATGTTATCTACGATTTTGTTACGGGAAATGGGAAATTATGGGAAGTTATGGGAAATGCAGGGTAGGATTTAGTTGTCTAACCAGAATATCACTTTAAATAACATTGGGAATCTCAAATATGTGTAGCCTGGTGGGCATGTCACAAGATCTACAGAAGATAATCCATCCTTTGGAAGAGGCATCTGGAAGTCATATGGGACAAAGTTGTCTAAAATTGTCAGATCACTGATTCCCACTCAAAAGTTTTGTTTGTGATTTTTTTTCAAATAGAAAACTATGTCCCCAGAAGTTGGATCTAGAGAAGGATTCAGGACTTCTGTGTCCTTGTGTATTTGCGAGATTTACAGTTCAAAATATTTGGAACTGATTTATGGCTGCTCTCTTTGAAAGCAATGATGATACTCCTTTCAGGGAGAAGGAAGAGAGCTAGACAAGAGAGTTAGACCCTGTACTGTGAACTTTAGAAAATATTTACCATAAATACTTGAGAACATTATAAGGCCCATAAACCTGAGATAATGTGCCAAAGTCTTGAATGTTTTAACATAAATTATAGCTGTAAATAAATATCAAGCTGAGATATCTTTGATAATATCACCCTATAAAGTTGTTTTTCTTCCATCAATTTACGCCTTTTGTTTTAAGGTTCTTACAGTTCCTTTTCTATTTCCTCCTGTGAAGATTTATTTCACTTTTAGAAAAAAAAATGTCCTCTTTTTGCAGTCCCATAGGGGTTCTGCATCCACAAATCATACAGATCATGATGGAAAGTTATTTTGTTCTAATATTTTTTGTAGCTCTGGGTGCCTCTTTATTAGTAAACTAAATAGATTCAGGTTTAAGTTGAAGACGTGGGCATCCATACCATGTGCGTGTATTCCATGATACTGTTTGATCTGGGTTAGCTAGCTCCTTTTTAGAAAAGCAGAACCAGAATGTGGAGGGGAAGGATACTGGACTGTTTCCAAAATGTTATATGCATGAAGAAAACCAATTTAATGGATGAGGAGAGGAAGAGATGAAAAACACATGTGCTTGAGTCAGGTTAGCCTGTCCAGTCACTCTTTAGTGTACTACTTTAGACACTCTCAGTCTAACTATGTGCTATAAAGCAAGAATTATGTTTCCCTCTCTTCAAGGGTTTCATCTAGATTGAATTTGAGAGGAGTCTTTCCACAGACTTCCCTGAAAATTAGTCCTGCAAGTCTCAGGAGTCTTTCCCTTCTCATGGTAGAGGTGCCAGTGTCTACCCTCTTACATCACTTGTAACAACTCTCTTGATACTTACTCACTGTAAGAGCCCCAGTTATCTCCAGTCTATTCAGTGCAGAAAATAGTAACTATGGGGCAAAATTTGTATGATGATGATATTACAATACATTAGATACTTCAACAAAAGGAACAGTTTAATTAACCATAAAAAAATTTTCTTTTGCTACTTAAAACAGCCTAATAAAACCCAAAGCCTGTCCACACCAGGACAAGTTGGAAGATTGTTCAGTCTAACTGTTCAGTCTTTTTTTTTTTTTTCATTTCTTAGTGATCTTTACATTATGTATCTCAGTGGAGAGAAAGGATTCTGCCTTTGCTTTGTTTTTTTGCAAATGAACAGTTGTTTTATTTCACTATTCTGTAAGTCTTTTTTAAAGGCAAGAGGAAGGCAATAGCTGAGTAAACTCCAAATTTCACAGAATAGTGAAAAGGGGTTGGGGATAAATGCCTGTATGAATGAAACACTATTGCATTCAAAGATTTTTTTATGGCACTTTTTATGGAAGGATTTGAAAGAGAAAAACAGGTAGATTTTGTTGAATACACTTCTATCTGCAGATTTGTAGCATAAAATAATTTTATCTCTCAGAAGAAGTAAATGCCCATTTTCCTTCATAGAAAGACTGATCATTTATTTGTTACTTGAGTTCAGAATACACATGTTCATAGTCAGTGAAGCAGCATTTTCCATTATTTGCTGCTTTTTTGTGGGTACGACAAAATGGTGGTGTGCCTGAAACATCATACACCATTGTGCTGTCCCTTCTTTCCAATGTGTGACTTTTCACCTCTCTGTTAATAAAATAAACACTTTTTAAAATAAAGTGAGGAGAATATTTTTTAAAAAATGTATAAAAAAGTTTTAAAATGGCGACAATATGCTGGGGTTTTTTAACAGTAAAAAATGTAGAAGTGCACATAAGATATTGGTGAGTGTGGTTATTTATAGATGTGACACAGAGTGCTAATGTAACAAATCCACTACTATACAGTGACAACTTTTCTGTGGCAAAAATGTTTTTATTTTTTTTCTTAAATACATTAGAAAATAAATAATAGCATGAGTGTTGGTACACTTTTAAAACTTTGGGGGGTTCTCACTAAAAATGGTGTCTTTTATATAATTCCAAGTGAAAAAAGGGGGAAAAAAAAAGAACAACTTTCAGCATATAAATATGATTTAGTCTGGTTTGGGAAAAGCATTTGCAGCACAATACCATGTTATGTAGAGGAAGAATATGTAATAATCTAAGTGTTCAACGTAAGGTGAAACACACTAATAGCCCAAATGAAATAAATTTAAAGCAATGTTATTCATGGAAAGTATAGGAAAATAGTATGTAAGACAAAACAGTGAAAACTTCAAAGAGCAATCAGTTGCCTAAATTAGACTACAGGTTCAGATTTAGATTCAGATACTAAGAAAACAGCAGCAACAATGTGAGATTAAATCAAATGTGACTATTACATATCAGCACACATTTGTTAGGATGTGTCCTTTGGGAAAAAAAAAAATATTTTGAGAAATAATTGTAAAAGTTTAAAATTATGAGGAAGCTATGGCTGTATAAACCATGTGATGCCAGAGGGAAGAAAAGATGTTCTTTAGCAACAAAAAAGTCAGGAAATTTAATGCCAAAAATAATGTGACCCCTTCTCTGGGTTCAGTAATAGACATATGTAAAATATACAAAAAACACTAAAACTGCTAATAATAGAAAACAAAAGAGGCAATATAGGAATTTCATGAATTTATTTATTTATCTGTTTGTTTGTTTGTTTATAATTACCAAGGAATCATACCTTATCCTCCTACATTAATATTGTCAAGAACTAGCATTATTTTGGGTACATAATCTAACCCTTTTAATCTTTATTCCTGCCATTGGTAAGAAATGAATCAAACATTATAATAACATGTCAGGCTGGTGGATGTATTTTCTTCTAAAAAATAACATAAATCACATTTGTTTTTATACTTATTTCTAACTTTTATCTGTAGTGAAATTCAGATGTTGTGATCGTTTCATATAAATAACACAGACTAAATGATGATTGAAGTCCTTACCAAAAGCACGGTAAGTCTTCAGGAAGAAAGATCACAATACATACATGCATGACACACACACATATATGCATGCGTGCAAGTGAATGAATCTAACCAAAGATAGGATTGCTGATATTTTACCGTAATGGTCATACCAATAATCGTATTTATGTCACATACTGAAAAAAATAGCTTAGAATTCAGAGACTGCCTCCTCGGTGAAAACATATCCAGTCTATTTCACAATGTTTAAGATGTCTTACTTTCTTCAAGAGAACAAAAGAGATACAGCTTTAAAATCTCTCACAGAACAAAACAAAAATATAGAGAACTAGACAGAAGAGAAACTGGCAAAATACAAGAATAGAAAAAGAGCCTTTTACCAAGTCACTTAAAATTATCCTTCTACGAGACATTGAATCACTTTTAGGAAATATCAGTATTTTATACCTTCAGATTAGGTGAGGCAGTGGGCATTAGTGAGACTTCAGAAGGAAAACAGCTACTCAAAATCCTTTTGATGTCCAAGGAAATTGAAGAAGACTTGTCAATGTATTACATTAGATTTCACAAAGTTTAATTTATCATCATGAACCAGAATAAAATTAAATACTAAAGTCACCTCTGGTGTAGTCAATAAAATGATTTATAGGTGTTGGTAAACCTTGTATGTTATACTTTTTAAAACAGCATAGTATTTAGTCTGTCTAGCTTATTCAGATATGTGCTAGAAATTGTTATTCCAAATGCAATGTAATCATTTGGAGACTATGAATCTTCAGAAAAGGGAGCCTTTCAAGTAACATATAAGGCCAGTATTAACCTAACTGAAAGCATCCATCATAAAATCTTCAAAATTAAAAAAAAAAAAAAAAAAAAAAAGCAAAAGCAGATCTGCTGCATGATACAAATACAGCAATGGATATTTGTTTACAGATAAATTAGGTAATGAACAGACTCTCAGCACAGTTCCAAAGTAGAAGTGTGTAATATTAGATCTAGCTGAGGAGTCCAAAAATATATATTGTACAATGGGGAGAAAACATTAAGGTTTTTAGTGGATTGATTTATTAATTATTTTTGAAGTTAATTTAAGAGGAAAACTTTTATATAAGTAGATAGTGGATAAGTGAATCTTTTATTTATCAAGTGATGCTATGGTAAGTAACATTAATTATATATGAGCATGCATTTTATTTTAAGATAATTATTTCTGGAGATAGTCCTTCTCTTTTCAAAGAGAAATAGTAGATTTTTCATGTTATTTTATGCATAAGAATAGACACATGAATAACGAGGGGAAGAAAAGATCTTAGATTATTTGGTATAGTTTAGATCTGTTTACACATCTTATCAGTGATTACAGTCTAGAACATTTTTTTTGTCTAAGTAGACAGGAAATACTTCAAGTAAACAAGAGTGGTATTATATAGATTAAAACGTACAAAATTTGATTTGTAACAAAATGTCTGCATTACTCCATGATGTCTTTTGCTAATTTTTTATTGCAAAGGGAACATCACAAATATGCAATTTAAGAGGAACTCTTAGTTTGTTCCCAGTAGTCTTGGCAACTTAATCAATCTTTTTTTTTCTGCTTTTTAGTTACCAGAGAGCTACTTTTCCAACCACCAAGATTTGTTAGATTTGCAATACTTGACTTTTGAGAAGACAGAGGGAAAAAAATATTATCTCCTCTAATAATGTTTATATCTAGTCTACATGTTAATACTCTTTATCTAGATGAAAGAATGTTTTATATTTATTTATATGCATGTACGAAGGATCATATTTATTACTTAAAAGGAATTATATACTGATTTTATTTTCAACAAAATAAAGGATCAGCTGATATGTGTACTACGGGCATGAATCATCATGAAAAAATACATAAAATTACTACAAAATATCAATATTTCATTTTAAAATCTATAAACATTCTGAGTAAGAAAAAATTCATAAATAATCATCATCTCTTTTCTAATTATAAATATAAGCTGATTTTTTCCAATTAGGTATGTATTTTTTCTGAGGACCTCAAAAGCACTAGAAAGAGACATTCCTACCAGCTCAGAAAAAAGTAACTCCTCCATCAGGTTCCCTTGCTGTGGGAATTCAAGTTTCACTTATCGGCAAAATCATCTGTATTTTCTAACAGACAAGAAGTCCTCTAACAACTACTACCTTTTTATCGTAAATCACAAACAATATTATTCCTGCAAGAACTTTCCACAAAATTAATATTGTTCAGATGCATCATTTAGTATTGTGATCTATAAACCAACATCTCCTGTTCAAAGCTTTTCTGTTACATTGCAATGATTTTGTCTCTTTGATGTACAAGTTAATAATATGTGCATGTCTGAATGAAAGTGCTTTTTCATCAATTCATTGCATTAAGATAAGAGTATTATCTGTCAGATCTTTTACAGGCTACTAAGTAGCAGTAAAAATGGTTATGTAGTGAATAGGATTAAAATTGTATCACATATTCCTTTATGTTACCACCATGTATAGTGTTCACATTCTTTTATACAATACCATATTTTTTTATTTATTCCCAGATCTCATATTCAGAAAAAAAAGTGCAAAATTTGTAAGAAAAGAGGAGAATTAGAGAGAGGAAATTTCTTGTTTGATAAATAGTTTTTGTAAAAGTTCCTGAGAATTTGTTCTTTTATACCACCTTTTCAATTCACATAAAATGCTTATGTTGGATCATCTTGTCAAGCACATCTCCTTTCAATTATGTCTTTTGTAATGCAAGCTAACAGTAATTTTAGTTTCAAGATGATATCTAGATGTCTATTTGCCTCAATAAAGTACATCAATCTGAAAATTAAGCACAGCATGAAATATCTAATACATATTGTCATTTTACAAAATAATGGCAATAATTAATAGTCTTCTGAAACTGTAAGATCTTTGAGTGCCTAGGTTTGACTTGATTGTCTTTATTTTATGATTGTGAGTAAACCTATTTAGTTTAAGCTTATTTGAATCTAATTAGAAAAGCATTAGTAAATGACTGTTATTCAGTACTCTAGAATGGTTAAGTGCTGCATTTGTGAAATGGAATGTTTTTTTAAATGAGTCAAACAACACATATTATGTCAGGAGTGTTGCCCTTACGCAATACCTGCTTACCGAGTGTGGTACTTACAGGTGATTAACAGTCCTTTTTCCATTACCAGACTCATTATAGGGGTCCATACTACAACATAATATCCTTTAAAACAAATACATTTGCAGTAAACATGTTTTATTGCTTTCTTCTAGCCA
Organism: Eudromia elegans; assembly: GCA_003342815.1. Classification (NCBI taxonomy): domain Eukaryota; kingdom Metazoa; phylum Chordata; class Aves; order Tinamiformes; family Tinamidae; genus Eudromia; species Eudromia elegans. The sequence continues at coordinate 325,781 of PTEX01000292.1, forward strand.
TTTTTACTTCCTCTGGGAATTTCCTTATCTTTTACATCACTGGATAGGCTTGTAAATATGTAATTAATAGAGAGTCTAGAATTGTTATTAGAGGTTGTTGCAAGGAAGTCCTGGGGAGCACGTTCCAGTTAGTTAACATTAGGCCACTCTGGTGAGTTTTAGCCAGCCCTGGAACAGCGTGGCGCTCTCATTCCCACATCGCTGCACTATATCATCCCATATTATGAGTATTTCTATACTGGTTTGAATTCCCAGAAAGAAAAAAATAAAATTAAAAAATAAAAAACCCCTAAAAAATAAAAAAACCCACAACAACAAAAAAGTTCTGCATATTTTCAGAGCACATTTCTGAGAAGCACTAGATGGGCTAACCAGAGGAAGGCTCCATCCCTTAATTCACAGACAGAGAAAGCAGAGCAATGATGTGTGATGGTACAGATATTCCTTGCCATGTGTCACACTAAGTGGTGAGAAGTTATAGTCCTCCTACTGCCCATGAATTTCCAACCTGCAGTGCTAGTATTTAAGAAATAGCTGTGCTTGATGCTCCCTATTCCTGGGACTAGTCCAGTAGGTGCCCAGTGTAATAGATAGTTACTTCCTAGATTGAAGGCATCCAAGGCAAGAGCATGAACTTTCCTTTCCAAAGCCAACCGTGGACCTGGACCTGGCTCTGTTTTTGCTGTAGAAGGCAAGAAAATAATACCTCCTAATGTTACAAATAGGAAATGGCTCCCAGCCAATCAGTCTCTCCCAGGCAATATCAGCAAGTTCTTCAAAAGCATGCATTTGCTTCCAAGGCATTGTGAAAGCAAATTTCTAAGCATTCAACTGAACTGAACAACATTTATAAACATTATTTATAAGCAGTATAGGTTATTATAGAGTAATCAGAACTTAGGATCAGGAGACAGTAGTTCAATAAAAACAGTCAAAAATGAGCCAATAATCAATATATTTCAGGGTAATTTTTATTGTTGTTAACTTGCCTGACTTGCTATACATCTGTGTAAGATGAGGACTGGAATGAAGAATGTAGAATGAAGTAGAATGATATTCTGCTTTTTTTTGATAATTATCAGTGCTCTAACTTTTTATTTTTTTTAAAGTGGCAGCTGTTCAGTTTTAGAAGTGATGTAGGCTGATGGTGATCTAGGGAGCAGAAGTACTCAGATAGCCAGTAGGTTTTTCTTTATGTACTTTCTAGATGTCAGACTCTTCTTCACCAATAGCTATTAAAATGGAGCTATGGCAATGAATGAACCAAAGCATATCATATAGCATTACATTTTTCAGTACAATTTGTAAAAAGGATTGTCTTGCTGCAAATTCTTGATTGAATTAGTTTGTTAATATATTGCATATATCAAATTTTATGGCATTGTTTCAACATAATATAAAATTATATGTGATACAATAAAAGGAAAAGTGCCTTAAAAGCTGGGAGAAAGCCTTGCTGAAAATAATCAGAGCAATATTTAATAACAGATTGTCAAATATCTGCGTGTCTTCAGGATATACTTACTTATATGAGGTCAAATAACAAAAGACTAAAAACTAGCAGCTCAGTACCCTAATGGATTTAGAGATTGAAATTTTTTAATAATATTCATAAGCATACTGCAGTTCTTTTCAAACAATCAGCTATATCATTCATCTAAAAAATGTCACAACTTAAGTGCAAACTATCTGGTATGATACTGTGGGAAAATTGCTAGAAAAAAAGGTGAAAATTAGAGAAAAACGAGGGCTTAACAGAAGTTATGGCATTATAGAGGCTTGCTTGCGGTGAGAGACAATAATCCACTTCTAGAATGGTTGGTATGTACACCATCTACTTCTCCATGATATCCTCAGCAGCATGTACTATCCTCCTAGTACATGCTAATAAGGGTAAACAAACAGTGAAGCAGAATGGAGACACTATGGTCAAATTTTATTGGATTCCCTGGGGAAATTATAATCTGATGGTGCCATTGGACAAACAGTGAATGGAGGGTGGAGCGAAGTGAAGACACGGCAGCCAAACTCTGCTGGACTTCCTGTAAAGAAAGAGACCTGGTGTTACCATGAGGCTGGTAAGTTGCATAGGGTGATAAGATGTCGAGTACTCGATCAACAATGATGAAATACGCCAAAACACACCTCCATCCCAAAAGTTATCCGCCTCCAAGGTACAACACTCCTCACTGAGCAAGCTCTCTAGATTTTTTGATTGACTCAAGAGAGTTTTTAACCAATCAATAACAAAAATAACTATGATTAGAGTCACTCAAGCTCCACTTAAATGTAAAAATATATATATAATAGGTGAACAAAAGGGAGAAGACTTCTTCTAAGGGGAAGACTCCATCGCAACTTCAGGATTGATTGATGGGCTGAATGCCTTTTCTTCCCCTCAGGCTGGGACATCACCTGGGGAGACTCAAAAGGAAGAGGGAAGACTTTCTGGATCAGTTAACAGGGTGAGCCCCTCTCCTCCCCTTAAGTGAGGACACTGCCTGAGGAGACTCTTCGAGGTTGACAGTCCTTTCCCATTTTCTTGGGTGAGCAAGAATTGTGCATTTACATATTAGAAGCTAGCTAAGAACTCCACGCTGTAGTAGAGAATTTTCTGTATTGACATCCAAAACTTGGTTTGTAAATGTTGCATTTGAATAAATCATACAATTTGTGAACTCCATTTGTTATTTTGAAGGCAACAGAATGTTTGTGAACCGGATGCTGCCAGAGTTGAGCCTATAGTTACCACAGTATTTGGTATCCCTTTGGTATCCCTAGATGTGTTCAGCCACTCCCAGGCCCTCTAACCTCTGAGGATCAGCTAGAACGCAAGGAGATTCATCTCTTATTAAATATGGTCCCCTTCAAATTGCAACAAATATAAATTGCTTGCAGTGTAGTTAATGTACATACAAAGGCAAGAAAATTTGTATATCTGATGGCTTAACACGTGTTCATTATTTTAAAACATCGTCCTTTCCAGATTTTTATTTCAAGTTTCTTTCATTGTCCATAGTTACACTAGAAAAAAACCAGACCAACTACATTACTATAAGTAGTGCAGTGGTGTGTAAAGAGACAGCTTACGGGAGGATCAGTTGTGGTAGGCACCTGAGGTCCACATGTGGTTCCTGTTCTGTGTAGCCTCACTACTACATGCCAGACACAAAATGAATTGAGACAGAAAAGAATTGATGCAGCAGGAAGCTGATTCCATGTCCCCCGAGACATGGTCTTTCTCTTAACCTACCAGCTCAATTTTTATTGACTGTACTATTCAATATTTTTTTGGAGCCTAACTCATGTACCTTGGGAACTTTCCCCAGCATTTTTCTTTTAAACAGAGTTTGATCCCCAGAAACATACTAAGACAAAAAGTCTGAGATATAAAGTTCTTATTCCCAGCCTTACACATTGGACCATTGGCCAACGGACCATTGCCCCACATTGTTGGTGTTAGTGTGATAATATAAACTGAATGGGAAACTGTTTTTATTTTCCATATGCAGGCATTGCTGCTTTGTTCTGTGGGCATATTCCAGACATTTATTTCTAAATATGATTTAAAAATACATGATTAAATATGATTAAGAAAAGGTGTTAAATTAGTCTGCCCTTAAATGTGTTTGTATGTGTTAGAAGAGGATCTTTCAACCAAACTATTTGGCATAACTTATCGCATGAGTAAAAGAAGACTAAGTTTTCAAATGCAAATGCTGTCAGGTTAGCTCTCTTACAGGTTAATACTACTTTTCCTAAAACAGTTCACAAGCTGTTGTTGCTCTACAGAACTGGCCCTGCCCATGGGCATGAATTGCAAGCCTAGTGAGGGTTTTCAGGAAGCAGAAACCTGATGTGGCCTGACTGAAGTCATCAGTACCATACTCATAAAAACAGGAGAAGAAAACCTCTCAATTTGGTGCCAACCCAAGGCAGTCAGCGCCCACTCTTTTTGTCTGAGATACTGAGATGTTTTTCTGTGTACCTATGGCAAGAGAAGGAATAATAGAAAGATCCATATGGATACCTTTCTTTGTGATGGATGCACTCCTTCCTCAGCTCATCCTGAGCTCTCACAGGTAGCCCTATTCACGTGTTAATTAGCACATTATCTGATCCTGGTAGTTGCCTTCCTGATTTCTTCCCTCACTTGGACATTAACCATCACTAATGGTCCTGTTGGCTGCATGCTGATGGGGAGATAAGGGTAACTGTGCATCCCAGCCAACAGTAATTTCTGAATTGAAAGAATGGCTATAGGTCAATCATCTTATCCCATAAATATGAGATAGTCCAAGAGTCCATCAAGGTCTCCTTGCACCACAGAGGGCTTCATGTCAGGATCATCCCTTCAGCAAGGACGACTCGCAAGAATACTCCTCAGAATTAAGAGATACTTGCTACAACAGACTCATGGTAAGTGACTATAGTGCGCTCTCTTTCTGAACTTGTAATCTCTGCTTTGTAACTGTGCACAAAATCCCTTAGCCATAAACCGTCGACCAAGTCTGGGAATAGGGTTAGATCCAGCCGCACCCAGATCCCTCTCAGAAGGAGTTTGGAAAGTAAGGGGATCCAGTCTGAACATTAATGGGATGGTGTCCTTGATAATTTGGTGTATTATCTTGAACCTCAATGCAGTAAATAATAAGTAACTTTGCCATAGAATCTCATGAAATCATTGTCCTTATCAATAAAACCTATTGCTGTTTCTTCACCTAAGTGAAGTGTATTGTGTCACTCGCTCCCACCTCGCCCTCACCTTGCCCTGTTCTGTGACATCCTTGCAGAGTAAAGGATATATCAACAGAAACTGTGAAATATACTAGGCATCCTTATATTAAACTGTTGTGATGGGAACAGTTTGCTATTTTCTATGTGTATTCTCAGGTAGCTAGACTGACAGACTGAATGATTTAAGAAATCTTTCCTCAAATAGGGTTTTTATGTCTGATATAAAACTGATGACTTAGAGTTGTGTAGGGCATCTCCACGCTTTTTGCCTTTGAATCTGTACAAAGATGTTTTTTTAACTTCAGAAAAGACTTTCTTCAGCTTAACCAATTTGTCACCAAAGAAGAATATATGTTGTTCATGGAGGATATGTTATTCCAGATTACATTCCAATAAGTCTGCAGCATAATAAATATCAACAAGGCTTTTATTTCTAATGAAGTAAGGTTTCCAGTAATTCATATTTCAGTAAATATTACTTGATATCCTTTCAAAATATTTATAGATGTAGAGATAATGAAGGTAGGTAGCCTAAACTCTGTGCTACTGCTCTTTTTTTTACTTGGCTGCTGCTCTTCTTCCTGGTTGCTCTGGGGCTCCTGGCCACAGCCCTGGCTCTTAAATGAAACTGAGTTGTGACGAAGCAGCCAGGCATGATGATCCCAGCTCTACCAGATAGCACAACAGTAAATTTCTTAGTTATCAAATCAAAATGGATTCAGCACAAGCCAAAGAAGGAAAAATATAGAGATGATCTGGAGATTGGGAACTGCATTAAAAATAAAAGTAAAAATCAGTGATGGTAACTTCAGATACAAATACAGGAAGAAAGAGAATCTATCTCTACATGCCTAAAAAAGGGAAAAACTTCCCAACTTTATTAAAATGCACACAGAATCATTTTTAAGTCACCTTGTCTTTGTAGGTATTGACTGACAAAGATCCTTCAAGATCTCAAGTATACATAAGATTTATACATCTATTTTTATATACAGACATGTCAGACATACATATATACAAACACATCTTACGGTGTCTTATTTTCTTGCTTCTGCTGTGCTTTTATTTTGCCTCACTTCCGCTACATCAAAGGCAAAATATACTCTTATTTCCTCACTATGAAGCATCTTGTGGTTAGAGCCGACATGATGATTTTGTAATTTCTTTTATTAAAAAACCCAAAATCCATCATTGCCCTACTTCTCAAAAAGATAGGGGGTTTTTTTTTGAGGAGGAGGAGATAAAAAAAAGAAAAAAAGCTTTTTCGCTGCAGAATTCAGTGTGAGTTTTAACAGAATTTCAAGGTCTTTAATAACCTTAATATTCAGTATTTCTAAAACAAAATTAAGCTAAAAAAAATAGATTGTGAAATTAGACTAGAGAAAGCCCATTTTAAAAACAGAAAATGTTTTTTTGGATAGTGATATCAACAGTTGCTCTTGCAGTGAGTAGCAATATAAACAAAAATTATTGTAGTGATGTGATTATAATATATACTTTTCAGTGATATTTCAACCAGGACTGCATTGTACGAAGAAGTAGAAAGAACTCATGCTAATATCTATTAGCACAATTTGTAGAGATTAAGCTGTTACCAGTGCTGCATGTGCTGCTATTGTGCTTCTATTAAAAAAAAAAAAAAAAAAAAGGCACCACAAGAAAGTGTTTTTCTCAGTGCTATTTTCCAGTTTTCAAATATACAAGAGCAAAAGCCAAAGCAGCATGTCTTGGTACAAGGCAAGAGGGAGATGACTGAGGTAGCAACCTTGCAATTGCAGCCTTTTCCCTGCTACTAGAAGTGCTGTTCACTGCCCCAGAGCAGATCTTGGAAAAAAGAGCAGAGGTCATCTTGCTGCCTGTAGAGAAGGAAAAAATAATCTAAAAATAAAGCTATGCTATAGCAAGCTACAGTGGAGGCTGATCCTTTGTCTTAGTCCTTTGTGTGCAGCCTGGCTGTCTGGAAAAGTCCCTCTTTACTAATTTGCCCTTGTTTTCCCTGCAAAAGTTGGCGGAGAATTTTGAAGTTCACTTTTCTTTGCTTTGGAGAGAGAACATTAAGGAAAAAAAAAAAAAAAAGCACAGTTTCATCTAGGTCCTGGAAGGGTAGTGAAACAACAACGGCTTAAGGGCTTGATTCAAAGGACACAAAATGAGGGGTCTTGTGGCATGTTTAAAAGCATGAAGCGACACCAGCTGAGGTGGGCAGAGTTCAGGAGAGAAGAAAAACAAACAGGTGCAAGTAGAGAACATTGCAAATTAGTCCTGCTTATCTGTGTGAACTTTAGCAATGTGCCCCTGTCTCTGAGATCTCTAGGCTGACTAGACATGTCAAGAGGAGCATCCGTAAAGGATGCCAAGGTGGGCATACTATGTATTAGTACCAAGTGGGAATGACCCAAGTGGGACGAAGTGAGAGCAAGCCACATGAAGAACATATGGTGGTAGTAGATAACACCTAATTATTGTAGGCAAAATTAAGCAGATATTAATTTATTTTCATTTCTTCAGTAAAAAGTTTAAAAGCCAGCCAAAAGAAAAGAAAGAAAGAAAAAAAAGACTAGTTTTGTGTCATGTATCAGGAAAATACCTTAAAGAGACATAATAATAATGAAAGATGGCTTCTGAGCTAACCTTACTAGTAAACAAATGGTGCTTGCCAGTAGTCCTATTCCTTAGCTTTATCCTCCAGACATATTATAAGTCTCATCTCTGTTCATTGATGGGAAAAAAAAATATTAAAAGACTTGACAACTGAAGAGAAATTCAGGCTCTGTTTTAAAGAAGAACTCAAAGTCACCTTAGAATTTAGAGAGAAACATATTTAAATTTTTCTGGATATATCTTACAGCTAGGTAGTGAAAATACATAAAATACATTTGTCTATAGAGGATACACATTGTTTTTTTCTGTCTTGGTAGAAGAGATGTGAAATATTAAGTGAGAACTAGAGCTAGAAGGGGGTTTTTTTGTTTGTTTGTTTGGGGTTTTTTGGTTTTTTTTTTTTTCCCCTCCCCTCGGACTGCTGGGAGTAAAAGTGATCTGGAAAGAATGTATTTTGGTTTATTATTTGCCCTGCATGTATTTAGCCATACTTACAGTGCACTGAGGGAAGATGGAGATGCAAATAAGAAAAGAAACACTAGTCTGAGGAGGTAAAAAAACCCTCAATAGTAAAGAGAAAAAAAATATACGGTGATACTCCAAGTTCCCCCTGCCAGACATTACCTTCACATTCTGAGATGTTGGATACTCTCTGTTGCACATTAGGAAGAGTCTGTCTGCTGCCAAGGTTAATTCATTTAATTACCTTGTAAAGAAACTTGGATACATAGCACAAAATCAGTTCTGAGCAACAGAAAACACTACCAGAACAAATCATGCAACAAATATTACCGGCGCTCTTCATTCTTTCTTCCCTAGCCTCCCTCAGATATTTGTCATAGAAAAGGGATTATGTCGTAATAGGATATAATGTATTCTGAATATAATATATTATCATATAAGTTATTATAATATTATAAGAAACAGCATAATTCTCTTTTATTTAAAACCTTAAGCAATTTCCTATTTGGAAACTGTCATTTTCAAAAGAAGAGGTAACATTTCACTTTGCAGGAAAATATGCAGAGTCAAATAGCTTTTTTGCAGCACTGTATGTAAATGACAATCCCACTTTAAGGCCCTGTCTCCAGGGATTCACTAGAATATTTGCTTAAATCATAGACATATTATTCAGTAGCTGCCACAAAACACTGCATAAAATGCAAATGCACTTGAATCCTTTTCATTTCCTTTGTTGAAGGACTTGGCATATGATTTCCCGTCAAAAATATAGACTACAGTCTTAGACATTTGCAAAAATATTCAGATTGCTTAAAAGAATACCAGCCTAACACTTTATAAACCTTCATTACTTTTATAATAGATCAAAAAGGATTAGGCTCACTAAGATGCCTGGTTAGAAGCAAGGTTATGTTTTAGGTTAATCTAATCAATTTTAAAAAACATTTACTGTTCATCTCTATCTAGATTAATGTTTCACTCTGAGTAAGTTGCAAATGCAATGCTAAATATGAATGTTCTTTGAATATATAACAGAAAACTTTTCCCCTACAGGTATACAAAATGGGAACATTCTTGACAAGGTTATATAATTTCTCCCAATCTCTACAAGGTTAATTCCATATTTCATCACTTCTGCAGATTTACTGATTATCAGTTTGCTCCTGCTTTGTACCTCTGACATCTAGTTCTAATAATCTACATCCATATCTATAACACTGACAGCTCTTTAAACAAGTAACCTGTTCAATATGGTGCAGCATAGTACATTCAAATACCGAACTGGTTCTTATAAGAACTTCACATATCATGATATGAAAATATTGTACTGACTGAAATGTCACATCTGTAGTTAAAGTGTTAAAAAAAAAAAAAAAAAAAAAAGAAAAATCCATGATTTACTGGCTAGCACTCTAAAATTACAAGCAAATATCTTGTAAGCCTTAACTGCTATCTACCACCCAGAAAATAAGGGAGATACAGAATCTTCTGAGGAACTTCCTAACTTTAGGTAGAAATCTAAACATATATATATACAAATATACAGACACACACATATATTTAACATGAAAGTATATTATTATTCCTATTTTTTTTGGCTTGGTTCTGGGAATGTAAATTTTACTATTATTATTATTATTATTATTATTATTATTATTATTTTGCAATTCAAATTTGAAAAAATGCACAATTTCATCTGTTCATGTTTGCTCTTGGATCTCAGTTGTTCAGCATGTCCCTAGAAAGTTCAAAATACATCTCTGAAATCTTAAAGACATATATAATGGGCATTTTTTTCTGTATTATCTCAATTCAGTCGTGTTTTAGCAATTTATTAAATAGTTGATTTGTAATTTTATTCATAAATACAGAATCTAATCTCAACTTGAAAAGAAAGATCTAGAACAAAGATGTAGCTCAGACCAAATCCCTCTCCAACAAAGCTGGTAAAACTCATTACAGAAATGTGATTATTGCTTCAATATGTGATTCAGAATTGTTGCTGACAGTTGCTGTAATTTAGAGAAGATATCAAGACTTGAGAGGAGGGAAATAAGCCCTAGGCTTACCCCACAGCTGTAGAGCCACCTTGCTTCCAGATTTAGTGACTTCATGGCAGCCTTGTTTTCCAGTGTCATCAGAAATCAAGGCAGTCATGAGTCACTAATTAGCATTCCTAAATTATGCCTCCTCCAACTAGGTTGGCTTCCAAAATAATTTTTTTTTTCAGTTGAATCATGTTTGAAAGCTCCTCTCTGACAAATAGTAGCAGAGACGGAAAACCTGAAAAAATGCGAAAAAAAGGATTATTATGAAAAACTATAATTCAATCTTCTTTCAAAACATACTGTATGTGTTCAAGCAGTATGTCTGCATAAAATGTGAGTAAGTAGATGCACCAACGAGTTCTGCAAGACAGACAAAATAAACATAGCTTGCAAATTTTGAAATCTCACATGTATTCTTTGAAACAGAGATTTTGAATTTTCCTGCAGCAAATGAATAAAAAGGGGAGAAAGAAAAGCTTTTACTAGCTTACTTAGCAGAGACACTATTTCTGATATCTTTTAAACAATACTTTAAACAATATTCTGATCTGGTCTTATCACAGTTTCCAACCCCACACCATTACAGCTCAGTAATGAATCATATCCATCTTATCTGATATTTTTTATTGTGCTCCTTTTTTGTTCTTGCTGTAAAATTGAAAAACAATGTTACATTATTTGCCCCACAAGTAGTGTGCAATCGTAGGGGCGGGTACAAAGAACAGTATTGCAGAACATTGTCTGCAATGACCTCCTGGACTGAGTATGCACAGAATGGGACCCTAAGGTGGCAGCCAAACATTTACCTGTAAATATGTGTATATAGTTAATTGTATTGTTAAATGTTAGTTGGAATGTTAATGGAAGTTTGATGGGGGGCAGAAGATTCTAGAAGAACCTGGAAGGCGCAGTGTGAGACAGTCATTTACCTGTAAAATCCAGGGAACCAATCATAATACAAGAATCTTTGAATGACGAAGAGAGATCCTATGGAATGCCAAGAGAGGGCCCGCCTTCGGCCAATCACATTCTCTCTTCTGAGGTCGTACCTGTATAAAACAGCAAATCTTGTTGGAGTAAACGTTTTGTCTCATGTTGGTAGCTTCTTATTTCTCTTGTATGATTGACTGTATGAAAGGTACATGAGTGGAGGCGAACCCCGCCTTACCCCACTGTGTGTTTCCCTTCCATCCCCTACTCTACTCCTTTCCCCTCTGAACCTATTGTGGCCCCCACGTCAGCAGAGTATCTCGTATTGAAGCGTGTCTTCATTCCAAGACTCGACTTTACGGGAGCCGATCCTCCTTGGACACTTCGACGGAAGAGCTGGGCGTAGGTGAGTCGACTGGGTCCATGGAGGTTGAACACCTGCAGAATAGGGCAAAAGAAGGCAAATAGAGTGACTTCTCTCTCAGCTACTTTTCACTCTATACAAAGGTTAATTCTAGGCTTAGTTATACACCTAGTCACTTAGTGGCTTTTTCCACTCTAAGTGTTTTTGGTGAACTGCCCAATGAGGCAATGGAGTCCAAACAGAAAAATCCCCTACCTATAGCCAGATTGCTATAGCAACTCAGATTGCTTGACAATAGTCAGGAGACTGGGGAGAGATAATAAAGGGGATAGCAAATTAATGCAGAGTAGCAACTATTCTGATTTTCAGATGGTCTTCTGAATTTTCTAGTTTAAATGACTGACATTAGTGCACCAGCTTCCCCTCACACTTAGCTATTTCAAAACTTCTTCCATAGATTATGATATACTGTAGTTCAAAGATGTGACAAAATAATGCATGATCTAGTTCTCAAAAAGCCTTATGTCAGCACTGGGGAAGAGCACCAAGGCATAATTGTTTAAGCAGGCTCAACAGCAAAATAGGCATATTAATTCACAGTTCACTGAATTTTCAGAGAAACTTCTGACCACTAAAGAGAAACTACAATAATGTCAGTGTAGTAATTTCTGTGTGGTTAAAAATCCAATCTGAATATGTTTTTATGGTCCCTGAGCAGTTAGTTCTGTTAAGAGTTTCCACATGTAATAATGCTGCAGTTTCCTTCATTTTTATTGCCTCTACAAATCTTCCCAGGAGACATCTAAGCAATAGATTCTTCACATCTTGATTTAAATGCATCACAGGTTCTTCTCTTCAAGATCCCCAAAGACAGAAGCCAAATAGAAAAACAAGAGAAGGATGTTCGTCTCTGGAATATTAAAATATATAAAAGACAAATAAACTGAATCAGCCCTATTTAATGACTTCAATGACCAGAATTTACAGGATTTAGCTGCTGACTCTACAACCTCTTAAACCTACGAGATGGGCAGAGAAAACAGAGGTGGAAGAGAGAGATTCTCAACTTCTTGGAACTCTTCTAAAGGCTGCAGGTACTGGCTATTTTCTCAGGTAATATATATTAAGACACTAGTTTTTAACCAACTAAATGCCATCTCTTATTTCTATGATATTATTGCTGTCAAATATTATAGACAAATTCACATGAAAATTCTTCCCTACTGGGCTCTTTGGACCTCTTTAATGCCTAATGTATCAAGAATTTTCACTCTGTGAGTATCTATTCATTACAGAATGAAACTTAATTGCTGTGTACTGCCAATAATTTATTCTATACATAAGAAAAATGTTTCATTATTTCCTTATAGTGTTTCCATTATTTAATCTTGATAAGATTCTTCTTTAGAAGGACATTTTTGTACTTTTTTTCTTTTCCACTTAACATTGCTTAAAATATATATAATATTGTTTTTTTCACTCTTTGCAGGACAGATAAAAATAACAGATAAAATATTCATAGTTGATCAAGGTTTATACAACTGTTTTGATAAGATCTTCTTTTGGAGTTTATTAGACTGAGTTTCTAATGAAGAGCCATAGCATCTTTTATGAGGATATTTGTAAATTAGTTTAACGCATTACTTTAGAAGTTAATTGAAAATTGCATGTTCCCAGTTTCTATACTTGGGATATACCTGCTAAAGATGGAAATAGTTACGCAACAAATATCTAACCATTTGATTGTAAAACAAAGAAATTTCACCTTTGGAATGCATATTACTTTGAAGGAAGGTGAATGTTTAAATATTTGCTTATGGATTTTAAAATTAACATATGATGAAAACAGGACAGATTCTGAGGACAGAGTAAAAGACTTTATCCAATGAGCTCCTCCAGAAGAAGAGGCATTCCCCATGAAGTACTCTTCATGGTTTGCTTTTAATTGCTAAATAGAAAATGGTTATATCATCAAAATAAACCTGTAAATTGGCAAAGATGTACCATATGCGTCTGGTTGTCTGGATATGCAGATATTTTTATGTACCTGTTTAAGATTTTCATGTGCTGTGTGTTTGTTTGTGAACATGGGTTTGTGCACACACTGTGCTTAGTATAACAGAGATCCAATCCCTAGCTGAAGCTTTGAAATCTTCTTGCAACACAATAAAATAATAAAAGTTTATAGACTCTGGAAACCGGATAATAAGAACTGAACTTCCCCCAAGAATAAACACAATAGACTGGTTTATGCCCAGTTGAAACTCTGTAGGATCTGCAAGGAGTGAGAGCCATTCCCCAGCTGTTTCAAGCCATGCAGTTAAATAGCTATCAATTTCCAGCAGCTGGGCATTTGGCTCGTTGTCATTTCTGAAGCATTTGCTCTCCTTGCTAGTTTTGCAGTAAATTGGCACCATGCTTATGGGATTACAATGCTCCAAGGTCTACTGAGGCCTTGGCGTGACTCAAGTTGTAGGGAAGCTACATAACTATTTCCAGGGAATAGGACGTCTTGTACTGTGAATTCAGGACCCAGTGCTACTCATGCACCGATCTGGAAGTGTTGTCAAGTAATTCCTGCAAGTAAATGACGGACTGAAGAGCTGGAACTTTCAACTTGCCAGCAATGCTATAACACTACCATGCAGAGAAAAAAAAAAAAAAAAGGACAAAGGTTGTATCTCAACAGAATATGTAACTGGCAGAAACATCTCTGGAGACCTAAATACCTAAATACAAATTTGAGCACAAGCAGATTTAGGCAACCTGAAGTGATAGTGTAGCATAGTTTAATGAGTGCTTACTTAAACTTAGCAAGAGAGCGATTTTACCAAACAGGATCAGAGACCTTATTACATCTAAACAGGGAGAACACAGAAACATAGAAATCGCCTCACTGGATTAAGTCACTGCTGCACCAGCCCACTAGCGTGAATCTGGCAGTGACAGATCCCCTCGAAAAGAATAAGAATCTGCAGACCTGACTGTTATCACTTTTTCTAACGTGGGCTGTTTCTCCTAAAAATTGGAAGTGACAACTGACTCCGCTTCTTAGGGATGAGGATATATATTTTTATCCTGCCTAAAGTATTTCCGTACATTCTTGAGTTACATGCCATTGACAAATCCTTTTCTTAGATCTTCGTAAAGTCCTCACCCCTATGGTCTTTTGCAGCAGAAAGTACTGCAGGCTATTTTTGCATTGCCCAGAAGCCCTCTCCCTTTCCCTATTTTCTTCGTTTTAGCCAATATCGTTGCGGTTTAATGTCAGGCAAGTAAAAGAGGAACTAAAAAACAGTCAGAAAGGGACTAGGCTCAAACTTATGCTAACTTTTTGACACTATAGTATGAAGAAGTATTCATGACCTTGGGCTCTCTGAATAGCACGGAAGGGCTGGGGAGGACTCTGATGTCTGAGAAAGAACTCTTGAAACACCAGATGCCATGTGCAACTCAAAAACTTAATGCTGAGTAGAAGCATAGACTAGAATTTTTATTTAGAAAATAATCCTAAAAATTGGCTAAGATGGCTCAGAACAGCTATGTGGCTTTCCATAGATATCTTATCTGTAAAGAATGAAACTTTGGGTCATATGATGAACTCTTTAACTTTTGAATATGCTTTTTACCAATGGATAGGCATGGTTGTAAGCAAGTGTATATTGAATTTCAGTTTTCTTATAAGGACTAATCAAGATTTGCTTTGAAGCAAAATGGGTGTAATATAGGAATCAAGATCCTCTGTGCAGGTTTGAAATGAGAATATTTCTCTTCCTTATGGCACATAATGATATAACTTTCAAAGCAAATAATCATATCATTTTCTATTTTAGCCCTATGAAAGAAATCACAAAGTCTAACATGTGCTATTCCTTAAAGAATAATTTCAATATGTCTTTTTTATATAACATGATACATATGCGTATAGCTCCCCTGTAGATGTAGAAGGAAAAAGCATTCTCTATCCACACCTGCAGAAATACTAGGATTAAAGTCCTCAGTAAATTCTGTAAGTGTTTTTTATGGTAGAGAGAAAAGCTATTGGAAATCTCAAGAACAAAATGTTATAGCAGGAGAAAAGACTGGATGGAGAGATAACTCCTTTCATTTAGATATCTCAATGTACAAAATGAATTCTTTGAAACCAGTAAAAATAAATCAGGAGCCCCTGTTGTGTATAATAACTAAGGTAAATTATTTTTGTACTCACAGAGAAATACAAAAAGGCACTGAAGCCAGGAGAACATATATTTACTTTAATGATAATCATGAAAATTATGATCTTGAGTCCCACTTGAATTTTCTTAAAACAAAATCTAGAAGCTATTGGAAAACATAAGTTCAAAAAAAATCATATATTATTATTATGGATTCTTTCTCATGTACAAACCTGTGGTGAGGAGACAGTTCTTTAGTATTTATTATTGTGAGTTCTCCTAAAACTTTTGATGTGTGTGAATACTTGATTGTGTTGGATGTATGTTAGTTCTGCTCATTCTCTCCATACTGTTTGCAATAATAGATATATCTGCTTTTTTATTAACCTTCTTCACTTTAAATTCTTAAAGTCAACCTTCTCTAAGAACTTTGAAACACTGTGGGCCCTGGCATATTGGTAGAAAGGGGACAAGCCATATGCCTACCATAAAAAGAATAAAACTGTTCAAAATACAAAAGCTAGCTTAAAATTTGTCAGTAATATCCGCAAGAGTGACATCGCCTTGCAAAGGAGCTGGCTATGGTTGCTTATGCTTTTGAATAAAAATGGATGGGGTTTTGGCAGAGATTCACAAGGGAAAAAAAACTCTATTTTGTAGGCTCTTCTTCAATGACCACAGTCTACTGCGACTTTCCAAGGTTTTTTGAACAGATAAAAGCTTAGGCTTCTTAAAGACAAGACATGTAATGTTAATATCAAATTAAAGTATGTTACTTAATTTCTGAACAAGACAGCACAGAAGTGTAAATGAAAGAGAATACCCTTGAGACTCCTTTTGGGTCAGTAATAGTCCAATCCTCTTCAATTTATTCATCAGTAGCCTGGATGAAGGGAGCACCCTCAGCAAGTTTGCTGATGATACAAAACTGGGAGGATAATGCTTCAGAGGACTATGCTGCTATTCAGAAGGAATAGAGCAGGCTAGGGAGATGGGTGGAGAAGAACCTCATGAAGTTAAAGCAAGTCAAGTGCAGGGTCCTGCACATCCTAGGAAGGAATAACCCCAAGCACCAGTACAGACTAGGAATTGTCCTGCTGCAGAGTAACTCTGCAGAGAAGGACCTGGGAATCCTCATGGACACCAAGGAGCCAGCAATGTGCCCATGTAGCCAAGAAGGCCCATGGCATCCTGGAGTACATTAGGAATAATGTTGGCAGCAGGTTGAGAGAGGTGATCCTTCCTCTCTATACAGCCCTGGTAAGACCACATCTGGAGTGCTGGGTTCAGTTCTAGGCTCCCTAATACAACAGGTACTACTGGAGAGAGCACAATGAACACAAATCACAAATATGATTAGCAGACTAAAGGATCTGTCCTATGAGGAAAGGCTGAGAGAGCTGAACTGTTTAGCCTAGAGGAGAAGACTGAGAGGTGATATTATCAATGTGTATAAATCCCTTAAAGGAGGATTTCAAGATGATAAATCCAGATTATTATCTGTGGTGGTCAAAGGCAAGACAAGAAAAGTCAACCTCACCTCAACATGAGGAAAAACATTTTGATTGTGAGGGTGACAGAGCCCTGGAACAGGCTGCCCGGAGAGGTTGTGGAGTCTCCTTCCCCAGAGCTGAAACTCGCCTGGATGCAAGATTACGTACTGTGCTGTGGGTGACCCTGCTTGCATAGGGAGGTGGGAGTAGATGATCTTCGGAGGTCCTTTCCAACATTTATCATTCTGCGATTCTGTGATCCTCATTATCCAGTTGCCTCTCTCCTTTTTGGACAATATGCCTACCAGGCCTTTGTTTTCTCTCTGTGTATATGTTATGCCTTGGACATAGCTTATTACAGAGAGCTTATTTTGAAAATTTGATCAGAAGTTCTCCTTGTTTTCCAGGAATAAATCTCCCTGCCTAAGAGAAAACTTTGAATGGGTAGTTCTGAGGAAAGCAGAGACTGTAAATGGCAGAAGTATCTGTTGTGAGGAGAAAGACCCTTCAATCTCCATGCTCCCAGTGCTTAGCTCCTGAGGTCTGTTTGCCCTTGCATGTCTCCTCATGGATTCAGAATGATACTTTTTCCTTTTCTTTTCATAACTTCATTCTATTCTTTGCTTTTCCAAAAGAGGTAATGGTTTAACACGGTAAGGACTGAGTTACTTTCTTAGACATGCAATACAACTTTATTAGATGGGGTGTTATCTACTGTACCTAATAATAAATAGTGATTTATTAAGCATTTTCTTATTTCAGAAAGGAGGTATATATCTTTCTTATCTTGGAGGCTTTGCTTCAGTATGGAAAAACTTTTGTTTTGAGTCTCATTTCCCCCAGATAATCACTATTTTAATAAACACAAATGAAACATGTGTTGTCTGAGCTGTAGGATATAGCTCATATGTGAGCTTTTGATTGAGGCCAGTCACATTATTATCAACCAATCACATTATTTTTGGGTGGTTTGTTTGGAGTTTAGTTGATCATTTTATGTTTGAATGACCAACCTTTTTCTTTTGCGATTTTACAATGAAATAGTTATTATGAACCTGTAGCAGAATACATATAAATAAAGAGTGCTCTGGCTTTCAAATGAAACTTTTTTTTTCTTTTTTGCTATTTTGAAAACAAGTTTTGAAATGGAAAACTTCTTATTATAACTGATAAAGAAAGACTTGACTTTAACATGTTGATTTGGGAAATCAGATTTTGCCCACTGTAATCCATTATTCATATTTGCCAGGATATTTTGAAATAAATTTCAGTGCACTGGAACATCTTATATAAGGGAATATGACAGAAGTTTTTCAGCTTGTCAGATAATTTGACTGGCTATACTGTCTAAATACTTAGGATTTTAATAATTGGTGTTTCTGCATGTAATACTTCTTGCGAATATAATTTATCTTTCTTGAAATCTCTGTCAGATGCCTGAAGAGACTCCGCTTCCATTTGAAATTGTAATTTGGTGGTGATTTGAAGCCAAGAGGCTTCAGATTTTGGTGTTGGTTTGTGTTATTAAGTGCACAAAGAATAACAGAAAGCCTGTCGGCTTATTCTGTTTCTTTTGTGTTGCAGGACACTGTCCTACAAAGGCCCCTATTTCTGAGATGCATTGAATGGGGACTAAAAGATCACCGATCTATATCTATATTTGTAAATATATTGTAAATAGTTCTTTTGTGGGGGGGAAATATTTGGGGGGGTGGGAAAGAAGCAGAAGCTTCTGGAGGGGGATTGAGAGCTGGAAGATCATAAGGAGAAACTCCAATCCCCCAGTCAGAATGTCACTATCTTGGAGGAACCAATGAGGGGCCAAGGGGTGGTCAACCCATGGCCTATCATTTCTCTCCCTTACAAGACCCTAATGTATAAATTCCCGACACCCCCCATATTGTTCTTCGTGCAACCTGGCATGTACTTGATTCGGTGCTTGTGATACGTTTGGTGCGTGTGTGTGGGGTGTGTGTGGTCAGGGTGCCTGCAACAGCTCCGCCTGTCCTCGAAGACCCTTCCGGACCTCTCCTGATCCCCCTTACCTGTGATCCTGTGGCCCCCCAAGCATGAGGCCCCTGCAGTGAAGGTCACTGCAGGGATTCGGCTGACGAGAGCCGGCCGCAGGCTGCTACCAATATTAACCTCGAGCGCTGGACAGGTGAGCAGTGCTGCAGTGAGACTTTACCACCCGCACTTTTGTCTCTCAACATTAAGAAAAAAAAATACATACTAAAAATGAGAGAGAGAAAAACAAAACTTGCATCTCTTGAGCATGCAAAAAGACAGAGGTCTAGCAGTTGGATGATATTTCGCCACAATCTCCAGTTCTCCAGTATCAAAAGGAAAGGCAAGAGTATATTTTGCTTCAGCTATCTACAGATGACAGATGGCTCCTTAGGGACCACAGTTAGCTGGCATAGGTTAGAGCAATCCCCAGGCCACTCTAATCTACACAGAACTTGGGTCAAAGCATCAGAGAATGGCATTCAGCTCCTCATGCTGTACTGAGTTTTCCTTTGACTGAGAAGGCTGACTGTGGTAAGGCAAAGGAATGACAAACTCAAGTTAAAATATTCTAGTCCAACAAATAAGTTAATTAACAGTGTTGTATTTTTTTATAGTATTAAACTGTTTTTATTTGTTAGTTTATTAGTTATTTTGTTTGTTTGTTTTGCAGCTTGACAATCTGTTTCTGTACTGGCTTATATTACCCTGAAAGCAAAAAAAATCTCAAAAGATAGAGTAGGCAGTACATATATAAAAAAAAAGTTGTGACTATTCCTTCCTCATCCACTTCACATTTTCCTAATTCTCCCTATCCATTTCCAGTTCAAAATGTCTGTCTTTACCAACATTCAGGAAAGTGTACTTTTAGAACACTTATCATTTTGCAAACCCCATTTATCTGAAGAAATTGAAGAGCAAAACAGCAAAGCAGGTGAAGGCAGATATATTTGTAATTGTCATGACTGGAACACTTTAAAGGTTGTTTGAAGATATGAAAGGCTCTCGAAATCTCTGTACAGTGGAAAACAAAATTTAGGTAGTATGAGAGGAAAAGTTTCACATAAGGCAAAATAGAAAATACTAAGTAAATATTATTGATTATAGGAAAAACAATGATAGTTTGGCAGGATCAACCTTATATGATAATCCTGATAATTTCTGTCCCTGAGCCAATGATGCAGCCTCCAGGTTTGTTTTAGCTCTTTGACTATAATTATTGTAAGATTCCTGAGTATTGTTGAGATATGACAAATTATGGAGTTTGAAATAAATAATAAATACAAAAAAGCACAGAAACTTATCAGTTTATAATAGGGTAATCAGTGCAGTGGAGGATGAGGGGACTGAAGGCTGGTGAACCTGGTTAAAGTTACAAAGGCTAATTATTTCAAATTTTCCTAATGTTCCTCAATTAAAATACACACTCAAGAGAAAGGAGTAATCTAGTACAGTCTTGCTAAAAATGTATAGATGAACTAAGGTACTAGGACTTGCCTACCCCACGGCATATATTTTTTTCCAATGTTACTTTAGTGCTTTTAGCTAACAGAATGTTCTTAGCATAACTTATAATCACAAGCAGTACAGTACCACACCTCAAAGGAAGAAAGACTGCCAAACTACAGTATACCAGCATCTTAAATAATTTTTTTTATACTAGTCATCGACAGGCCACTTTGCTTTCATCTTCTGTTCAAATAGTGACTTGAAAAACCATAAAATCATTGCTGGTAGGCTGTTCTCTGCAGAGGGAAAAAACAAATAGCAGCACTATGATCTTATATCCTTTAAGGGTCTAAATATTTTGTCCATATAAGTTTTATGTATGTGCATCTCAGTGTCTGCTTAAAATACTAACTGGATGTATTTTAGCTTCAGGGAGAAACTTAAACATCAAAATCAGAGTAAACAAAACTATATAAAGAGTTACACCTTAGTCAAGGTCAAGTTCAAGACTATTATCTGATCTCATATTAGAGTAACTACAGTTGTTTAGTGAGGATGTTAAATGAGAGCAATGAAGATTATCCATACACACTTAGAAGTTGAATAATAAGAAAACAGGATCAAGAATGTCTTTTTAATGAAACAGAGTAGGTGAATTAAGGGAAAGATTGTGTTCTTTCTTCTCTTTTCAGTTAGTCCTCTTTGCTTTCCAGTACTTTGATCTTATAGAGAATTGTTCTCGAAACATGCCACTTTGATTGCATGCAGAGTGTTTCTAACACAAAAGTGCAATCTAGCCTTCAGTGACCAGGTAATCTTTGGCTAGTGACCTCTTATCCTGAGATTGGAGAACTTTTGGATTTCCTTTCTACAGAAACCATGACTTGTGATGAACAGCAGATCGCTGGATATAGCCAGTAGTGGTTGAGATGTCATCAGGAGCTGGGAAGAGCTCTTGGTCTGTCCGTGTAACCTTCTGGTCAGGGGGCTGAAGGGCCTGTCATCTCTGACCCTTCAATAAAATGAAGGCTACATTTTTAAATAGAACTGATTCCAAGTTGGATTTTCCTGGAGTCACCTTAGTCCTTTCTACTGAGCTCAGACTTCTTCTGTCTCACATCACGGCATGATGACTTTGGGCACCAGGTGTCTTGACAGGTGCACCAGGACCCATATCCTGTTCCAAGAGGCCATTTCTGACCTTATTCTGGGGAACCTTCCGTACATGGATCGAGCATCCCTACCCTTTGGGGTCCTGCTGTGGCGCCCTGCCAGAAAGGTAGTTACAGAGATCACTATGCATGAGGAGTGTTTTCATGAGTCTTGTGCTTTGGGGAGCCCATGGGAGCACCCTCAACTTCCCTACATCGAGGGTGACGTTTGCTGCGGCACTGTTACCCCTGTGTCAACCTGCTCCATGATACATTTACATTCTCACTTTTCAGAGCTCAGACTATTCACTAGTTTCTTTCCGTACATGTTTAGTTCTTGTCATATTATTTCAGCATAATGCTGAAATAATGCTGATTTGGAAAGCATCTAGCACCTGTCTGAGGTAAGCAAAAAAAAAAAAAAGGCAACAAGCAGGGGGAATGTCCTTCCATTTGACAGTACAGGAAAGGGAAAATGCATGTGCTGTGGCTTTGCCTGTAAACTCCTCTTGTTCTTTTGTCATGACAATCAATGACCAGGAATAAATATTATTGTTACAGATCAAGCAAGCATCAAATGCGGTATGATGTAGCTTAACACTCAAAACATTTCTGAAAAGGTAAAAATAATAAATCATTATCACAGAAAAAAAAAAGTTTAATTTTGCCTTTTAGGACAAACATTTGAAAATTTGCACAAAGCACACTGTCACTCCCTTTGAGATTTATTTTATTTATTTTAATCATTTTAAATCCAGAGAGATGTACTTTAATCGACTTACTTCCTGTCTCCTCTATGTGTTCTTCTACAAGTGGCTAATGTATTAGCCAATTAGCCACATCAATGTCAGCGAAACGAAACACATCAAAGTAAATAAAGATATTTCTAACTTTATGATACAAAATTTCTTACAATTTTTATTTAAAAATAAAGTATAGCATCTGCTGCTTCTCTAGTTAAGTTATAAAGGCAATTGGACAGACAAGAAGGAGTCTGATAATGACACAATAAATGGTATTTGCTTTCAGAACAGTAATGTAAGGATTTGAGTCCAAAAATGAGGGAAAAAACCAATTTTTTCAAAAAGCAAATTGCTGATCCTGATTTGTACTTCTAGTTCAGCATTCTCCCTCTCTTCCTCCCCTTTTTTTCCTCCAGTGTTTCTGACAGACTATGGTGATTTTTGTCTTAAAATGGAGCTTAAAGCTGTCAAACACATAATCCCCTCCATTCTTAAGCATGTATTTAAATTATAAAACATTTTCAAAACTGCTACTTATTTAGCAGCTCCTCTTAACTCCAATCAGATATCTACATAGCCACATTCACAGATCTCTGGAAATAATTGAGAACTGTGAATATTCTGACGATTGCCAACACTCATAGAATTGTGGAATGTTTAAGGTTGGAAGGGACCTCTAGAGGTCAGCTAATCCAACTCCCCTGCACACACAGGGTTTCCTAGAGCATAGGGCACAGAGTGGTGTCCAAGCAGGTTTTGAAGATCTCCAGAGAAGGAGACTCCACAACTCCACAACCTCTCCGGGCAGCCTGTTCCAGGGCTCCGTCACCCTCACACCCTCTTCCTTAAGTTTCTGTGGAACTTTTGGTGCGTCAATTTGTGGCCACTTCCTCTAGTCCTGTCATTGGCCGTCACTGAAAAGAAGCCAGCTCTCTCCTCCTCCATCCCTCCTTTAAGGTATTGATAGACACTGATCAGATTAGTGTATCAGCCTTCTCTTCAGGCTGAACACGTCCTCCTCATTGAGTCTTTCCTCATAGAGAAGATGTTCCAGACTCCTAATCATACTTGTAGCACTGCGCTGGACTCTCTCCGGCAGTTCCACATCCCTCTTGCACTGGGGAGCCCAGAACTGTACACAGTAACTCCAGGTATGGCCTCACCAGGGCTGAGTAGAGGGGCAGAATCACCTCCCTCAACCTGCTGGAGATGCTTTTCTCAATGCACCCCAGGATCTCATTGGTCTTCTTGGCCACCAGGGCACACTGCTGCCTCATGGTCAACTTGTTGTCCACCATGACGCCCAGGTCCCTCTTTGCAGAACTGCTCTCCAGAAGGTCATTCCCCAGCCTGTATGGGTGTCTGGGGTTATTCCTGCCCAGGTGCAGGACCCTGCATTTGCCCCTGTTGAACTTCATGAGGTTCTCATTGCCCAGTTCTCCAGTGTGTCCGGGTCCCTCTGGATGGCAGTGTAGCCGTCAGGGCTATCAGCTGCTCCTCCCAGTTTGGTGTCATGAGCCAACTTGCTGAGGGAGCACTCCATCCCTTCATCCAGGTTGTCAATGAAAAAGTTGGACAGGACCAGACCAAGGACTGAGCCCTGGGGGACACTGCTAACCACAGGGCTCCAAGTGAGCTCACACCACCCTGTGAGCCCTGTCATCCAACCAGTTCCTAATCCACCTCACTGTCCACTCATCGAATCCACACTTGCGGAGCTTGCTCAGGAGGATGCTGTGAGAGACAGTGTCCACAGCTTGACTGAAGTCCAGATAGATGACATCCACTGCTCTGCCATCATCTATCCAGTCAGTGACACCATCATTGAAAGCTATTAGGTTAGACAAGCATGATTTCCCCTTGGTGAACCCATGCTGGCTACTCCTGAGCACCTTCTTCTTCTTCTCCACGTGCCTGGAGAAAGCAGCCAGGATGAGCTGCTCCATCACCTTTCCAGGGACGGAGGTCAGGCTCACCGGTCTGTAGTTGCCTGGCTCCTCCTTCTTGCCTCTTTTGGAGACCAGGGTGACATTGGTTTTTCTCCAGTCCTCTAGCACGTCCTCCATTCTCTAGGACCTTTCAAAGATGATGGAGAGCGGCTTAGCTACAACATTCGCCAGCTCACGCAGCATTCTGGGGTGCATCCCATTTCATTGATTTGTGGTTGCAGAGTTTTCTTTAGGTGCTTTCTGAACCAATCTTCCTTTACCCAGGGCAGGTCTTCCTCCTTCCAGTCCCTTCTCTTTTTCCAAGGATCTTTATGTGTGTAGTACCATAGTCAAGACTAAGCCAGATAGGCCATAAATACTAAGTAATTCAACACTAGTGAAGACCTAGAAGAGATTTCAGATATCATGTTTATACTGGTCTTTAAAAAAAAAAAAAAAAAAGGAAAAAAACCACAAAACATTTATTAATTTTTATTAATGTTTTTATTTTAATATAACTATTTATACTAGTTATATTAAATTTTTATTTTTATTATTTTATTGGCTATTTCTATTAATAGACATTATAAATATGTTACTGTATAGAGGGACAAAAATTCTGTTCAGAGAAAAAATAATTTTTGCTAAGATTTTGGCAAAAGCCCACACAATATATCCAAGTGGTCCTCAATATGAAAATCTTTACAAGACAGAGGAGATTACAAAAATACCAGAAAAGAAAATTTGCTTATTAATTGTTAGATCCATTCAAAACAAACTCTTGTGTAGACAGTGACATTCTGAACTTCTTTAAAGCTAACTAGTGTATGGGCAATTATTCTGATTAGTTGCATTTGCAGATAGTCTTAGTAGAATATATTTATTACTTGGTGTAATGACATATTGACTGATGTAGTGCTAAATCATGCAGTTTCAGTCTAATTGTTGCTAATTTAAATATGTTCCTAATTTTTAATACAGGTAGAGAATAAAAACAGAATTTCAAGTAATTATAATATTTATCTGCTCCATGCCAATTCTGCCAATCTATTTTAATTGGATGTTTCAACACTGGAGTAGCAATTGACCTGTGAATTCTGAGGCAGTACTCCTTAAAAATATGCCAAAGAGTGAATTTTTCTTATGCATTATTTTAAAAAAATAAAGTATTAATAAAATATGTATAATATAAACATATGTGTATATATATAACATAAAATATGTAATAATAATAAAAAGATGACCTTTTTGATTCTTGTGGTTGAATTACAATTTCTTTTTAAGTAACATAATATTTTTATAATGAATAATTTCTAAACATTATCCCTTATCATGGATATATATTTTTTTATATACAGAAAAAAGTTGAATTTGGATAATAGCCTTCTGAAAACCAAATATTTAAACAGATGGAACTTTTTCAGGTAAGAAGCACAGATTGCAACATCATTTATCTGATCAAGATTTTTTTCTGAATCCTAATCCAGTCACATATGTAATTTTTCCCTTTATTAATATCAAATCTAAGATAAGATGTGAATTCTACAACTTTATACACTGTATTTTGATAGAATAAGACTGTGTTTATTTCTTCTTTTTTAAAAAAATGATTACAAGAAATATATTTTATTGATTAAAACAGCAAACAACAAAATCTTAGGAGCTTGCTTTTTGTGAACAAAAAATAACATGGATTTTAGCAGAAATCAGATATCATACTCAAGAAATAAAATGACATATAAAAAGCAAACATTGATTATATATGCCATACATATACGCACACCCTGCTTATCCACCTCTAAAGCTACAGGACAAAGTGGTTTCAGAAATCAAAATACATAAATGGAAGCTCAATTACTGTAATGTTCATTAAATCAGGAAGTTTCTACTATGTAGAATTTAAAAAGAGCTTTGGAATGTTCCCTCTGTATAGGATTAACTTTTAAAGTACAACAGCTTAGAAAGTAGTGTCAGAGAAATAGACAGACACTAAGAATCTGAAAAGCAGGCTTGTTTTGCTGTGACCACTAAAAATGAAAGTAGAGACCACTGAATTGCACTAACCTTGAACTCCTATAATACAGACGATGCATTAATCTAAATTTTTATATGATTAAGAGAAGTTATGAAAGAAAGAAAAACTGCAGTAGTCAAGTTTTCTATTTTTTTTTTTATTAATAATGTCTCTTTCATATGGTTTAGAATGCAATGATTAAAGATGTTACAATTTTGGTGTATAAATGAAGAATCATAATATAGCTATGACAAAACTTACAGATGTGTGAAATAAACTTTAGATGTATGAAGGTGCTTTTGCATCATGAGCTTTGCTGTGTGAGCCCTAATCACACTGGACTGGGCAGTAAAACAAGACTTTTTTTTTTTTTTTTTGGGATCAGAGTGTAAACTCGTGAAGTTTCCAGGGGGATCTGAAGTCCATGAGGCAGTTCCTCATCCCCCTCTAGCAGTTCCTCATTCCTCCTGAGTGTACTTTCTAAGGTTGTCTCCTAAAATGCACATGCCTTGTCTCAGACCTCATCCACCTTTGGTACCTTCAGGCTGCTGGTGAACCTCAGAGTGGCCATGCTGCCCAGCCCAGCTTTTCAAAGAAGAGAGTGCTGCTACAGGCTGTGAATGAAAAGGTGCCTCAAAGGCTGTCAAGCAGTAGGAGAGATTTTGAAAACTATTGCAGAAAGAGAAACTGTTCTCAGGTAAGAAGTCAATAAACAGCATTAGTACAATGATGGTGAAAGCTGAGGTTTGAGATTGGTGGTGCTGGTAATTAGAACTGAAGGATGTGTTAGAAAGAAAGGGCAGACCAAAGATCTGGGTACGACTTAAGAATAAAAAGTAAACAGATAATTTACTATTCATTATCTTGAAACTTAGTCACCAAATAAATAAAGTTACTGCTAGAGTGAAAGGAGGATCAACAACATTTAATTAAAGTCTGAATGAAAGTAGCAAAACTGTCCAAAACAGGATGAGGGAGAGGAGAGTGTACCCCGCAGAAGTGGACAGATACTGCAGCCCTCCTCCTTCACCAAGCTGTCCTGGTGGAAAAGGAAAAGGACCGTTATTCTGCATTTCGGAGTCCTCTGAACTGCTAAATGTTTAAATAGTTAAATAATTGCCAACCAAACAGGTATATGGGGAAGAAGACACCAGATTCAGCAGGGTGAAGTGATTTTGATTGCAAAGAAGTAAGGCATTTTGATTTTCCTTGGGAGAGAGTAAATTGATCTATTTTAAAAATCATGTAAAAAAAGATTACAGAGTAGGGAAATAGCAAATACAAGGACAAAAGTAGAACTAAATGCTAAGGGCTAGGAAATGATTATGAATCTGTTATCGCACCTATGTCCATGTGATTATTGATGAGAATTTATTTGTTTGAACAGATGAGGTGATTTCATCTTTCTGAAGAATGAACTTGATTAGTGCATGTTTAAATGTAGGAAACTGACTTTAGAGGTAATTATTTTTCACTGAATGGGGAAGCAGAAGTAGTAGCTGATACACTGCCAGTAGGAGGAAGTATCATGCTGATACAAAGCACAGTAGAGTACAGTCAACTTTGTAATCTTTCAAAAGAGGATAAGAAGATATGTTATTCAGTCATTAAACCAAGCTGCATTAGGGACTCTACCTATCAAAATAAATGACCCAAACACAGCACATGATCCCAGCACAGTGTTACTAAGAGACCAAATTTAGAATTAATTCATGGGAGATTTCCCTTACTAAAAGGATACTAACACTGCGGAAATTTATCCCTGCAACATGCAATGTGCCTTTGGACCTGGAAGTAAAGATATTAAAATCAAGACCAAAAATATGAATTTACTAAGCCCTCTTTAGTATACATTATTATTGTGCTGCTTAATATTCTATTAAAAATTTCATCACCATTTCCTAACTTAAGTCTTTGAGGAGGCGTTTTTGATGAATCTTGCACAAACTTCCTTCAGCTTGTGGTATTTTCTTGAAATCTTTTTCACAAGACCTCTGTATTTTAGCTGCCATTCAGTGAACTACAAAGGGGCAGCAGGCTGTGCTACATCTGGTTAATATGATCCTTTCCCCCCTGCCCAAAAAGAAAAATACCAAAGAGGTTTCTTAGCTAGAGACACAGAGACATATAGCATGTGTAATGCTTGTATATGTTAATGAGGACATATGTTTAGTCTTTTTTGAATATGTGTATTTTTTCCTAGAAAAGCTGGAATCACTGGAAGAAATATAAATGAAAGTGCATTCTTATTTAAAACTCACTGGGCTCACTAGTGTTGAGTGAACATCCTCCCATTGACCTCATCTTTAGCCCAGATCTGGAATGGGATTGATTAATTATCAGCCTTCCGTAAGAAACTAGGGAAAATTGCACCAAAGTATTCCCACTCCTTTTAGTCATCTCATAGGATTTCTGACATTACATTTTTAAGTTTTATAATATGTATACATTAATTTGAACTGCAGTCATAAAAGTACAGAAATTGCTAGTAAATTTTGAAGCACTTGTACATTTGTTTATATCTAAAAAGAATTTACAGCTAAATGAGATTTCCACTTATGATCTAAAATGAACAGCAGAAATAAACTTTTTATAATCACAAGTACACAAATTGAGGTGATTCTAGACAGCTAATTGTGGTTTACTGCTCTTTTGGGAAGACTGTCATTTTGGGGAGCTGCCTGCATAGACAGACTTATGCTAATTAGGTTCTATTTTCACTTTCACCTGAGAATTAGCTGAATTCTCTAGAATAACACTCACTTTCTGGAGATGGCTCTGGTACAGTGCTCAAAGGGAAAAACTACCAATACATGGATCAGAACAAAAAATAAACTATAAAAAAAAATTAAATCCCACAGTGCAAGAAAATAGGTTTAAAAATGACATAGTGCTCACCCAGAAACAAATATTTAAATTTCAGGAAGAATTAAGCGTTTGCTCTTGTATCTTGCACATCATCAATATGAAAACTGTTGCTAATATCAAAATGACAATTTCCCATTCTCCTGTGTTATTGCCCCTGCTGCAATTATCACTATCTAAAAGGGGACTGGTTCTGAGTTTTTAAACCCTCTGTTTAGGTGGTATAAAATCTGCTTAGATATATCTTTCTGAGGACTTGTAACTTGTGAGAGGAAGTTAAGAAAATGATAAAAATTGCACTGGATCATGATGCTTTGTACAGGTTCAGGTTTGACTCCAATTTGGTTTATGTTAGTTAAAATTAAGCAATTAGTCCCTCTATATTAAGCATACTCAAAAAAAAAGTAATGAAAGCAATTGTTTTGTGAGAATGGTGTTGAGACTCCTGCGACAAGAAAAATGATTGACTTCCTTCACTGCAACATAGATCAATTATAAGTTGTAAAGTCAAACTTCATAAACTAGTTTCTGGCAGTACATAAGACAATTAGACTCTTGGAGTTTTAAAAAAACACTTGTATACAGCTACTATACAAATACTTATTGTCCATGGGAAAGACTAATTAAATATGATTCAAATAAAAAAATGTTTAAAAATAACTTTGATGACTTTAAAGAAAATATATTTCAGCGTGGTCTGTGAACCTGAACTGACTAAATAAAAATTTTATGTATATGTGGACAGCTTCATTTACCTGTGGAAAACACTGATGGATGTCTGAAAATACAGAGCTGTGATGGGATTCTGCTGCCAATCCTTAATTTTTGTGTGTCAATTAGTGTAATTACACTGTAATACAATTACAGTGTATTTTTTCTATGCCACTGGGCTGGCCAATTAAATGTTAGTAGAATAAAAGACTGCTGACCTTTTTATTATTATTATTAATAATTACAAAACCTCAGGCATACATATTATATTCCTAAATTGCAAGTTATAAGGAGAAAATAAAGTTCTGAAAGCCAAGAAACTAGTGGGAAATGAACAAAGACTAAGGAAAAAATGTTGTTAAAGGGCACTACAGGCGAACTAAATAAAATTCATTGAAAGTTAAAAATGAATTATATAATTCTCATTTGGAAATAGTCACTCAAGGAAGGACTTTGCATTGTTCTGAATTATTTTGCATTTTGTATCACTACTTTTACCTAGTTGTTCTTTCTGTGAATGAACATTGCATTCTTCCTATAGTAATTATAAAGTTACTTGCTCTAGAAAATACTTTTGTGCTTTTAACTGGCAAAATTTACATTAGTTCATATGGCCTTAACTTCTAAAAATTCATAGGGACATGACATCTTATGTGTGAAAAAGCTTCTCAGGAATGAGTGAGAAATAGGTCATTGGAAGTTTATCAAGTGCAAAAAAAAAGTGACTTTCTGCATTTTTTATTTTGGAATTTTAACCAAAAACTTCATCTATGTGCACTTAATGCATCTACAGGCATTTCAGCAGAAGTATCCAGCTATATGCAATAATAACCTGTCTCTTTCTTTCCTTCTGTTAAATTGTCAGATAGAGATCTCTAAGTTATACTAACAAACTGGCAGCTGATAAGGGCATCTTATGTATTAAGATATATGCATCCACTATTATTTCTTGTACTTATTTACCACGCATATGTGGCTTCAAAGGAATGTGGTCCTTTGAAAAAAAAATTAAACAGACAAATTAACATTTGTTTGTTAATAAACAGATTGAAGTGTATAAAAATAAAATTTCCCAGTTTCCTGGATCACTGAAACACCATATAGCATATTGAGACTTTCCAAAACATTAAAATTTAATATAGTGTTATTTCTTAGTGTATTTTTCAGGTTCTAAGCTAAGAAACTTATCTATTATTCAGGCTTTCAGGTAAGTTTCCAATTATATTTTCTGTGTTTTAAATGTGAATCCTGTGTAAGAATTTGCTTACAGTGAGTAGGATACGTTTTAGTCACAAGTATGGAAGCAGGTGCTGAATTCTTCAGTAACATAATTATACTACTGCTAGGTATTACATTTGTTCCTTATAGAATGATTGTTTTTTTTCAGGGGGGTTCCAGAGTATCTGAGGTCTGACTTCAGGCCATAGGTACAGAGAATATGCTGGAGGGGCTGGTTTCCTTCAGGTCATGACAAGTTATACTGTGCAGTTTATCATGGATAAGTGGATGATGATCTAAGCACTCCCATCTCACTTCCTAAATATGTAAGAATTCTCTTCCTACCTGTACCCCAAACCTATGTCCATTCCTTGAATGACTGAATGTCATTCATTTAATATTTCTAGTGCCTGACTGTTGATCTTCCTACTCCTGACGATTCACATGTCTGCTGGTGTCATCAACCCATGCAGAAATACTGGTTTTCTGTCATACACTGTATGTGGTATTTTAGGATACTTTTATTGTCTTTCACTTCATCTGCTATCACAGATCACTTTTTGGGTCTTCAGTAAATAGAATGTGTAGCTTTCTTTTAAACAGAGCTAGGAATTTTTTTGCTTGAGACTTTTTTTTTTTTTTTCAAAACAGGATCAATGAATTGGGTTGCAAATGAAAGCAAAGTTAAGGCACAGTATTAATCCCTAAAACACTGTGAATTCAAATTCTAAGCTGCCACGCTAGATCAGCCTTATCTATATAATGATTGCTTTGCCCAGCCACTGGAATTTAAGATCCCATTCTCTCTGCCTAATTCCTGAGGGATTGGAGTAGCACCAGATGAGCTTTAGCATTTAATTGTTATAAAAATTCTGAAATAAACAAAAAGAGGACCAAGAGAAAAGCATAAAAGTAAAAGATGGGGAATAGCTGGCAAAATAGCTTTGAGCACAGCAGCAGCAAAAAAAAAAGTATTAAAATCAAGTTTTGTATTTCCAGTACTGGCTCTGCACTAAAAGAAAGGAAGCAAATGAGGAATTAGCATGGAAGCAAATGATGAATTAGCATAGAAATAACTTTCAGCAAGAATCCTTTTTCTAGGATGAACTGGAAACCATTAAAATCATCAGAGAGCTTTTACAGGGTGATAAAAGGGGGCATAAGGGATATCATCAGCTCTTTAGGATAAATTTATAATTTAATCTCTGAAAGAAAATGAAAGTGGAAAATAAAATGTGCATGGATTTAGAGAATGTCATAGTTTATTCAAAGTAGAATAGCAGAGGATAATATCATTTTTTACTCTGATGTTCATTTTGGTTAGATTGCATCTTGGCAAATTTATTTAAACTTTTCATGACCTGTAAATAACAACATAAATATATACTTTACAGTATAAAAAATATAACACTGATGATAAAAAATATTATAATAAAAATACATATATCTCATCTTTATCTTATAAAGACAATTCATTTTTCTATACTGTTCTGTTCTCTTATTTGAGCATATGAGAAGCTGATACAATTCTGAAGTCATCCCCAAATTCATTTATCTTAGATTTAAAGTTATGCTCAGGATAAATGGCATTAAAGATGAAAAGCAATTTTTCTGTTGCTTTCCTAGGTT
This sequence comes from Eudromia elegans, assembly GCA_003342815.1. Classification (NCBI taxonomy): domain Eukaryota; kingdom Metazoa; phylum Chordata; class Aves; order Tinamiformes; family Tinamidae; genus Eudromia; species Eudromia elegans. The sequence continues at coordinate 358,288 of PTEX01000292.1, forward strand.
TTACATCATACATTTACATCATACACAAATACTCAATGAGCATATTTTTATTCCAATAAATCCATTTTTAAATATAGCAACAATATATCCTACCACACGCCTGTCAGATCTACAAAATGATCTACTGCAGTTTATGACAAATTTCTAATTGTGTTCATTGTTGTGTGTTTTTATCTACAAGAGCATATGAAAATTGTTTGTTGGGAGAAATATGTTGTGGTGGAGTGACTGTAAAAGACATTAAATCCCTGAAATTGTAACTGATCAACAAAGGTCAACTTCTGAGCACTCTTAAATCTTTATACAAAAATTGTGATCTATTATAATGTGAGAATTTGTGTATACAGTTTAGGATTTCCAAGTTCTTTGCTTAGTCCAAAATTTGCCTAGTCCAAAATTTCATAGAATTCATAGAGTAACGGAGTAAATTGTTTCCCATTAAATTTAAATATAGACACCCATATTTGTATTATATGTTTTCCTTTCCTGATATCTACATGTGAGTTTATGTAAAATATCATTTGAAATAAAATTATTTTACAGTAACATTACAGGGTAGGAAAAACTTCCTCACAGAATGAGTTTTGAATGAGAGTTGAAGATATCTTCCACTTCCTAGTAGTCTGAAAATTGCATAAATTCTGCTAAGTGTGTGGACTCCAGTATTGAAGCTTTACCAACTTGTAAGTAGAAAGTTTGATTTTTGATGATCACACACATCTACATCTGAATGATGTGTAGCAATGCAGAAAATACACAAAGAATAAAAAGTTAGAGTATTTAGAGCTTACATGGAAAAAAAATAATATTTTTTTAGCCACATTGATTTTTTTTTTAAGATGTCAAAGTATTATATTTATAGGAAATAAATTTTGGTTCCTAGAAAAATCCTGGTTGCAAATATAGCCAGAATAATTCTCTAGTTTCAAATATTCCTGGAATTTGAAAAGGATTATTTGCACAGAAAAAATCTGAACTTAAGAGTTTTACTTTTAACACCAAAGAGATTTTTCAGCCTTTTCTGATTAAACTTAAAGGTGATCTCAGTACATAGAAGAACAATGATGAAGATATGCAATGTCCTAACATATTAGTTTTAGCTATATTGGTTGTACTCCAGAGGTTCTGATATTCTTGTTCCTGGCACTCAGCGCCACATTTTACTTAGATCAATGTGAGGCTTAACATTCATTTTTATCAGATCTTTAGGAATATTAGATATATTAATCCCAGGATATTTAATGACTTCTAGTCTTTTATTTAACATTCAGCTTTGCAAAGTGAGCTATAAAACATCTTACAGATACATACATGAACTTAGAATTGTACTGGTTTATTTTATGATCTAAAATTTGTTTCATTAATAGCATTACAAAACTTTAAGATGGTACAAACTCTAGGACTGACTCTTTATAATCACTCTATCTGTATTGAATTTAATACCCTTCACCATTTTATTTGGTCTAATAACTAAAATAGAGTGCAATGAAAAAATGGGTGAAAAAAAGAATAGAAGAAAATGAGAAAAAAAGAAGTTGAAAAAAGATCACTTCATTTAGAATCTCATATATAACAAAGTAAATTCTTATTCATACATACATGGTGTGTTTGTGTCAATTTTTGTATGTGTCAGTAAGCAATCTGTTGTTCTTGAGATTCTTATTTATAAGTTGAAGAGATCAGTTGTGGCAAATCAAAATCCTGGCTTTTTACACTTTTCTTACTTGGGCTGCCATGTAAAAATTGGCTTACATAATAAATAGTTGACACTCTATTATTTAAGTAAGTAAGTGAAAAAATAATAAGCACTGCTTAGGTTTGCTCTACCTTAAAAATTCTGGCCACACCTAGTTTTGGATTATCATGCAGAGCAGTATCTAGGATCCCTTTAATTTGAACTCAAGGCTCAAATGTATGGCATAACAAGGTAAGGGGACGGCTGCAATATTCCTGGTGGATTTGCTGCATAACTCGGGGAATGCACACAAATTGCTGTAGACACAAGTGCCTCTGTAACATCTGTGTTAATGTTGACCTACTTCCCAGCACATGAAACATGAAACTGTCCACAGTAGCAGATGACCTAACTGGCAATGAGCAGAGGACGAGTTTTTAGTTTTCTGTTTGCTATCACATTTCAGAGGAAACTTCATTATCAAGTGATGTAGACTTAGAATTCTCATGAGCAGCCATACAAAACAAAATGAGGCAAAATTTATTCTCGGTATAACTCCATTGCCTGAAATACAAGAAATCCTTTTCCTCGGAAACCTTATCAAATCTAATGGTCTTACAGTCTGAATTAATTTGACTCATACTAATGGACATCAAAGGGAGATATTTCCTAGGTAACAAAAATCAGTACAGTGTTGCTCCTGGTTTATGCAAGATGTCAGCCTTTGTGAGGAGCTGGAATAAATCCTATGACCCAGTATTCCTGTGCAAATGTCACTAGGCAGTCAGTGCTCACATCTACTTCAGCAACTGAACACATCCCTCCAGATGACAATGTAATTTAACATTTTGCTTATTTGTTGGCCACCCAGCAGGTATTTGAAATCAAACAACTGTCATAACGCTTGAGGAATTGGCCACAAAGAAACACCATTCCAGTGAACAGGCAGACAATGAGGATGATTTTGAAGCAGTCAAAAGCTGAACACTTTTAGCTGATATGAAGCTATAGGTGTATCCATGTGCTGATAATTCTGCAGGGAACAAGCAGCAGTCCTTACAGCTTTTTTCAGTAGGATTGCAGTGTGAACTCTGAGTGAAAGGAAAACATCCAAGGCATTGCATCTATCTTCAAAAATATACTTCAGAAAGGAATTTAATTAACATTTGGAACACACTCTTAAGTATTTTACAAAGTCAGGATCAAATTCAGTTTTGATGAATTGGTTTATGGCTGACATAAATTTATTATAAGACCAAAATTAAATGTTAGGACAAAGCTTTTTTTAACAAAAGTAATTGATATGTTATTCAAGCTGTATTTATCAAATTATTATAATTTAAATCAATTTAAAATTGATTTAATTTAAAATCTTACATCAAATTAAAATTGTATTTTGAAAACAACTTTTATTTTTAAACATATCTAAATCTCATATAACCCAAAATAAAATATTTTGTCATGATATGTTAAACTTTACCAAAAATAACTTTGACATTTTTCTAGTCTACAGAATTAAAAAAAAAAAAAAGAAAACCATAATCATCATACATCTGATACTACTTAAATAAGTAGATTATGAAAGTAAGAAAGCTGGGACCTAGTATTGTTCATACCAGATTATCCAACAAGAATGTAATTCACCACAGTTTACAATACTATATATCTTGAATAGTAACCTGGGTTTTGTCAATATTTTTTTTTTGTTTCACTCTTTATTTTTTATTCACAAAATGGCTGGTGGGGTTTTTTTGGGGGGCATATACTTTTTATTATTTTTCTGAATCCTGCATACATATATTCTTTTTATTCTTGAAAATCTGGCAGAACACCATAGTAGTCAGAACAGTAGCAATTTGCTCTTATACGATTTTTTAAGATATTTTAAGGGCAAGTGTAGGGTCCTGCACCTGGGGAGGAATAACCCCAGACATGCCTACAGGCTGAGGACCGACCTCCTGGAGAGCAGCCCCGCAGAGAGGGACCTGGGTGTCATGGTGGACGACAAATTGACCATGAGGCAGCAGTGTGCCCTCGTGGCCAAGAAGGCCAATGGGATCTTGGGGTGCATTAAGCAGAGCGTCTCCAGCAGGTCGAGGGAGGTGATTCTGCCACTCTACTCAGCCCTGGTGAGGCTGCACCTCGAGTACTGTGTGCAGTTCTGGGCTCCCCAGTGCAGGAGGGA